>BLSH010391126.1:269683-284402 GCA_018402905.1 Glandirana rugosa | reverse complement strand
ATGGGTGAGCACGGATGCATGGGTGACGGATGGGTGAGCACGGATGTATGGGTGACGGATGGGTGACGGATGGGTGAGCATGGGTGACGGATGGGTGGACACGGATGGGTGAGCACGGATGCATGGGTGACGGATGGGTGAGCACGGATGCATGGGTGACGGATGGGTGAGCACGGATGCATGGGTGGGCACGGATGGGTGGACATGGATGTATGGGTGACGGATGGGTGGGCATGGATGTATGGGTGACCGATGCGTGGGCATGTATGTATGGGTGACGGATGGGTGGGCATTGCTGAGGGTGCATGGGTGATGAGTGGTCCCTGCCTGTCACATAGTGGTGCTGTGGGCACTTTAGATCCTGCCCACAGCACCGCTGCATCTCCTCTCTCCCCCCTCCCCTGTCACACTGCACCGATCGATGCGGAGAGGGGGGAGACAAGCCGGCACTTCCGCGGGCTTGTTTACATGTGATGCTCCGTCATTTGACGGAGCGATCACGTGGTAAGCGGACGCTCCAAGCGGCCATTTACCGTGATCCGTGATGCGCCGGGTCTCACAGACCCGGCGGTCACGGATGCTTCCAGGTGCGCGATTCTGGGAGGACGTTATATAAAGTCCTCCCAGAACAATGGGTGCCACTTGCCGCCGTGTATCTACGTTACACGGTCGGCAAGTGGTTAAAATAGGACTGGAGTCTTTCCTAAGAGTACATAATATAACTGAATTCTAACATTACTAGTTACTAACTAGGTAAAGTTGATCCAGGGAATATCCAACTGCCTCTCGGGGGATCAGGAAAAAACGATTCCCCTGGTGTAGCAAATTGGATCGTGTTTTGCTGGGGTTTTTCGTCTTCCTCTGTATCAACTGTGGGTATAGGATTGTGTAAATGGGATTGTATGTTTTTTTTTTTTTTAGTTGAACTAGATGGACTTGTGTCTTTTTTCAACCTGACAATGTAACTATGTAATATCTTGCCTCCTCACCGCCAGTTTTAACCTCGTAAATGCTGCATTACTGTACCGCAACCGTGCAATGCACACAGTTTTGGGGTGGTTGCAGTGCAGCTTAATTCACCCTGGGTATACCTCCAGCTAAAGGAGGAGCAGTTGGGGGTGGTAAAAACAGCTCAACCACATGGTGAACAAGCCCTTGGTCCACATCTGTGTGGATGCGTGCTGCGTGTAGGGCAGCCCATTCATTGCAAAGGCTGACCTACCCTCAGAAATGCAAGGAAAGATGTCCCTGACTCTTTTTAAAATTGCGTCACACAAAAAAATCTGATGTTTGTGAATGTGCGGGGTACCATTAAGAATTAATTGCACCCCCTAAAGAGCAGAGCATTTGTCTGTGTAAGGAATGAGCACGATTTTGCCCGTGTTCCGCGACACACAGTAACGTGAACCAAGTCTTGGACTGGGGTGCCTCGAGACTGTAAATACTTTTCAAGGGTGCCCCGACTGGAAAAAGGTTGAGAAACACTGGGCGTTAGAATACTTTCTCATTGTAAAATATGAGGAAGGGCTCTTTACAGGAAAGTTAAGGTCTCAAGGGAACACATGCAAAGGGGCTTGATAAGAGGAACACCTTGAATAAAGTTTTTAAAGGGAATGAGAAGGCTAGAGGCGTTTGGAAAAGGATGGAAAAGGCTGAAAATTGCTCCTTTACGGTGCTGAATGCTAGATGCTGGTCAAGACCGGTTTGTAGGAAGGCTAGAATGAATTGATTGCGCTCATGCCATGCAAAGTAGGATTTAGAGGTGCAATATTACATTTTCTTGCACCTGACTTATCTTGCCTTCAGGTGCCAATCAAAGACTCAGAGACCCCTCTATCCTTTAAGACCTAGGTTTGAACAGCAATGCCATTCATACTAGTGAATGTGAAGGAGGGAGGACTAAAGAGCCTTGAGATTACAGATCTGGACTGTTGGGAAGAAGCCAAGGGTCTTCTGCAAGAAGTCTCGGTATGTCTGTGCATCAGGTTTTTTTTGGGTCAGTTTGGTGTCTTCCTTTCTACATTTATTATCTGGAGCAGGTGAATTAGAATGCTTAGTGGAGAGAAGGCATCAATTAGCCTGAACTGAGGGGATAACTAAAGCATCCAAGGCCAGAGCTAGAGGATCCCTGGTTCTGGATATAGGGGTAGTTGTGTCTGGAGGCTAAGATATTCACATCTGGGTGAAAAGAACATTCTGCCCGCCAATCATCCACTCCTGGAAAGGGGATAACAGAAATCACTGCAAAGTGAGTTTCTGTCCATGATAGAATATTGTTTGCTTCATTCAAGGCAGCCAGGCTCCTCATGCCCCCTTGATGGTTGACATATGCTACGGTGATGGTATTGTCTGACTGCACTAAAATTGGGTGTCCCTTTAGAAAGGGGGTCCAGCTTGACAGCTCTGAGCTCCAAGTTGTTGATGTGGTGATTCATTAGGACAAGAAATGTCTTGTTTAGTGGGATAGAAGCATTGGTAGGATTTAGAAAAGAGCCTGCTTTTCCCATGCTGATAGAATATTTACACTGGAGATCAAAATTAGAGAACAAACTACAGTTTCCTAAATTTCAAAGTCACTGCTTAGTCCAATTTGAAATTTTGGTAAACGTATTTCATGAGTTACATATATTTTGAAGCACAGAATAAAAACTTTAATGAGATTTGAAAAAGAACATTGGGGGGGGGGGGGGGTGTCTGGCCAGCAACCTTGATGGCCGCTTTTCTATAAGGCTCCTGTGATCCCAGCCACAAACCGACAAAAAAAGTGACTATACTGACGGCATCTACTCCAAACTGTGTTCCTGAAGCTACCCCCTGCCCAGAAATGATGTCTCGCCGCAGGAAGAATGCTGATTGGCTGCAGAAACTTCCCAGCATATGGCCCTGACTCCAATCAAGGTGGTGCCGGCCCGAGACAAACAACATCACAGCACCCACAAGGAGAGGGAAAGATGAGCCGTGACCATAGATTGGCCTTCCCTCTGTATGAGGGCGACCCAGGTGAGTCCTCTCCCCCCTCCGACCCGAAGTCCGCTAAAGTCCAGGCCCCGCATGGAAACCTCGGAGCATGGTCCGAACACGGATCCGATCGTGGATCCGTTCGAGGATCCGTTCGCTGAAACAATCGCTCCATCTAACCTCGTTTCTTCTCCCATATAGAATATACCCGCCTCAGATCAACCTATTACAGAGGTGGTTTTGAAGAATATGCTGATTTCTTTGCGGCAATCTCTTCACTCTGACATGCATACAGCCCTTGTCCTTGTCAAACAATCTATACAGAAGCACGAGGCAAGAATTTCACATGTGGAAGCCAAAATCAGTGAAATGTGCATAGCACATAATAATATCGTGGATGCCCACACTGACCATGAATCAGAACTGCAACAACTACGTCTCAAAATAGCCGACCTGGAGGACCGGCCCGTCCCTCTCCAATCTGGAACTGGCAATTGACAGGGCTCACAGAATTCCCAAACCGGATTTTCTCCCAGCCTCTGTACCAAGAGATATCCTGACACGTGTACATTTCTATCATGCGAAAGTCATGGTGGCTGCGAAAAACACCTCTTCACTACCTGAACCCTACACCGGGATCAAAATGTATGTGGACCTTTCGAAAGCGACACTACAAAATAGAAGAAACCTTTCAACCATAACAAAGGCCCTCCGGAACCACAATATTGCCTACCAATGGGGATTTCCCACTAAAATAACGATTAAACGACAAGGCAAATTCCATACAATCAGGAGCCCGGAATCAGGTTTGAACTTACTCAAAGAATGGGGACTAATACCAGCACTGGACCCTTCCCCTTCGCCAAAACAGCCGCAACGTATGGAAACACAATGGTCCTAAACCACAGAGTGTTCCTTGATGCCTCATTTCGATCTACTAGAAGCTGGGCCCCCTTTATAGCCTCTTCAACAGACTTTTTTCAGCTTAACTTCAGTTCTGATCATTACGTTAATAATTTGGATGCTCTTACCCCCCCCCCCCCCGTTTATAGAAGTAGCAAGAGATGCTACCCATGTTCCTTGCATTTTCGGCAAGTTTTTCTTATTCTTTCCCCAGTTTTTCCCTCTGCCACAAAACACCACCCTCCTTGTTTGTGCATCCTATACTCTGCAAAAAAGCATGCAACAATCTCTGGGCGACTTCAGTACATCCCCTGTTTGGCCTTACTGAACTCCTCGACTAAGGAAACCCACCCTTACCAACATTAACTTCAGACCTCAAGGCTTCTATAATCTCCCACATCCACAGCTCCTCCATGTCCCTGATGCCTCTTAAAATCACAACCTTCAACGTACGAGGTCTGAACTCACCATTCAAACGTGCATCACCGATTAGAGAGACTAACCTACTCAAATCGGACGTTTTTCTGATACAAGAAACTCATTTGCTATAGGCAAGTCACCAACTTTGCACCTGCGACAATACCCACACACCTTCTTCGCCTCCAACCCCCGGAAGAAAAATGGAGTATTGACGGCAATAAGAAATACGACCACATTTCACCTCCACTCGGAAATAGTGGACCCCTTGGGCAGATACCATATCCTCATATGTGACATTAATATGTGTACATATACCATTGCAAATGTATATGCTCCGAACACCAAGCAACTAAGATTTTGTAGAAAACTCTTTAAGAAAATGCTGGACCTCAAAAAAGGTAAACTTATTATCGATGGAGACTTTAATATCATACACAACAATGCTTTAGACGCCTCAAACACCAAAAGAGCACCCCACCAAACCCTAAACCACTTATTACACTCCCTCGACTTATACGACATTTGGAGATGCCAGCACGGCACTGAAAGAGACTATTCCTACTTCCCCCCCCCCCCCCCCACATCTGTCATATTCCAGAATCAACTTCTTTATTACTGATAAATGGACATTACAAACGGTAACTTCATCACAAATTGGGACAATAACATGGTCGGATCATGCCCCGGTCTTGATACAAATGGGTAAACCCCTCAAATCTGTTTATACCAGAATATGGAGACTAGACTCGTCCCTGTTGTCTAAACCTGAACATCGTCAGAAAATCACCCAGGCCCACATGTTATTCTTCCAGACAAACTCTTCACCTGAAGTGTCTATTCCCACCTTGTGGGCCACTTACAAAGCCTACATGAGGGGAATCTTTATACAACTGAAATCCAATCTGAAAAGCCAGAGGAGAAAGCAAATTGAGGAGGTCTTAGACTCAATTAGGCAGAAAGAAATCCAAAATAAGCAAACCCCTACCCAAGCCCTAGCGGATTCTTTACAACAGGATAGACAAAAACTCTGATCCCTATTATCATATCAAACTGAATACAATTTGAAGAGAACCAAATCCATCTACTACTTCTTAGGGAATAAAGCTAACTCCCTACTAACGAAATCGGTTAAACACCAACACCTAAAAACAAAGATCAATGCAGTTTACCACCCCATCTCCAAAAAACTTTATACAAACCTTGTAGATATTGCAGATGCCTTTGGGGACTTTTACTGGGCTCTCTACAACCTCAAAGATGATGAAACAACGCCTCAACCTACCCCACTAGCTATACAGGAATACTTACGAACTACCAACTTACCCTCTCTAACAGAGACACAAATCTAATCCATTTCTAAACCCTTCACCCCCCAAGAAATAGAAGAAACTATAAAAACCCTCCCACTCCATAAATCCCCGGGAGGAGATGGTTATACCAACAAATTTTACAAACAATTTCCAACTAACCTGGCTCCTCATCTTGCAGACCTCTTCAATTTTGCTGCATCCTCTGGCTCTTTTCCTACAGAGTTTTTACAATCGATTATTACCACAATACCTAAACCTAGCAAGAATCCCCAGGAAGTACAAAATTATAGACCCATCTCCCTCATTAACACAGATATCAAGATATACGCCAAAAGTTTAGCTAGAAGACTTATTCCCTTGATCCCTATGTTGATACACCCGGACCAAGTGGGTTTTGTACCTGGGCGACAAGCTCCGGACACCACAAGGAAACTGATCTCCCTCTTGTATGACCTACAACACAAAAAAACACCTTCTCTGCTCCTTTCCCTAGACGCAGAGAAGGCGTTTGACAGAATCCACTGGGGATTCTTGCAAGAGACTCTACTGAAATTCGGTTTTACAGGTTGGATTAAGGACGCTATCATGGCCCTTTACTCATCCCCCTCAGCGAGAGTTCTGACAGAGGGCCTACTATCTAAACCCTTTAGTATATCTAATGGCACATGCCAGGGCTGCCCTCTGTCCCCTATAATATTTGCCCTCCTAATAGAACCCCTAGCAACCAAAATAAGAGCAGAACCGAGAATTTCTGGCATACCATATAACCACACTGAACAAAAAATTAGCCTCTTTGCGGATGATATAATCCTCTTACTAACCCAACCCAATCTCTTCATTTTGTCCAAAAAACCCTGGATCAATATACCCAAATATCTTACTACAAACTGAATGTCTCCAAATCTGTAATTCCCAAATTATACCTCTCCCTCACATCCAAAGCACCCTACAACAAAAATACACCTTTTTATGGTCCTCAAAATCAATCTCATACTTATGAATTAATCTTACCCCGAATACCACACAGCTATATGACCTTAACCATAAAATAATCTTACAATCACTGCCAAAAGAATTAAACTCACTACATTCTAATGGTATCTCAAAACTAGGTCGTATAGCCATTGTGAAAATGCTTATACTCCCCAAATTATTATACCTATTTAGAACTCTTCCTATCACCCTCCCCAAAAAATTTTTCCAAATTGCCCAACAATGTATAAACCAATACATATGGGAGTCGAAACGCTCCAGATGTGCATCCCATCTGTTGCACAGACCACTGAACAAAGGAGGTGCTGCCCTTCCGCACCTGCACACATACTATATAGCATCACTACTAGATCAACTATACTATTGGTGGCACCCCTCCAGAGAGAAAATTTGGTCCATGTTAGAATCATCCACGCTCCACCCCTTGACCCCAAATACTTACCTTCTCTTGTCCTCTACTCTCCCCGAATTCAGAAACTGAAACCACCCAACCATTAAAGTCTCTCAAACAGCATGATCATTGTTAATCTCCCAAACAGCACAACCAGCTGAACTTATACAAATCCCTATGGCTGCCCTTAAAGGAATTATACCAGATTTAAACATTACCTAATGGATAAATTGTAAGATTCATCATCTCCAACAGCTCGATGACAAAGGGGGCTTAATCCCGTTTCGCACTCTACAAAAGAACTATAACTTACCACCCTCTGAGTTCTACACATATATAAGAATATCCCATTACTTGCATTCCCACAAGATCCCTGTAGAAATTCCTATCCCAACCAAAGTACGTCAATTCTGAGACTCCCCACAATACAGGGGCCACGGAATCTCCTTTTTCTATACAGTCATTAGCGAGAAAATATTCCCAACTAGAGTCTCATCACTGGAAAAATGGGAAACATTACTAAACCATCAGCTAACAGATGAAAACTGGCAGAAGGTATTACTCTACTCTGCCAAAACTTCCCGATGCGCAAATCATTGGGAATCCTACCTAAAAATACTCCACATGTGGTACCTAACGCCACTAAAACTTTCAAAGATCTATCCTAACACTCACCCACAGTATTGGCGCAACTGTGGTGACCAAGGTTCTCTCGTTCACATAATGTGGTCCTGTAAATCTGTCACTTCTTATTGGAACGAGATTTTTAAACTAATAGCGGATGTAACAGGACACATCATTAATCCGGATTCAAAGATGGCACTCCTGCATATCGGATTAGAATCTCTCCCTCCTGCTTCTAGACATATCATTATACACATTTTATATGCAGCAAAATTAAAAATAACCAGGAAGTGGAAGTCTATCAATATACCTAGCGTAACAGAAACCATTGCAGAAATCAATCATCAATATGACATGGAAAGAACATATGCACAAATTAATCTCACTTACAAAAAATGTCTCCAAAAATGGGCCTTATGGACTCAAAATCCCAAATGCTCAATTACTTGACATAATTTCTATCAAAATGAATGCTAGTATTGTAGCTATAAGATTAATTCACATAGGATTTCACTACCTTCCCCTCCCATTCCCCTTGACCCCCCCACTCTTTCTGTCTTTCTTAGGACTAACACCGCTTAAGTACCCGTCCTTAAAATACAGTACCACAATACGTTTGTGTTAATAATGTGTAACCTCCTTTCCTTATTTGTTGGATAAGCTTTTCATTGTTACTATGATGTCAATGTATACTATGCATACTTCTCTTGCTGATTATTTTAATGCTCAGATGTGTACTCTAACTCCGATATGCACAATATATAATGTTGTAACCTTTAATTCACAATAAAAATTATTGAATAAAAAAAAAAAAGAACATTGATTGAAATTAGAGAATTTATTGGAAGTTATTGGCATTAATCTGGCACCCTGTGCTAGTTTCTTTAACCACCTCAATACTGGGCACTTTCACTCCCTTTCTACCCAGGCCAATTTTCAGTTTTCAGCGCTCTCACACTTTCAATGGGAATTACTCATGCAACACTGTACCCAAATTAAATTTTGATTTTTTTTTCACACAAATAGAGCTTTCTTTTGGTGGTATTTAACCACCACTGTGGTTTTTATTTTTTGCACTACAAATGAAAAAGACCGAAAATTTTGAAAATGTGTTTTTCTTAGTTTCTGTTATAACATTTTGAAATAAGTAATTTTCTCTTCATAAATTTGACAAAGTTATACTGCTACATTTCCTTGGCAAAAATAACCCAATTCAGTGTATCTCATTTGGTCTCTGTGAAAGTTATAGAGTCCACAAGCTATGGTACCAATCATTAAAAATGGATCACATCATGTACTGATGGCCTGTCTCATTACTTGAGGCCCTAACATGTCAAGACAGTACAAATATTCCCCAAATTACCCCTTTTTGGAAAGTAGACAGTCCAAGGTATTTAGTAAGAGGCATGAAATGTTTTTTGAAGTTGTAATTTTTTCCCACATTTCTTTAGAAAATTATTTTATTTTTCACACATGGCATAGGCATACTTGCAACTACACCCAAAACACATTTTTGCTAGAAAATGACTTAGAACCTCCACACATTATATATTTTTGTAGCATAAGCCCTATAGAATAAAATGGTGGGTTTTTTTATGTCACACGGTATTTGCGCAGCAGTCTTTCAAACACAATTTTACACACCAACGCATAAATACATTTTCATGAATTTCAATGCACACAGAGACAATATAATACCCAAATTGTTGATAAAATATGGTGTTGGGTCAGGTAAATAGATACCCAAACATATCATGCTTTAAAATTGCGCACGCTTGTGAAATGGCGCCAAACTTCGGTATTTGAAAATCTCCATAGGCAACCCTTTTTTAAGCCTTTATTGGTTACCAGTTTAGAGTTACACAGGAGGTCTGGTGCTAGAATTATTGCTCTCACTCTGACGTTCACAGCGATACCTCACATGTGTGGTGCTCTCGCTGTTTATGTATGCGTACGGGACCAATGCGTGCGTTCACCTTTACACGCAAGAACAGGGGTGCTTTAAATGTTTTATATATTTATTGGTGGGACACTGGTACAATGACAGATGTTGATGTCACAATTGTACACTATTGCAGATGTTTTGTGCACTGGTACAGATGTAATGGGAGACTGACAGATGTTTTGTGCCTAGGTACAGATGTTTATGGAGGCATTGTGACAGATGTGTATGGAGAAGGGGACAGTGGTGCTTGATGTACTGTGTGTGTGTGTGATCTGCAACAGCTCTGTGTATAAAATCATCCTAGCACAAAGAGCTGTCTCAGACCTTGCAGATCCCCCCCCCCCCCCGCACTGAGCTCTCACTGAGCTCAGCAGGGAGAACTGACACAGAGACACGTGTCTCTATTTACACTGTGAAGGCTGTGATTGGACACAGCCGTCACGTGATCTGGAGGGCCAATCACAGTGCCCATATCCTGATCCCATCTTGGGTGTGTCCTGTAATCACAGCCATTACAGGATTGCACCATGCTGTGGGCACTCATTCTGAGGGACGTTGCTGTACGTCCACTCAGAACGATGAAAGGAATTTATGTATAGTGACCGGGTGGGAAGAGGTTAATTATCTGACAAACCCTTGCCCATTTTTTTTTTTTTGAAAATCTCTTTATTGCTTTTGAAACATTGAAACAAAAACAGACACAAATTTGGCTAGCCAAACTCATGCAGGAGAGGCTGCCTGTTAAACAACCCACGAGAAAAACAGAGAGAGAAAAAATAAAAAATGTAAGTCTTAGTAAAGAACTAGTGTGCTCCAAGATACAATATATGAACAAATCCGCAGGTACACAGCCCATAATTCATGGGTACATGAACATATACAGTCAGGAAGGAAGTCCCCTCCACCCCCCTCTCAGATCCCGTCCCAAGGATAGGTGCCATGCTTCTATGCTGTGTCATCTCTTTCTAACCATTTGGTCTATATTTTATCAAACTTGCGTAGGCAAACTTTATTATTATAAGTGGCTTTATAGAGAGGCAGCTGCGAACTGACCAGCTGTCTCCAATAAGCAGCTGTCGGGGCCGAAGGCTTCCTCCAATGAAGCACTATCGCCTTCCTGGCGTAGTAAAGCAGGAGACCTATTAATGTCCTACCAGCATTTGTGTTTGTCAGACCCTCCACCAGCCCCATCAGACATATCTGGGGCGTGGGATAGAGCGCGATCCCGGAAACTACACTGACCGTGTCAACTACCCTGCTCCAAAAAGGCTGGAGCACCGGGCGCGTCCAGGAAATATGGAAGAAATCTCCCTCGGCCCCCTGACAACACCAACACTGTGATGAGACCTCAGAATTTAGGCGATGCATCCTGGTAGGGGTAAAAAAAGCCCTATGAAGAATTTTAAATTGAATTAACCGGTCCCTGAGAGATACCAGCTGTTTGACCATATGTTCTGACCAATCATCATCATCCAGCTCTGGAATATCTGTCAACCATTTTTGCCTGAGTGCGGAGAGGTCAGGCAGCACAACCATTGTCAAGTGGGAGTACAACTCAGAAGTGGGCTTTTTGAGAGAGTTTGACCGGAGAAGGGCCTCCAAATCCGAACACTTCAAAATTATAGGCTGGCGGGAGAACTGACTGTCAAAAGCGTGAGCAAGCTGCATGTCTAAAAAAATAAAAAGGAGGGATCCAGAAAAATTAACACAGAAGATATATTTAACCAAGAAAGAGTAACCAATACCAATGACATTACAGATTTATTCAAGCAACTAAGACACACCCTAGAAAAGCAATTAAGGGTGTGGTGGGATATAGCCACGCTGGAAATGTATGTCAAAGATAACATAACCCCAAGACGCCTTAGATGGGATTTACACCCCAATGATGGAATAGAGGATATAGGGCTTATGGAAGAGTGGTTAAAGTTCTTAAATGGATGTGAAAAAGATTTATTACATACCATTATTAAGAGAAGACAATGCAAGATAAAGCATATAGAGGAAAGAATAAAAGAAATCAAAGCCACTCTAACTCCATACACAAGTCAAAAAGATTACCAAGAAAAAGAAAAAGAACTACAAGAACACATCAAGAAATACGACATGAAAATACAATCAAAAAAACAAAAGAAGTTTACTAGGGATGTGATGGACTACACCAATAGAAGAATATATAAGTGGCAACAAGAAACCCCCAATTACTCAGAAGAGATGGAAGACAGCTCATCAGAAGGAGAAATAGATGAAGAACTCATCCTTACCAGTATGAATAACAATGGGACACCACAGACACCCAACCTAACATCAATATTTAGAACAGACCATACTAGAAGGGATAGACCACCACGAGAAAATAGAGACAGAAATCGATCCCCAATGACCCCTAGATACAATGTCACCACCAACAACAGATACTCACCCCTGCGGGGGCGTACACCAATCCGAACACCACCGTACCACAGAAGCTGGGAAGAGGAGGATTTTCGGGGGGGCTGGCGAAACAGGCCCCCAGGGGGATACCCCCCAGAACCAGAAGATGGTGGGGACCCAAACATCAATGGCACCAAAACTGGAGACCCCAGGACAGAAGAGGAGAAAGAACACCCAGGAGACCATGGGGTCATACACCATACAGGGAAGAAGACAGGACTCCCAGAGGCTACCAAGAACCCTACAGAGACAGGAGACCATACAGAGAACAACGAGAAACAGGATACCAGAGGTCCCAATATACCGAGGACGGAAGACAACATCACCAACAGGCCCAGAGGGCCCGAACCCCAGAATACCCAGGCAGAGAAAACGGAAGAGAGGAAAACGGGGGGGAAAGAAAAGGGAAAAGAAGAAGAGTACAATAGGCAAAGGTATTTTTAACCTAAGTAGTGTGGAATTTACCCATGAGGAATTGGAAATCCTAGACCTTGGCCTAAAATACGCCCCTAATAAACCCTTTGATGACTTTGAGGCCTATATAGACCTCCAAAAGTTCGTAAGAAAAATCAATTTAAAAAATTCTTTCAAACCCACGCTAAGAAACATGAAGAAGAGGAAAATGGGTACACACACACCCAACTTAAAAACAACTCCACTTTCAATCCCAAAACACCAGGAGGAGACTGCCTGGGAGCTTTCAAAAAGATGGTGGAGGAAGATTTAAAAAAGTTAAAGAAAATGGATAAGAAGAAACATTCCACACATATTTGGAAAGGGATCAAATCCATAAGTAAAAAGAAAAATATTGTCATCAGACCGGCCGATAAAGGAGGAGGACTAGTCATTTTGGACAAAAAAGACTATTTAGAGGAAATGGAAAATCTGCTCCAAGTACCAGACACTTATAAGAAAGTTACAAAGAACCCAAAGGGGAAATTCCTAAAAAAGCTCAAAGAATTCATCAAAAAAGGTAAAGAGAAGGGTATTCTAAACAAAAAAGAAGCAAGGTACCTAATACCAGAAACCAGCAGAACCCCCATCATCTACTATGTACCAAAAATACACAAGAGACTAACAAAACCACCGGGACGACCAATCATTAACGGTATAGAATCCATCTTTTCAAGACTAGGAGAGTACTTAGATCAGTTCCTCAAACCCCTAGTGAAAAAAGGAAAGTCCTACCTTCGGGACAGTCTACAATTAGTGAATGAATTACAGGAGAAAAAGATAAAGGATAACGGCCTACTAGTAACAATTGATGTAAACGCATTATATACCAGTATCATACAAAAAGACGGCCTAAAGGGAGTCGAGAAGGCCCTACATGAGTGCACCAACTTAAAACAAGCTCAAATACATTATATATTGGAAGGACTAAAGCTCTGCATGGAATCAAATTATTTTTGGTATAACAAAGACTACTACATACAAACGAAGGGAGTAGCCATGGGGGCTAGATACGCACCGAGCGTAGCCAATCTATTTATGGATCTGTGGGAGGAGAAATATATATATGGAAAAAATTACCCAGAACTCCAATATTATAGAAGATATATAGATGACGTGTTCATGATTTGGGAAGGAAGTGAAAACTCTCTGAAACAATTTATGGAAGACATCAACAATAACGAATTTGGTTTAAAATTTATAGGAAAATACGATAAGAATAAAATTGACTATCTGGACCTGGTGATTGAAAATACACCAGACAGCCTACTAACTAAGACATTTTTTAAACCAACTGACAAAAATGGATATATTCCAATCACCATCTGTCATCATTCGCAGTGGAAACAGAATATACCCAAAGGGCAGCTGATGAGACTCAGGAGAAACTGTGGAAGATTGGAGGACTTTCATGCACAAGCAGATTCAATCATTAACAAGTTTGGAGAAAAGGGCTACCACATTCCCACCATGGTAAGACTCAAAGACCAAATAGCCCAAACGGACAGGAAGATATTGTTAAAAACGAAAAAGAAGAGGGGAGTTCACCACCTCATCAGTAAAATTACCACTCTCACTCTAGACTTCAACCCAGCACAGTTCCTCCTACACTACTCCTCAATTCCACACAAAACATACCATCGCTCACTGGCTACCCACATGCTCAATGCGGCAAAACTGTGTATCCCAATACGTTGGCTCTCACTGGACCCACCAACTATTAGAGACTGGCTCAAGCGCATTCAAAAAATTGCACAAATGGAAGAAATAATCCATCAAGACAGAGACACCCCCACAACATGGGCATGCTGGATCCATTTTTCCACCACAGAGGAATACACCCTCCTTACACTCTAGAAGCTCCTACCAGACGAGAATGAGAGGGTCTGGATGACCCTTAAACATTCCCCCTGCTTACATTCCTATCTCCCCCCCCTGCTTCCTTCCTCTTGACCTCTCAAGCCTACTACCCCACCTCCCCCCTCTGGCCCCCAACCCTCCTTACATTCGTCCCCCTTACAAATTCCCAGTAGGTCTGGGAGAGTAAGAGCAGACCATCCTCGAAGATCTCACATTCCTCCCACATAAGGAGACACCACCTTTTTACCTAGGTCGTACGGGTACAACACCCCCACAGAGACAGAACTACCTAATAAAGAAGGTAAACACGTTAAAAAACTTACGCGAACTCGGTCAGAGATTATCAACCACCCAGGTCACTCTCGGTTGCATAACCCTATGTGTCAAAACGGCGTAACTCGTACACCCATCGGTCACTCGCTACCATAC
>BLSH010391126.1:224695-247897 GCA_018402905.1 Glandirana rugosa | reverse complement strand
CGACAGGGTCTATAATCACGACGGATGCCAGCGTGTCAGGCTGGGGGGGAGGAATACTGGGCTCTCTGTCGACCCAGGGTCGCTGGTCGGCGCAGGAGTCACGCCTTCCGATCAATGTGCTGAAGCTCAGAGCGATCAGACTCTGTCTATCCCACTGGACAGCGAGGCTACAAGGGCTCCCGATTCGGGTTCAGTTGGACAATGCCACGGCAGTGGCATATGTGAACCATCAGGGTGGAATGAGAAGTGCGGCAGCGGAAGCAGCTCTCATCCTGCGTTGGGCAGGACTGCCCGTTCCGGCAATCTCCGCCATCTACATTCCAGGCGTAGAAAATTGGCAGGCGGACTTCCTAAGTCGCTGGATCAGGGAGAATGGTCTCTCCATCCAGAAGTGTTCAGCCAGATTTGCCACAAGTGGGGCACGCCAGACGTGGACCTCATGGCGTCTCGGTTCAACCACAAGGTAAAGTCTGCTGTGTGCAGGACAAGGGACCCATTGGCAGTGGCCACAGACGCACTTTTGGCGCCTTGGAGTCAGTATCGTCTTCTGTACGCCTATCCTCCCATCAAAATGCTCCCACGCCTATTGCGCAGGGTGGCAGTGGAAGTGGAGGGAATTCCGATGATCCTGGTGGCCCTGGGCTGGCCTCGGCATCCGTGGTATGCCGATGTAGTGAGAATGATAGCAGACGTTCCCTGGCGTCTCCCGCTGCGAGACGATCTGCTGTCTCAGGGACCCATATTGCACCCTGCTTTACACTCGCTGGCTTTGACGGCCTGGCTATTGAATCCCATGTGCTGAGGGATGGGGGGGTCGACGACTCAGTGGTCCCTACCATGATGAAGGCGTGCAAGTGTACTTCGCACAAGATCGATCATAAAACGTGGAAGGCCTACTTTGCCTGGTGTGAGGCGGGGGGTTGGAACCCTCGCTCCTATGTGGTGTCTAGGGTCCTGACTTTTTTACAACAGGGCCTGAATAAAAAATTGGCCTTGAGTACTCTGAAGGGCCAGATATCGGCCTTGGCGATTATTTTCCAACGACCTCTGGCATCTCATTCGTTGATTCGTACATTTGTACAAGGTGTGCGCCATGTGGCTCCTCAGGTACGGTTGCCTTTGGCACCGTGGGATTTGAATCTGGTGCTTTCTGTGCTACAGAAGCCACCATATGAGAAGATCAGGGATATTCCCTTACAATTGTTGTCGCAAAAGGTGGCTTTCCTGGTGGCCATTACATCCGCTAGGCGGGTGTCGGAATTGGCAGCGTTGTCCTGCAGGTCTCCTTACTTGGTCCTGCATAGGGATAAGGCCGAAGGTGGTTTCTTCTTTTCATATTAATGAAGATATTGTTCTTCCTTCGTTGTGACCGCATCCTTCACATCCTAAGGAATTTGAGTTACATTCATTGGATGTCGTGAGGGCTTTGCGGGTGTATTTGGCGGCTACAGACCCTTTTCGGAGGTCTGACGCGTTGTTTGTTTTGACGGATGGTCCGCGCAAAGGTTTGGCGGCCTCGTCGGCTACTGTCTCTCGTTGGATCAGACAGACCGTGAATCATGCGTCATCTTCGGATGCGGCTTTTGGCCGTAAAGTTTTACAGACGGCAGTGTAGGCACGTCTGGCGCCTCTTCGGAGGTTCTGTTGGGTACAGTTGTTTTTTGTTTACCCACCCCTCTTATTGACACAGCTTTGGGACATCCCCACAAGTCAATGGAGAGCTGCGTCTGTCAGTGAACGTAGGAGAAAAGGGATTTTATTAAAACTTACCGTAAAATCCTTTTCTCTGAGTTCACTGACAGACACAGCACCCACCCCTCTGCGTTTTTTTTGGTACGGCTTGTTACAAACTAATGTACTGCGCAGAGTAGGGGGATTATATGGGAAGAGAGGACAGCCCCCTGGGAGGGGCCAGCTTGCTTTAGTCTTTGCCTAGTTAACTCCTAATAGGATTGGCATATAACCCCACAAGTCAATGGAGAGCTGCGTCTGTCAGTGAACTCAGAGAAAAGGATTTTACGGTAAGTTTTAATAAAATCCCCTTATTTTTTTTTTTTGCTAGAAAATTACTCAGAATCCCCAAACATTATGTATGGGGTTTTTTTTAGCAGAGACCCTAGGGAATAAAATGGTGGTCCTTCAACTTTTTATGGTATTTGTGCAGCAATTCAAACACATTTTTTTTGGAGAAAAAAAAAAAAACAGTTTCATGAATTAAAAAAAAAAAAACAAAACACTAAAGTTAGCCCAATTGTTTTTGTATAATGTGAAAGATGAAGTTACGCCAAGTAAATAGATACCTAACATGTCACGCATTAACTGCTTGCCGCGTACTGCGGCAGCTTGGCTCGGCTGCGCAAACCGAAGTCAATGTACATCAGTCGCGCGTGCCCGCTACGCACTCTGTGAGCATGCCTGCCGGCGACCCACGATCGCCTACTACAGAGCCAGAACAGGGATCCGCCGATGTAAACACGGAGGTTCCCCATTCTGTCAGGGGACATGTCACAGATCTACTGTTCCCTGTGATCGGGAAAAGTTAGATCTATCATGCCCCGGCCAACCCGGCCCCCACAGTTCGAACACAGGGAGGGAACCCAGTTAACCCCTTGATCCCCCCCTAGAGTTTAACTCCTTCCTTGCTAATGACATGTATACAGTTATCAGTGGCTATTTAAAGCTCTGATCGCTGTATAAATGTCATTGGTCCCAAAAAAGTGTCCGATCTGTCCACCACAATATCACAGTCCCGATAAAAATCGCAGATCGCTGTCATTACTAGTAAAAAAAATAATAATAAAAATAACAAATCTATTCCCATAGTTTGCAGATGTGATAACGTGCAACCTAATCAATTTACACCTATTGCGATTTTTTTTACCAAAAATATGTAGAAGAATACATATCGGCCTAAACTGATGAATAAATGTGTTTATTTAGAAGTGTTTTGGATATGTATTATACCAAAAAGTTAAAAAAAGTTTTTTTTTCCAAAACTGACGCTCTTTCTTTGTTTATAGGGCAAAAAATAAAAACAAGAGGTTATTTTTGAAAATTCTATAAATAAACAATTTAAAAAAAAAAAAAAACAAGAGGTGATCAAATACCACCAAAAAAAAGCTTGTTTGGGTACAACGTCGCATGACTGCGCAATTGTCAGTTAAAGCAGTGGAGTGCCGAATCGCAAAAAGTGCTCTGGTCAGGAAGAGAGTAAATCCTTCTGGGGCTGAATGGCGCCAAACGTTGGTACTTAAAAATCTCCATAGGCAACGCTTTAAAATTCTTTACCTGTTTAGAGTTACAGAGGAGCTCTTGGGAAAGAATTGTTGCTCTCGCTCTAGCCTTCACAGCGATGCCTCACATGTATGGATTGAATGTGTTTACATATGTGGGCACAACGTACATATGCGTTCACTTCTGCGTGGGGGCACACGGGGATGGGGGCACTTTAATTTTTTTTTTTATTGTTTATTTTATTTTCATTTTTAGTTTTCTTTATTATTATTATTATAATACAGGATTTATATAGCGCCAACAGTTTGCGCAGCGCTTTACAATAAAGAAGGGACACAGTACAATCACAATACAGTTCAATACAGAAGGAATAGGAGGGCCCTGCTCGTAGAGCTTACAATCTAAATGGAGAGATCTGGGGTCATTAATTAATTTTTTTTTTCTTTAATCCGGATCAGTTTCGTCTGGGTCTGCATCTTATCGACCTCTTTTCCCACCTCTGATTTCACTTCTTTAGTGTCATCGTGGGATGACTTTTCATCATTTCCGGTCTCCCCTTTTCTGCCTTGCGAAATTTATATTTCGTTCTTTCCTTCTTTTATTCCCTTTCCGTTGCCCTTTCTGTTGGGGGACTGGGTATGACTTTTTTCCTGTGACAGCCCCATCCCTCTTCTTGCCTATCCTTGCGTCACCGAACTCCCCCCTTCCCCACCCCCCCCCAGGTTCCGACAGCTGTACCTCCCCTGATCATTATATTTATATATGTACTGGAGGTCTTGAAGCTTGTCCACCCCTCCCATTTCTCACATTCATCCTCCATTAAGTCCTCTTCTCTTATTTTCAGGGACTCCATGTTTCGTAACTCTTCTACTCTTAGGCACCATTCCCTCATTGATGGTATTTGGGTACTTTGCCAATATCTGGGGATCAAACCTTTTGCTGCATTCAGCAGATGTGGTACTATGGACTTTTTGTATTGTGTGATGGAACTGTCCGTCTGATGGAACAGGCATTTCCATGGGTCTCTGGCTATCTCTGGTTATTTCCTTAATCAAAGCCCTTATCTCTTCCCAGAATCCCTGAATCCCCCTACACTCCCACCACAAATGTGCCATTGTCCCCACTGCTTTACAGCCTCTCCAACACCATTTTTTCTGGTCTGTCTGTATCTTTGACATTCTTTCCGGGGTAAGGTGCCAACGTGCGAGGCATTTATAATTCATCTCCCACGTTTTACTGTCTGTGGCGGATTTGAACACTAGCTTTACAATCTTTTCCCATGCCTGTGCCCCTACTTGTTGTCCCAGTTCCTTTTCCCATCTGTCGAAGCATGGCGGTCGTTCCTCTCCCCCCAGTTCTACTAACATATTGTACAGTTTGGATACACACCCTTTTCTTTTCCCTCTGTTCATACAGATTTTTTCCAATTGTGTTGTTTCTTTTTCTGTTCTCAATGGCTGGGGGAGTGAGTTGACGAATTGTCTTAATTGATGATACCGCCATGCGTCGACGTCTTGGAACTCTCCCCTGACCTTTAATTCTTTTAGTGTTGCTACTTCCCTTCCCCTTAGTATGTCCTTTAATTTTGTGTCTGTTTTAATCTATTTCCCAAACCATTCTTCTTTCCCCGGTGCAAAATATTTAGTTCCACTCAGTGGCGTGTATGGGGAATTAAATTCCCATTTAATTTGTGCGAGTAGTTTATCCCACTCTTTAAATACTGTGTGTGTCAAGTTGCTAGTGTCTTCTGCCAGTTCCCTAAATCCTTTTGGGATCCACACCCCTTTCCCTAAGTGACTCTTACTCCACCTATTTTCCATCTTTCCCCATTTCTTATCTGTGGGGTTTATCCACTCTATCACCCGTGATATTATATTTGCCGTGTAATATTTTTTAATGTCTGGTACTGCCCCTTTCTTTCCTTCTGCTTAGCGTCGAGAATTTTATCCTTGGTTTTATATTTCTCCATACAAATTTATCTACCACCTTTCTAAGCACCTGAAAGAATGTCTGCGGAATTTCAGTTGGTAGCATTTGGAACTTATATAGAATTTTTGGTTGTATTACCATTTTTATTGTATTAATCCACCCGAACCAGGACAATGGTCTATGGGAAAGTTTATTGAGTTCCTCTTTAATTTCGTTGACTAAAGGGATAAAGTTAATTTGGTATAATCTCTCCCTGTCCGTTGCTAAGATAATCCCCAGATATTTTAGTCCCTTTTCCACCCATTTAAATGGGAATCCCTTTTGAAGTTCTGCTTTTTCTTGTCTTCCTATATTGATGCCCAAGATCTCCGATTTATCTTTATTTATTTTAAAATTTGATATCCTCCATATCTTTTTATGGCCTCGATTACTTTTGGTAGTGTTGTCTTGGGGGAGTCTATATATAATAGTAAATCGTCAGCATATGCCGCTACCTTATGCTCCTCTTCTGCCGACCAAAACCCTCTTATCTCTTGGTTATTCCTAATTACCTACAGTAGTGACTCTAAATAAAGGATAAACAACAGCGGGGACAATGGGCACCCCTGACGTGTACCGTTCTCCAAGCTAAATGTTGGGGATCATTCCCCATTCACCCTTATCCTGGCCTTCGGTTTCTTATAAAGTGCTTTAATCCATTGGATCATTCTCCCCTATCCCTGCGTTTTCTAGCGTCTTAAACAGGAACCCCCAGTCTACCCTGTCAAAGGCCTTTTCGGCATCTATTGACAGGAGTAGACCGGGGGTCCCTTCCTTCTTTCTTTCTTCTTTGTATCAACAGGAGGGTCCTAATCCCATTGTCCTTCCCTTCCCTCCCAGGAACAAACCCAACCTGATCCCCGTTAATTATTCTGTCTATCACTCTCTTTATTCTAGTCGCTAATATTTTTGAGAACAATTTTATGTCTGAATTCAGCAGAGAGATCGGCCTGTAGCTTGAGCATATTGTTTTATCCTTCCCCTCCTTAGGGATTAATGCTATTGTTGCCTCCACTGCCTCCTCCCTTACCTCCCATCTGTCACCTATCCCGTTTAAGTATTCTCTCAGTTTGGGTGTGAGAATCTCTTTAAATTTTTTATAATAATACACGGGGAACCCGTCGGGGCCTGGGCTCTTCCCTGGGGCCGAGTTTTTTAGTGCCGCTTCTATTTCCTCTGAGGTTATTGGTTCTTCTAGTCCACACACCTGATCTACTGGTATTTTAGGTAAGTTTGCTTCTTTCAGGAATTCTTCTATTTTAACTCCCTTTTGTTTTTCTTCTATTTTAGTCTCTCTTTTTTTTTTAATTGTGTACAACATTTTGTAGTATTCTTGGAATGCCTCTGCTATCTCCTTGGTCTTATACACTGTATTCCCTCCTTTTGTCTGGATTTTTTCAATATAATTTAGGGCTTTCTTTTTTTTGTAGCACTCTCGCTAGGTACTTTCCAATTTTATTACCTCCCATGTATCTTTCCTTTCCGCCTGTAAAACTTTACGGCCAAAAGCAGCATCCGCGGATGCTGACATCAACTTTGTAAAACTTAACAAAAGTATGCACCGAGGCCCAAGTAGCCGCCTTGCACACCTGGGACACCGAAGCCTGGTGTCTGAAAGCCCAGGAAGTGCTAACTGCCCTGGTGGAATGAGCCGTGACTGGAAAAGGGGGGACTTTGCTCCGAACAGTATACGCATGGGTCACGGTCTGTCTGCTCCAACAGGAGACAGTAGCCGACGAGGCCGCCAACCCTTTTCGCGGGCCTTCTGTCAGTACAAACAACGCATCAGACTTCCGAAAAGAAGCTGTAGCCGCCAAACACACCCGCAAAGCCCTCACGACATCCAGAGAATGCAACTCAATCTCCTTGGGATGCAGCGTGTGCGGACATAATGAAGGGAGAACAATATCCTCATTAATGTGAAAAGAGAAAACCACCTTCAGTATGAACGAAGGTGAAGGTCGCAGGACCGCCTTATCCTTATGAAGGACCAAGTAGGGAGACCTACATGACAACGCCGCCAACTCAGACACCCGCCTAGTGGATGTAATTGCCACCAAGAAAGCCACCTTTTGCGACAGCAATTGTAACGGAATATCCCTGATTTTCTCATATGGCGGTTTCTGCAGTACAGAAAGTACCAAATTTAAATCACGCAGCGCCAAAGGCATACACCCTGTACAAATGTACGTATTAGGGACCACAGAGTCAGAGACGCCCCTATCCCTCAACACCTGGGACTCAATAGCCAAACCGTCGAAGCCAGCGAGGGTAAAGCAGGGTGCAGGATGGGTCCCTGTGACAGCAGAGCTTCGCTTAGCGGAAGACATCTGTCACCATCCGCACCACGTCGGCGTACCAAGGGCGCAGAGGCCAATCTGGAGCTACCAGGATTGTCGGGATCCCCTCCGCTTCTACCCTGCGCAGTAGCCGCGGTCGAAGCTTGAGAGGAGGGAAGGCGCACAGGAGCCGGCACTGACCCAAAGGCGCTACCAAACACATCCGTGGCGGGCACCAACGGATCCCTTGTTCTGCACACGAAGGTCTGCACCTTGTGATTGAACCTGGACGCCAATAAGTCCACGTCTGGTGTGCCCCACCTGTGGCAAATCTGACGGAACACCTCTGGATGTAGGGACCATTCCCCCTGATCCAGCGTCTGGCGACTGGGAAAGTCCGCCTGCCAATTTTCTACACCCGGAATGTAATTGGCGGAGATTGCTGGCGCGTGAAGTTCTGCCCATCTCAGAATGTGAGCCGCTTCCGCAGCCGCTGCCGAGCTCTGATGGTTCACGTACGCCACCGTCGTGACGTTGTCCAACTGAACCCGAACCGGGAGGCCGCGCAGCCTTACCGTCCAGTGGGAGAGGCAGAGCCTGATTGCCCTCAGCTCCAGCACATTTATCGGAAGGCGGGATTCCTGCGCCGACCAACGGCCCTGAGCAGACAGCTGCCCCAGGACCCAGCCCGATAGTCACGACGGACGCCAGCCTATCGACCAATTCAGGGGAAGAAACGACTTCACCAACTTTAGAGCCGGGGCCCGAAGCCACCAGGTCAACGATCCTCTGGTCTGATGATCCAATCTGATCAGCTGGTCCAGGGACAACGGAGTCTTGTCCCACCGTGACAGAATCGCTCGCTGTAGGAGCCGAGTGTGACTCTGGGCATAAGGTAACGCCTCGAAGGCCAAGACCATGAGCCCCAACACCCGCATACAGAACCGTAAGGAGGACCACTGGCGTGACAGCAGGGTTCGCACCGCTGCTTGCAGTGTCAGCAACTTGGCCGGAGGTAAGAACACCTTCGCCTGCTCTGTGTCCAGAATCAGACCCAGATATTCCAGTCGATGGGACGGGGTCAACGTTGACTTCTGCAGGTTGATCAGCCAACCAAAGTCTCTCAACGAGGCCATGGCGACAGCCACATTCTCCTCCAGGGCCCAAGCAGACTCCGCTCGCAGGAGTAAGTCACCGAGGTATGCTACCACCGCAATGCCTCTCTGCCTCAATAGCGCCAGCACCGGATCCACCAGCTTGGTGAATACCCGAGGAGCCGAGGCCAGACCGAAGGGAAGTGCCACAAATTGGTAATGTAGATCCCCCACCGCAAAGCACAGAAAGCGCTAGTGCCGGAGACAAATGGGAACATGGAGATACGCGTCCTTCATATCCAGAGACGCCATGAAGTCCCCTTGGTGCAGGGCGGCCACGACCGAACGAACAGCTTCCATCCTGAATTTTCGCGCCCTCACAAAGTGGTTTAGCGCTTTTAGGTCCAGAATTGGCCTGACCCCACCCTTCTTGGGCACCACAAAGAGGTTTGAATAGAAGCCGCGGAACCTTTCCAGCAGAGGTACCGGCACAATCACCCCTTGTTCGGAGAGAGTCTGAACAGCCCCTAGGAGAGCCTCTCGACGCCCCTGAGGGAGTCTCAAGTTCGATGGGAAGAAACGGTCTGGGGGTAGGGTGCTGAACTCTATCCTGTATCCGGAGGACACCACTTCCTGCACCCACTGGTCGGAAATGCGGGCAGTCCACCTGTCTGCAAACCCCAGAAGTCGGCCCCCCACCCGAGAGTTGGGTGGGGGCAACCCATCATGTGGAAGAGGACTTTTCCTCCGTCTTTTCGTTCTTCCACTGCCAGGGCCGCTTACCGGACCCCGAGGCAGACTTGCCAGGCCTTGAGCCCTTGCCTGCTGCACCAGGCGCATGAAAAAAAAAACGCTTCTGACCCGAAGATGCAGGACCCTGCTTACGGCGGAGTTCCCGCCGCCTGGGCTCCGGGAGAAAGGTACTCTTCCCCCCCCCGGTGAAATCCTTAATGATTTCATCCATTTGTGCCCCAAAGAGCCGACCACCCTGAAAGGGAAGATCCGTGAGGCCCTTTTTGGATACATGGTCACCTGATCAACAGCGTAACCACAGCACCCGTCAGATAATGCCTCAGGCGAACATCCGCAGCCCAACTCATTGTGCAACTCATACTCAACTCAACTCGTCTCACACTCCGTAAGGGATTGCGTCACCATGGCTGATGCCAGAGCTGGTCTCATGGCCGACCCCGCCACCAAGAACAGTGCCTTGGATACCACCTCCGTCCGCCTATCGGCTGTATCCTTAAAAGAGGGAGACCCCTCGAAGGGGATGGTCGTGGCCTTATTCAGACGAGCCACCGGAGAGTTCACCGTGGGGGATGCCCACTTCTGCAGAAAACTGCCCTCAAAGGGATATCGCACAGCGAAACGTTTGGGCAATGAAAAGGAATTATGTGGACGCTGCCATTCCTTATAGACCAGCAGGTCAAAAAATTGAGCATAAGGATATGCCCTAGGGGCCCGAGACGGCTTAAAGGACCCATAAACGTAGGCAGTCTCCTGCGACTCCCCGGCCTGGTCCAACCGCAAAGAAGCACGAATATCGGTGATCGGGGAGGCCACCAGCGCCCTCTAGCACGCCACCGAGGCCCCTTGGTCTTCCTCACCATCCGAGGGCTTCAGTTCACCATCTGAGAGCTCCACGGGGGTCCCCGTGACCACTGAGGCCCCTTCTGATTCAGAATCCTCCCCTGAGGATGGAGGGGGGTGGACGTTTTTTAGCCACCCCCTTAGCACAGCTTGGCACCCCCCGGGAGAAATACTCCCCCAATATGGACTTTAACTGGTCCAGGGGAACCAGAGGACCCAGCGCAGCCTGCGCTCCCACAGATCCCTCCGGAGAAGAACCCACAGGTTCAGCCGCCATTGTGCCACCGGAACACTTGCTAGGCCTAAAGGCCCTGACACCTCCACAATGCAGCCCCACAGAGCAACCGGGAGAATACCCAGGAGGACTGCACCCACCGCCACCGACACCCCAGGGAGAGCCAGCTATACTTGCGGTTACAATTGCTCTTCAAGCGCTGCGTCCCAGTAGGAGTGCTGACCGCCTGTCTTGTGCCGTCACCGCCGTTGTGCTTTCACCGCTGTCCTGAGGGAAAGAGGAAGAAACGGCGCCAGCCGCACATTTTCTTCAGCAGGCACACCAAACATGGCCGCCGAGCAGTCACAAGAGGCCAAAGCGTGCTCCACACAGGCCGCGGCTATGGCAAAATGGCCGCCGAGCATCCACAAGAGGCCAAACAGCCCATAAAATGGCCACGGCTATGGCAAAATGGCGGCGGATCGCCGCATGGCAAGTTTGAGCGCGGGGGTGCAGGAGGGAGGGGGCGAAGGACAGACCAAAACAAAAGGGGGACCTGTAGCCCTGAACCCTCCACCGGCCGGCAAAGTCCGCAAATCGCCCAGCCCCCCTCCGCACCCCTGGGGGGGAGAGAGGGGCGGTCACTCACCAATCCGACGGGCGTGGCGGGTAGCCACCCGGTAGCAGACCTTCCTCCCATCAGGCTGGGAGGGATGCTGCAGGCCAAGTGCCCCTGGACGCGAGCACAGCCCGGTCATTGGACGCAAGTGGGGGTCACCCACTAGCCTCCTTCACAGAAAGGGTACGATGCGGCGGACCCCGCCAAGGCTAAGGGTAGCTCGTATCTGTCGGCTATGCTGGGGAAATTTCATGATTCGAGATATCCTCTATGCCCCAGCCAGCTACTTGATAACAGTCTTCATCAGATAGCTTGAGAAAAGCAAAAAAAAGAAAAAATTGGGGAACCGCAGATCCCAGCAGGGAACCAGGTCTAACTCCTTGCACTAGGCATAAAAAAACTGATATGCTATGCAGAGCTGGGGGGTTATATGCTGGAGTGAGGACGGCCCCCTGGGAGGGGTCAGCTTGCTTTTTTTCTATTTGCCTAGTCTACTCCTAGTAGGATGTGCATAAACCCCACTTGTCAATGAAGGGCTGCGTCTGTCAGTGAACGTAGGAGAAAAAACATTTTTTAATAATTTCAGATTGTATCATATAATCCTCTAACCTTGAGCAATTTCTCATCACCCTACTAATTTGTCCTTTTTGGATGTTCTCCACCCATAAAGAATGAGAACATCTACTAGGATATACCCATTATGACCTGTGGTCTTGAACTACGTTTTCATATATAATCTCCCTTTCTCCCGCAAGATATTAAGATCCAAAAAGACACAATATCCTGCTTAAGATGGGTCGAAGAAACCCCCTTAGGTGGACAGGATGGCCGAGGGTGTAAGACCACCGCAATGGAACACCAGAAACAGTTTTTTTTAAGGGCAGGAACAGCCAAATCTGGAATTCTGCATGTTGAAGTAATGGCAACCAGAAAAATAACCTGTCAGAAAGACAAGGAATATGCCATATGGGATCAGTTGGAGCATTCTGTAGTACAGAAAGTACCAAGTTGAAGTCCTATGGAGTCAACAAATGCAAAGCAATGGGTCTCTGGAAGAGAACCACAAGGAGCGAAATCTGACCCTTAATTGTATTTAGAGCCAGACCCTGGTTGACCCCCGACTGGAGAAACGCCAGAATGCCACTCATGACAAACTTATGAGGATGAAGTCTCCGAGCCTCACACAAAGCAACATAAAACTTACAAGTCTGATGGCAAATCTTCTGTAAAGTCACCTTCCTAACCTTCAAAAGAGATGACAAAATCAGATATTCCTCTGTTTCTTGAGACCCTGGCTTCAACAGTCATGCCCTTAAAGCCAGCAACTTACGAAAACATGTAAAGATCGGACCTTGTGACCAGAGGCCGGTTCAATCTGGCTTGGTCCATGGTTCGTTCACTGAAAAATTAATTTCAGAGTAGGACATCCTTCTGCGCCAAGCCCGTATGACCAGAATCACTGGAATGTTTTTCACCTGAATCCTGCAAAGCAGACGAGTTAGAGGTTGCAGCAGCAGAAAGGAATAAATTAGGGAGAAATTAATCCACGGCATCAACAGAACATCTACCATGAACAATCAAGGGTTTCGGTTTCTTGACATACAGTTAGGTCTATATATATATATTTGGACAAAGGCACAATTTTATTTTTTTTCAGGTATTTACCAAAACATATTCAAGCTATAGTTATATAATGCATATGGGCTGAAAGTGCACACTTTCAGGTTTGATTTGAGGGTATGTACATCCAAATCGGAGGAAGGGTTTAGGAATTACAGCTCTTAAGAATAGCCACTCCCCCCCTTTTTCAAGGGGCCAAAAGTAATTGGACAATTGAATCAAAAGCGGTTTCACGGCCAGGTGTGGGTTACGCCATTATTTCTTCATCAATTAAGCAGGTAAAAGGTCTGGAGTTGATTCTAAGTGTGGTATTTGCATATGCAATCCATTGCTGTGAATCTACATCATGCGTTCAAAGGAGCTGTCCATGCAAGTGAAACAAGCAATTATAAAGCTTCAAAATCTAATCAATGAGATAGCAGCAACATTAGGAGTGGCCAAATCAAAAGTTTGGTACATTCTGAGGAAAGAAGAATGCACTGGCGAGCTCAGCAACATAAAAAGGCCTGAACGTTCACGGAAGACCACAGTGGTGGATGATCGCAGGATCCTCTCTATGGTAAAGAAAAACCCATTCACAACATCCAGACAAGTGAAGGACACTCTCCAGAACGTATCATTGTCAAAGTCTACAATCAAGAGAAGACTTCAGGAGAGCAAATGCAGAGGGTTCACCACAAGGTGCAAGCCATTCAGAAGCCTGAAGAATAGAAAAGCCAGATTAGACTTTGCCAAAAAACATCTAAAAAAGCCAGACCAGTTCTGGAAAAGCATTCTTTGGACGGATGAAACTAAGAATAATCTGTACCAGAATGACGGGAATAAAAGTGTGGAGAAGGCTTGGAACAGCTCATGATCCAAAGCACACGACGACATCTGTAAAACATGGTGGATGCAGTGTGATAGCATGGGCATGCATGGCTTCCAGTGGCACTGGGTCATTGGTGTTTATTGATGATGTGACAGAAGACCGAAGCAGCCAGGTGAATTTTGCAGTGTTTGGAGATATACTGTCAGCCCACATTCAGCCAAATGTTGCAAAGTTGATTGGACGGCGCTTTACAGTATAGATAACCAATGATCCAAAACACTGCAAAAGCAACCTGGGAGTTTTTGAAGGAAAATAAGTGGAATATTCTGTAATGGCCAAGTCAATCACCTGATCTCAACACAACTGAGCATGCATTTCACTTGCGGAAGGCAAAACTAAAGGCAGAAAGACCCATAAACATAGAACTACTGAAGACAGCTGCAGTTAGAGCCTGGCAAAGTATCAGAAAGGAGGAAATACAGTCTTTGGTAATGTCCATGAATTCCAGACTTCAGGCAGTCATTGCCAGTAAAGGATTCTCAACAAAATATTAAAAATTAACATTTTATTTATGATTATATTCATCTGTCCAATTACATTTGCGATTCCATCAACTGCATTCTTTTGCCCTATTCAAGACATTCAACTCGAGGGGTCTGGAATGAAACTGGGAAAAGGGACCACCTCAAAGGAGGTCACCATCTTTCATAAAACCTTTATGTAAAGATGTATTGAGGGGTTTTGCAGGGTCAGAAGCAACTTCCACTTGGGTTCACAGAGCAAGACATTTTTATTGGGAAAGATCACTCTCGATTGTACCGTGGTCAATTCAACCATACATATTCCAACCTTAAGGTTGGGACTAAGAATTACTTTTGGAAGTTCAGGATCCATTCAACAGTTTCAGTGTCCACACTATTAAGTTAACATTGATCTTCAAAAGCCGAGCAGACTGTTCAAAAGCAAGTTGTCCTGGTAATCTATAATCGGTATATAAACCCCAAGTCATAAATATTACTTTTTTAATCAGTCCTTCGTATCTGTTAAAATTAGCTTGCTCGCAAGATTGGATCATATAATGCCGTATAATAGCAGGGTTACAAAGCCTCCCTCTCCATTGGTTCTCTTCGATCATCCATCCCTCCGCTCAGCAAGATAGATAAGAAAACAATCACCATTGTGCAGCATATCACAACACCTTTATTTTAATGTTAAAATCTCAATCACATGTAATATTGGCATAGAATAGCATAGAGCAGGCTCCCAATACAGCAAATCCCTTCACTTCCAGGTTCCCCACAGCATCTTACATCACGTCCTGCCATCAATGCATTTTGTCACTAGGACTTCCGCAGGAACACAGCAAGAGCTAGCCTATGAGATCACAGTTTAAATAGCCCTTCCACCCTTACACAAGGACTAACCCCATATCAATTTGAATAGCTCTTTTGCCCTTACTCCAAACCCATCCACATATCAAGTACTATCCACTATAAAACATTAATAAAATCATGCTGTTATGCAAGCCCACCTTTTAATATAAATTATAACTAGAGGCAGAGAGGTGTAGTGGCTAGCACCTCTGTCTGGCTGCCTCAGATTCAGTGGCTTGAATCCCAACGAAGACACTACCTGCCTACAGTTTAAATGCTGACAAAATATATGTATAAATTGTTTGCGCCATAGAAATACCAATATATAAAAAAATACAACATAGATCTCTTTGCTCTATCTAGTTACAGAAACAAGAATACTCCTCATTATACAATTCCCCCATATTTGCACATGAAATATAAACTTATGCACATATATGTAAATTTCCCAATCTCAAGAATGAGGTAATAAGGACCAAAAGTTTTGAAAAAAAAAACTGTTGTATAAAAATATAATATACCAGTATATGTATTATAAAACAACATATAGACCTCAAAAATAAAAAAGTCCAGTTTTACATTTAGCCCTTAAGGTTGCATACAATCCAACTCGTAAATCTATCTCATTTCATTGTGAGAGAGATCCCTCATCATATTGGAACCACTCCAATGTCCTTTAATGGTATGCCACAGAATTTTAATTTTTTATGGTCCCTGTTATAGAAGGCATTATATGACCCAAGAGGTCATTTATATCTGGCAAGTGAGCCATTTTTAGTAGATGAGGAGCATGGAGGTGAAGGACTGATTAAAGCGGTTGTATGCTCTCCTTAAAAAAAAAACAAACCCAAAAACCTGTAAGGTAAAGGCATACTGAGCTAGTATGCCCCACATACTAGCTCATTATGAAATACCCCAGAGCAAAGCTCTGTCCGGGCTGCAGGTTCCTGCAGAGGGAGTGGACATCTTCCCTTGGGGGATCCGTCGAGTTCGCGGCTCCATCACTGTGAGTGGCCGGAGCCGCGAGACTTCACTCCCGTGCATGCGCGTAGGAGCTCTTTTTTTCCAGTAGACTTTCTGGCAAGGTCCGGAGCCATGCGCCAGGCTTTCGGTGGTACATCAATGTGCATGCGCCGCTGATGTCAGCGGCTATGTGCAAGAGGAATATCTCCTAAACCATACAGGTTTAGGAGATATTCAATTTACCTACAGGTAAGCCTTATTATAGGTTTACCTGTAGGTAAAAAATAGTTTTTGGGTATACAACCGCTATAATAAGGAATGTTTGGTATGTGGTGAATACATTCAAGCATGAATTGCCTATGAACTATTCACTGTTTACACACAGTGTTGGTGTATGGGACTATTTTTCTGCACAAGTACAGGCAGTCCCCGGGTTACATAAATCCAACTTACAAACGGAGGAAGACAATAGGATCTGGGTGGAAATCTACCCCTAGGAAGGGGAATTCATTCCTGTAAGTTATCATAGGAAAAAGGTATCTCCACTGAAGCTATCACCAATCCTTGTTTCCACAACATCCCAAAATGTTCAAAATACACTTGTCATAGGGACAGAAAGTGAGGTGAAATCTTCTGAACAGGGGCGCAGACAGCGAAACAAATATTACAGGGGTGTTAACCCTTCCCTATGCTATCTAAAAAGCTAAAAAAATTGTTTATTTGGCTGGAGCTACACTTAAAAAATGTACCTGTTCGGACTTGAATACAAATTGAACTTAATTATAAACCTACAGACCCTATCATGTTTGTAACCCGGGGACTGCCTGTATATAATTTATTTTATCATTGTTATTTTACGTATATTATGTGACACACACATCTCTCTCGCTCTCTCTCTCTATATATATATAATATATATATATATAAATTTACAGCACTGGTTTTTTGATATATATTCATACACTATTTATCCTGGAGAATGAAAGGTAATCTAGCAGCTTTAAAAATTGTTTGAGCGATTAGGGACTTGAGCACAGGTTCGCGTGGCATTTATTACAGGACTACCCTGAGCCTGTAGAAGCCCCAAGACTGGAGCTAACACTTTGGTGAAAACTCTGGGCGCATTGACAGGTCAAACGGCAGGGCCACAAACTGAAAATGTCTGTCCACCACAAAACGTAGTTACTGTTGGTGAGGTTGGGAATTTGGAATATGCAGATCAGCATCCTTGATATCCACAAACGCCAAAAAGTCAAATATGGAACTTTTGCATTTGGACAAGCCTTTGGAGTCTCTTGAGCTCTAGAATAGAGCTTGGGAATAATTAAGAGGTTCAACTAGAAACTGTGAAACTTTTCGCTCTCTGGAACTGGAGATGGTCCGCAATTTCCCTCTGCCAAACATGTGTGAACATCTGCAAAAGTTCCCCCACCCAAGCAAATAAAGGCAGCCCTTCATTAGGACTTTTCTCCTGGCATTGGAGGTTATGGAGTCCAGGTATTTTTATGGAACAGAGATTGGGGCTTGGGCCTGGAGCCCAAGGCCTTTGACGAAAGGAATACTTCTTAGCCGTAGAAAGGGTTGTAAGGCTATTGCACTGCAGGGTTCAACTTTTTAAAGAGGAAACAGGGTACTCCTGCCCAGAGTCACTTTCTGGATAGAATCATCCAAAGAAGGGACATACAAATGTTCTTGAAAAGGCAATCAATCAACCTGCTTCTTACAAGGCAGTTTCACTGACCAACAGGTTAGTCATAAGATCCTGTGCACGTGTACAGACACCCATGAGAGACAGCTGTTAAATGGAGTCCTTCAAGGAATCCACCAAAAAACTAAGGGAACAGGGAAAAAATCTCCAGGTATCTGCCAAACTCTATATTCCCTCAGCGAGGGTCTCCATTCTTCATCATCCAATAGGCCCAAACCTTGAGGGCTTAAAGCAGAGTTCCACCCAAAAGTGGAACTTCCGCTTTAAGTGAAGGTGCCCCCTGACATGCCACAATTGGCATGTCTTTTCTCACAGGGTCCCAAGTCCCACTTACTCTCGTGGCGCTGCAGAGCCCTAAGGAAGTTCACCTGTCCCCCCTCCCTGCCAGCGATCTTCTGGGACACGTCACAGGTCCCAGAAGATACACCGGCCATTCACAGTGAGCAGCACTTGTGATGCTGGTGCCGCACGGAGGAGGGGGAGAGGAGCGAGGCAGCGGACGGTCGCATCACTGGAGTGTGGGACGGGTGAGTGTCATTATTAAAAATGAGCAGCTTCACTTTTTGTAGCTACTGATTTTTAAAAGGGTGGAACTCCGCTTTAAAACACTCCTACAGCCACCAAAGCAAGTTGCAAGGTCAACCCCAATGGAGAGGAGGCTTTAGATAAAGCCTCCAGATGTTTGTCAGAATCATCCTTCAAGTGTCAATTTTTTCATTTTGGATAGAGTAAGGGAGGGATTACAACACCCTTTCAGACTTTTTTTTTGCCATGTGTCCCATAGGGGAGATTTACCTTTACTTACTGTCTCAGTGAAAACAGGAAGAGAAAATCCCTCCAAAGTGAGGGAATCCTGAAGTGTCACCAGAACTAGAATCCCCACTGGAATATTTCCACTCTTTTACTGTTCTGGTGTCGATACAAAATTTGTGGGTTTTTTTTACTTTCACTTTCGATCGCAACAGTAAACAGGACAAAGAGGGGGTGAATCTACAGACAGCGATAAAAGCTGATAGGTGTACTAACCCCTCGACACTATCCAAAAACACAAAAAAAATTCAACTTCGTCTTACCAGTAACTTGTTTTCCAAAAAGTCTTTCAGGACAGCACTTTGAGAGGATAAGCGAGACTTACCCCCTAGGGAGGGACTACAGCCTGCAGGACTTTCCTGCCAAATGCCTGATCCGCTGCTGACATAAGGTCCAACATATAATGCCGGACAAAAGTCTGGCAACTAGACCAGGTAGCTGCCTTACAGATTTGATCTGGGGTGGCACCAGCTTTTTCAGCCCATGTCGTGGCCAGAGCTCTGGTAGAGTGTGCTCGAACCCCCGGTGGGGGAGTGGGGGAGGCAGTCTCATTTTGGAGTAAGCCTCCAAAATTGTTCATTTGAGCCACCTTGCAATTGACTTCTTAGAGGCCTGGTGGCCTTTTTTGTTACCTGAAAACTGGATCAGCAAAGAGTCCGATCTCCTAAAGTCCTTTGTAACTTCTAAGTAATGCAACAAACTCCTCACATTTAAACTGTGAAAATGGTTTTCCTTCTTGTTAGAGAAGGATTCGCACAAAATGTTGGTAAAATAATTTCTTGCGATCGCTTCTGTACTGTGGCTACTTTTGGCAAAAATAAAAAAATCTGTCTTCAAAATAATCTGATCAGGATAACTAGACAAAAAAGGCAGCTTTACTGGTAGAGCGTGTATCTCACTGATTCTTCTTGCTGAAGTGATTGCAATCAAGAATACAGTCTTGAACGTTAGGTACCTTAAGGAAGCTTCTTGCAGTGGCTCAAACAGTTCTTTTGTTAGGGCTTGTAGCACTACAGACAAATCCCACTTGGAAAACAACCTACTAGGCATGGGCCTGGCTCTGGTGAGTGCCTTAAAGAATCTTGCGACTAAGGGTTCAGACGCTATGGGTTTCTCCAAAAAAACACTTAGTGCGGCTGCTTGTACCTTCAAGGTACTGACTGTTAGACACCTGTGTGCTCCTGCTTGTAGAAACTCCAGCACTGATACTAAGTCTTCTAGGGTTCTACACTCTGAACAACACCAAGCATTGTAGACTTTGCAGACCTTGGTGTAGATGCCTCTAGTAACGTTCTTCCTACTAGAAAGTAGGGTATTTATCAAAGGTTCTGAAAATCCTTTAGCTTTCAACAATTGCTCTTCAGATACCAGACGGTAAGATTTAGTCTGGCTAGGTCTGGATGGCAAACTGGTCCTTGAACGAAGCAAGTCCAGTTTGGGTTGATGCCTCCAATATGGTTTGACCGCCAATTGCAGGATGGTGGTAAACCAAGCCCTTTTTGGCCAGAATGGAGCAACTAGAATAACAGACGCTCTTTTTCAGTATTTTCCTTAATACTAGAAGGAAGAAATGCATAGGCTAGCTGAAAGTCCCAAGGATGCGCAATGGCATCTATGCCTAGCGAATCGCTGTCTCTGTGGAGAGAGAACTGCAGGAGCTGTGCATTTTCTTTTGTCGCAAACAAATCCACTTGCGGAACTCCCCATCGCTTGGTGATTGCAGAAAAAAATTTCTGGATCCAGGCTCCATTCCGCCTCTTGAATTTTATGCCTGCTCAGAAAATCTGCCACCTCGTTTAGAGTGCTTTTATATGGACTGCTGATAGGGAGAGCAGATGATGTTCCGCATCCCTCAAGATCTCTGTTGACAAGATCTGAAGAGACCCGCTTTTTGTGCCCCGTCTGTTCAAGTAGGCCACGGCATTGTCTGAAGTATCTTTATGTGAGACTCCTGGAGGCCTGGGGAGAAGGCAGCTAACGCTAAAGCGACTGCCTTTAATTCTCTCCAGTTTGAGGACTTTCCTGCTTCTGCCTTGGACCATGCACCTTGTGCTAGGTTCTGTCTCCAGTGAGCCCCCCAGCCCCAGCTGCTGGCATCCGTTGTCACTGTTTCGCCATTCGGCCATGTCCACAGTAAACCCTTTGAAAGATTTTCCTGGTTCCTCCACCACCAAAGTGTCCTTTTGACCCTTGAAGGGATTTTTACCTCTACATCTAGGGTGTCTGGATTGTGATTCCAAACCTTTAGAAGGAAATCTTGCAGAGGTCTGAAATGAAGATGAGCCCACTGTATGGCCGGGATTGTTGCGGTTAGGGTTCCCAGGGCTGACATCACCTTTCTGATCGTAAATACTTGGTTGGTCTGGAGCATTGCTGCCACGTTTTGGACCTTGAACCTTTTTTCTTCTAGTAGAACGATTTTCTGCTCTACTGAGTCTATCTGGTAGCCTAAGAACGTGACTTGTTGAGCTGGATTGAAATTTGACTTTTGTACATTGATAATGCATCCCAATGCCTCTAAATGACTGCAAGCTTTTGCGAGATCTTCCAGCAATTTTTCCCTGGTAGAGGCGAAAAGAAGCAAAATCGTCCAGGTATAGGATTACTGTTATCCCCTGTAGACAGACACGCCACAGCTTCTGCCATAACCTTCGTAAAGATTTGTAGCGCTGCTGAAAGGCAGAGCCCTGAATTGAAGATGAAGAGTTTCTTTTCCCCAGTTTCCTGCAAATCTCTGGAACTTCTGCGACTGTGGTGCTACTGGCACATGCAGATATGCATCTCGAAGGTCGATTGATGCCATAAAGCATCCCTTTGTTAACAGACCCTTTACTGTGAAGATTGAGTCCATACAGAGCCTCTTGTACTGAACTGACTTTAGAAGTTTTAAATTGAGAATTCGGAAACTGCCCGACTGATTCTTCACCAGAAAAATGTGAGTAAAATCCCTGATGTTGCTCCCCTGGAGGCAACGAAATAGCAGCTTTTTGACGAATCAGATCTTTCGAAAGGTTCTTCATTGCCAGTGCTCTTGTGGCGTCTCCTGGAAGGTTTGTTACAAAGTATCTTTCTGGTGGTTTTTCCCGCAAATTCTATTTTGTACCCTTGGGCTAACATGTCCAGGATATACTGATTTTTGGACATGCTTGCCCAGTACGGGAGAAAGTTCTGTAGTCTTCCCCCCACCTGGAGTGACGAGTCACTGCGTCTTGCTGGATGTTGCAGGATTGAACAAGAGGTTCGTTCTCCCCTTTCCCCTCTGTGCTGACCAGTTCCTCTTCTTCTCGCGCTTTGCCTTGCTCATGAGTTCTTTGAGGATGAAAAAAAAATTTTACTGGATTTTTCTTTATTGGAAATTATTTCTTTTTATCGGCTGTCCTATCTAAAACAGAGTCTAGATCAGGGCCGAATATAAGATCTCCTGTAAATGGTAGGCTGCAAAGCTTGCTCTTAGATGCTGCATCCCCCTGCCAGGCCCTTCTGGCTGAATTAGCCAATGCTGCAGATCTGGCCGTCATCCTAACTGACTCTGCTGATGCGTCTGAAATATAGGCTACAGCTGCCGAAAGTGTTGAAAAGGAATTGAGGATTTCCTGTTTGGGGGAATCCGCTGAAATGTGTGTCTTCAGCTGATCTATCCAATATTCCAGATTTCTGGATATACATGTAGTAGCCATAGCCGGCTTCAGACTGCTCATGGTAGACTACCAGGCCCTCTTGAGCTGCTGGTCTATCTTTTTATCCATGGGTTCTTTGAGAATCCCCATGCCCTCAAATGCCAAGTCTGTGGACCTAGATACTTGCAAAAAAGCCGCATCCAGCCTAGGAACCTTGTTCCAAATAGCTGATGGGTCAAAAGGAAAGGGCCTCCTGTGCCCCTTAGGAAAGAATGGCTTCCTTTCTGGCTGGGCCCATTCTTTTTTAATGGTCTCTGATATAGCCGGGTGAACAGGGAAGGTGCGATTTTTGGGCTCACAGTCATGCGTACATTCGGTCGTGGAGGGATAACTCCTTTTTCTCCCCCACCATCCCCAATGCATCATGCAGTGTCTTTAGCAGAGCATCCACCTGCTCTAAAGTAAGCTTATACTTTGAGGGTCTGCTTTCTGACTGCTCCTCCTCAGAATCATCTCTAGAATGAGAGGGGGATAAGCCCCCAGGGGTAGGAGAACCCTCTTCAGTCTCCCCAGCTGGGATTAAAAATGAGCTCTGAGAGGAACCAGAGGCTGATGGCCAACTTTCGGATGGTCCTGCAAGCGAGGAGTGGAAGGACTGAATGGTTGCATCCAACTCCTTTTTTACTGATGCGATAATATCGCTGCATGTGGAAGATGCTTCTCCTTTAACAAATACATCAATACATAATTGGCACAAAGCTTTCTTCTATCCCTCAGGCAGTTTTGCTTTTCATGACGGACACGTCCTTTTTGCCGGTTGGTCAGAGCTCTTACCTTGCCAAAGAATGAGACAAAAAAAGGATACCGACCATTGCAATACGTCAGCCAACCTGTGAAAGACTCACCTTAAGTGCACAGTAAAGTAACAAGAAAACCATCTTTATGTGCCCTAACAGGCCCCCGCCACCAGGGGGAAAAAAGTGACAAGATATGGCAACACAGGGTTTAGAGGCTCTCCACCCCTCCTCCTACCTAGGCCTTGCTGGTGCCTGTCCCAAACTGCTGCCACCGTTGCATCCATACCGGCACTGGCGTCCTCACAGTGGCTGAACGAACGGTTCCGGAATCCAAAAGCGCCGCTGCGCTGGACCGGAATCGGAAATAGGCACCAGTTCTGCTCCTCCCCCGCACTATTTCTGCTAAAAAAGGAAAGATGGACAGGGAGCCCTAGCCTCTCAGGATAGTACCTTAGAGACCTGCACCCCCCTCCTCCTCCCCACCTCTCGGAGATTTGGGACA
>BLSH010391126.1:212365-224685 GCA_018402905.1 Glandirana rugosa | reverse complement strand
TAGTACCTTAGAGACCTGCACCCCCCCCCCCCCCCAGGTGTTCCTCTGTCGGAGGAAACACCAAAACTGATGGGAATGTGGAGATGCCTCCTTTTAAAAGGTGGAAGTGGGTGTTTCCTGGATTTCGAGGGAGGAGCCATCTCTTAAGGTGCTGTCCTGAAAGACGCTTGGGGAAAAAAAGTTCTGCCTTTAGTTACACTTTAAAGACCAGTACCTTGACCGCTGGGACCGTACGGGTCTATCTGAAATGAGAAACTGCTAGATCTACAACAGCATACTCCATTTTTGATAAATTAGCTTTCCACAGGATATTGGTGGAACGAACACCTTTTTAGGGTAAGCCCAGGCCGCACGTTACACATCCTTTAAGTGGGGATTTACATAAAAATGATTAAGGATACTGAGGCCACTTCCATGATTCTAATCCAGTAACCTTTCGAGCAGATGGCTCAGGAAGGGGCAGCTTCAACTTTGGCTGAACGACTTCCTCAAGAAAATCCACACAGGCTTTTTGAGTCTGATGAGCCCTGACCTTGGAATTCTTAAAGTGGTTGTAAAGTCAGAAGATTTTTTATCTTAATGCATTCTATGCAGATAAAGGTACAAAGCCTTCTGTGTGTAGCAACCCCCCTAAGGCCTCATGCACACAAGATGTTTTTTGACTATTTTTCAGCAGCTGTTTTCAGCTGAAGATGTTTTTTTCTACGGTCAATAAACCCTCCATCATGCTATCCTATGTGTTCATGCACACATAGGCTGTTATCAGCTGTTTTTAGCAGTGACGCTTTTGAGCTGTAAAAAAAACCCAAGAGCTGTAGACGTTCAAACACTTAAACGTTTTTGGACGTTTTACAAAAAAACGCTGGCCCTTTAAAAACGCAAAAAAATATCCCTGATAAGCTACTGATGTTTTTTGGATTTTTTTTAAAGTCCTGTGTGCATGAAGCCCAATACTTACCGGAGAGAGAGGGCAGGGCTGAACCACAGCTCCATGTCAGAATGGACACACGGAGCTGCAGCTCGGCTTGGGTGCCCCATACCAAGCTGCTTGCTGTGGGGGCACTCAACAGCAGGGAGGGGCCAGGAGCACAGAAGAGGCACCCGAGAAGAGGAGGATCTGGGCAAATCCACTACACTAGCAGGTAAGTATAACATATTTGTTATATATGGAGTGGATACCTCTGAAGAGGACCACTTTACTTACCACCTCTTCCTTCGGTGAATCTTCAGCAAGCTCCTCCCCAAACAGTAAGGAGGAGGGGAAGGAGTGCATTTTCTTCTGTGACCAAGATAGTCTAAACCACAAAAGCTTTTTTGACCCAATTGATGCGCTAGAGGGCGAAACGCATTGGGTAGAGTTTAGAGTGTCAATGTCACATGGATTGTGAGTGGCAGCCACATTTCATATATCACATACAGCCACACTCTATATTCATGCACCCTGGATGATTACGATCTGGTCAGTGGATCTGTTTAAAGGGACAGCTTCCATGAGAGAGCTGCTGTCGTCTGGGTGATTAAAAAGAGTACTGTTGCTGCTTAAAATTTTTGGCAGCCACATGTTCTGGTAAGTGCGGAATGTTGGTGATGGTTTTGGCACAGTGGATTTTCACCGTGCAATTCATTGATCTTGAATGAAATTAAGGAAGAATTTATGCACCATATGCTCAGCAATTGGTGGACTTATTATAGACATTGATGTATGGACCATTGATTGGTGTATTATTTTTTCTCCTTTACTTTTCTTTCTTGTGAATTTATTTTCTATTTTTCATTGAAGTCTTTACTGATTAATGGTGTATATTTTTAGATGTTAAAATGTATTTTAACGCTGCACCCATATATTTTTACATACCTGAAAATATCAGCATAATCCTATAGTAATGGATCTGAAGATACCCTGTGCCTTGAGATGTACAATAAAGAAAAGCAGTTTATGTAGAAATAAATGCATCAAGGCACAAGACTGCAGAGAGAGACAGGTCCAACACCTAGCAAAAAACTATGCTGGAAGTGAGAGGGGTAATGCAGAGTGGTGTCAAGCTTTGCCAGAGTCCAATCACATGGAGGTGGAGCATAATCCAATAGTCCCAAGAATGAACTCTACTATGTTCGGTGATGTATGATTAAGAAATCAATTTTTTTTTCCTTACCCACTGAGGGACATGAAAAGTAGTTAACTGTCAGGATGTCCAAAAGCAGTCCAACTGAGTGTTGAGCAATAGCAAAAAGAAAAACAGAAGTGGGGACTACCTGCAGCTCAAAGAGCTGTCTGAATGGCCTTATGCCCCAAAGCTGGCATCAGATGAGTCCTGAACATCCACCTGGTAGTTTCTTAAAAATGTGAAACAAGACAGAAGCCTGTGTTTACGTACGTGGAGGCGGGGAGTCTTTACAGGTAGCAAGTTGACGTAATTGTTAATCAGGGAACGCATTTCAGAGAGCAATTCCTTTGTTAAGCCACTTGGTCAAAAGACTTGACATAGGAATGACACTTCAAAATGTATTCCCTGGCTATTAACCACCTTCCGTGGTCTGGTGGAAGCACTGCTATCCCAGGTGGATGTCATATGAAGTCCTCCCACTTGTGCATGCCCTAAGTGTTGCTCAGCAGTGCAATCTCTGATCTGCTGTGAACACAGAACACAACTGGCTGCTATGTGTTGCCCTGGTACCATATGATCACTGCGACCAATCACATCGGTCATATCAGTTGTAAACAATGGCTTTCATTCATAGCCATTGTGTACTATTGTGATGGTATCTGATTGGTCACAGTGATCACATGGTACAGGGTCAATCACAGCGGACCTGTACCATGTGATAGCTGTGGCCAATCCCAGCTATCACAATTGTACACGATGGAAAAATAATGCATGCCATTCACAGTGTAAAAAAGAAATTTTTTTTACATACTGTCACCAGTCAGTGTCCCTGGTCACTGCCAATGCAGTCATATGGTGATGCTGAACTACTCTTTAATTTCTAATGACAAAAAAATTACAACTTTAAATAAAAAAAAACCTTGCCATTGATCTTACTAAAAAGTTTGGGGTGTCTTTCCAAAAATGGGTCATTTTGGGGGTATCTGTACTATCCTGGCATTTGAGGGCCTCAAGAAATTATAACGTTCACACAAAAACACTGATTTGGGTTATTTTTACCCAAGAAATGTAGCAGAATACATTTTGGCTTCAATTTATGAAGAAATATTTATAATTTTATAACTAAAAAAAAAAAAAAAATTTTTTGAAATTTCAGTTTTTTTTTTCATTTATATATAATAAAATAAAAACCCCATTGGAGATTAAATACAACCAAAAAGAAAGCTTAATCAGCCCCACAAAACAATACAAATTTAAATTGGGTACAGTGTTCCATGACTAAATGTCATTCAAAGTGTAACCGTGCTGAAATCTGAAAATTAGCCAGGGCAGAAAGGGGGTGAAAGTGTCAGTTACTGAAGTGGTTAATCACACCCATTCTACTCCCCTCCAGTGGTTACTTGCATGTCGTAGATGCTGTCAGGTTTGGTCTGCCGCTGACAGTTGATTGAGTGTAAGCACCATTTCTCTTGCCGACTTATCAGTGATTATTCCTGGCCGTCCCCACTCTATGTGATGCCTCAGAACTAGAGATTGAAGCATGGCATCTACATATTGTGGGTTCAGCTGGGAAATTTCACTGAAAAAAAAAAAATCACCAAAAGTGTTACTAAACCCACTAATTTGAAAAAGTTCATCTGCACCCCGCCCCTACTGCAGGCAGTGCCAATGTAGTGACATCCGCGCTACATGCACAGAACTACTAGGAGGCACTCAGCAAATGGGCACCCTACTGAAGTGAGTATTCTCTATTACAAGAAGTCTTGCTGCATCCAATGTCACGTGATGCTTTTAGGACCGACTTCCAGTATCTACAGAGTTTATAATGGTAATGGAGGGCACATTCAGTAAAGTTCCACTTGCAGCTAAACGAGCAAACATTAAGAGTCTTAAATTCTGCTACATTTATGCTGAAAAAATACATTTATACAAATCAAGTACATATCTATATTTATATATATAAAAAAGGTTTATTGTTCTTCAAATACACAAACTCAACAAATTCCTCGTTCCAAAATGAACCTTCAAATAAAAAAGAAAAAAAAAGACATGTCTAGCGGTGGAATACAGTTTTAGGAACTACTTTGATTAGTAATTCCCCCATCTATTGCAAAGTAAATGAAAACTATGTTTGGGAAAAAAAAAAAAAAAAAAAAACATTTATACAAAGATGATTGATTAAGTCAGTTGTGTTGGACAACAACAACAGATGAAGGCCTCATTCTAGGGTCTGAACTTGCTGATACTTTTGAAGGGGAACAAAAAAAAAAGCCTTTCCAATCCAATAAACGAAATGAAAACAGCTGTGGAGAAAAACAGACTTGTATTCCAGCAAAGTATCTTTCAGTCTGCCATGAACAGTCCAAAAATACTTTCAAATGGTTATCACGAACCAATAAAATACTACGTGACTCGGCTGTTATGGCACCATACGTTCCAGTCAAACAGACTTGAAGAAATCCGACAGCTTCAGATGATGCAAATCATTTGAATATTCTAATAAAGCACATATGACAGCTGTGACACTTAGATGAGATTTCTAGAGTGTTGGACAGATAACCATTTTTCAGCATAATCCTGCTCCTCTTCTTTTTTCTCCTTGTGTACATGAAGTTATTTGTATTTGCCTTTTTTTCTTTTTTTGCAGTTGTTTTTAGGAGAATGACCCAAGATAAACCTTGTGTTTTTGCTCATGCAGTTGTACTGAATAGTTGGTATGAACTGGCATACGGCATGTCCTGTTATTTTGTGGTTCTTCGCGCAGGCTCTGAGGCAGTTGGTGGAGGTGGTGGGCCACGTCTATCAAGATCGTCTACATAGGATACAATAAGTTTACGTCTTTCCTCAGGAATGCAGTCAAGAACTAGATAGCGTTTGTCATTTTGTAGAATCTTTTCAACGTCCTTTAGATGCTGGTCAGATTCTTGAACTAATTTCTTTGACCTATAAGGAAATGTCCAAAATCATTAGTTTGATATAATTATTTTCATGTGGAAGAATATTTTTTATTTAGGTTTGCAGTAAAGCAGGGTTTGAACCCACACTGGGTCATTACCACTGTCTATAACTGATCCTACTGTGACAACCAGAACTCTTCTGAAGTTCATCTAACAGCAATGCACACGTTGTAAAGGCCACAGTGTCATTAACAATGTTGACCTGGCAGGAAATTAAATGCTCCCTTACTGCAGCCAAAACTGAAAAAAAAACATTCTGGGTGGGTTTTAACTTACTACATGTTATACATTCTCCTATTGTCTTTAAGACGTAATCAAAAACAATGCAGACAATCAAAAGGTGTTTTTAGAAACACAATGTGGACCCTTTATCTGACAAGTGGTAGCCCCTACATGTTTGGCTATAACCAGTGTATTTGTAACCAAAAATGAGGTCCTAAGGTCATTTTTGGATATTATATTCTCAATTTCATTTCTAATTGAGAAGTACACCTTTATGAAACAAATGTAAAAAAAATCACATGCACTGTGGTTAAAAAAAAAAAATAAACCGTAGCAGATGATTGGGGTGTCAGGCTTCTCTGGATCTATTCCAACCACAGAAGTTTAAAAGATAAAGGTAAATGGCCAATATGAAATGTTGGCCTGTCATTACTTTATATGCTCTGCTCAGGAACCTACAGAACCGGAAACTTCCTAAAGCCCAACTCAGTGCTTTTACCCCTGATTTGAGGGACACAGGATGTCAATCAACCTGAAAACAGCTTTTTAAAAAAAATGAAAATAGGTACTACTTGGGACAGCTTCAAAGTGAAGCCAAGTATTAAGCTGGGTTCACACCGCAGCACGGAGCGGCTCACAGCAGGGGTCCGGTGCGTCCCCATTCACCTTAGAGAGCCGGTCCCAATCTCCTGACATGCGAATTGGATGCGAAGTCCGCAATAGTGTGAACCAAGCCTTAAAGTCAGATTTTTTTTTTACACTGAAACAACCTTTTTGGGAAACGTATCCCCAAGTTGGACTTCAACATATAAATCTAAGTGTCAGAAAACATGGCTAGGATGAGTAAAACAGCCCTTTCTAGCACCTAATGCGATTTTTTTTCAAAATAAATGTCAGCTTTTTACTTACTAAGCAAGAAAATATAACAGCTTACATTTCAAAAATTACAAACCTGTATGTAATAAACTTTGTTTCCTTCAAAAGTGTTCGGAAGTCAGCTTTAGCAGTTATGTGTTTATCTCTGATATATTCTTCAAATTCTCTTTGTCTTTTCTGCAAACACAAAAATAAATAACTCCAGCACTATGCAGAGATAGAAACCTGACCAACAGAAACATAATAGGGTAAAATATTTTTTTTGTTTCTTACACAGATTATGGGTAGAATCACTTTGTTAAGCACCTTTAAAAGGATAATGGTGCTTTCAAAAAAGAACACATTCTGAGCACATATAGTAAAAATAACCTGAAAATATTTTCTGATGCAACAGATTTTCACATTTTCTATCTAGTAGCACTTGGTGCATCTAACAAGCTAAATGAGGCCTTTTATTGCACTATGCCCGATATCACAGGATAGGACACTGTCATTTCCATTAAGTCTAAGCAGATGTGCATCAATAAGGTGGATCAGCAAAGCTGTGCTATATTACAAAGCAGTAAGCACAGAATGCATGGGCTAATATGGCTGCCCCATGTACAAACAATATAAAATTAAAATCTCTAAACAGAAATAAGGTTTTAAAGACATTAACACACCATTACAGTTATTTACAAAATAAAGAATATGCGAGTTACTGCTATTGATATGCTTACTGTCATAGCCTACTTCATTGTAACCCTGTAGTTGGATGTATGTGACATTTAGAACAAGAGTTTGCTGTTGTGAACAGGGAAAAAAAAAAATACAAACACACATTGCTTGCTGGTAAAAGTTAGCCACTATCTCTGAAGGCTATGTGAGGAACGTCTTTACTGAACCACTGGGTGCCTTTTTCTAATTCCAACACTGCTGGTTTCATTGCAGTGAAGGGTTAATGCTGTCATTTGCTGGGTGGAATGTAGCATACGCTCTTTACACTGCTTTTTCTGCATTACTGCATAGAGGAGGGCACCATCCCACTGTTGTTCTGCTTGCAAGCACATAAAACTCTGGTACGTTCCCACTGCCCATCTACAGTAACCTAGTCACCTTTGGGTGCACCAGCTGCTTATGTCTGTAAGTACCTGAAGCTCTGCCTCTTACTTTTGACTTAGTCACATTACTGCTATGTGGATGCAATATCTATGTATATAGACATAGATGTGGTATTTCTGCTGCTATGAGGACTCCAATCCATACTGCCCTCGAGGTTCTGAGGGTGTTTACTCAGCATCTTTTGAGGGAATTGGCACCTGCACTCTGGAAACTGGTGCCCCTATAATTATAGGGACTCACATCATTGGAATTTTTCATTATTAGATGCATGTAAATTAGTATCTTACGTGGCACAAAAGAATTTGCATTTTTTACATCCCCACGGTCAGCAGCTGGCTCTGGCATGTGGAGCATGGAGGCTCTTCTTAAAATCTCGCAGCCTTGTTGTCCACAAGTAGAACCAAAAGCTAGCTGTAATGGAGGATGCAGAAACCAAAAAGATGGCCGCTGGACCCTTTGAGATGCAGAGCACACTGGAAGTGTCAGGGGGGCAGGGCTACATGTTTCAAGGCCGCCAAAGCCTATTTCTCAAGCCAAACTATGCATGAAGCCGCCTGGATGTTCCAACTGAACGTTAGACTTTTTGCTGTACTCGTTATATGATCAGTATACACATGACACTCATTGTGCCATATATCCCCCTTTTTCTATCTATAACATGTGAAGATAGTGTCAGCTCCTTCCTAACAGGCCCAAAACCTCCATCTGAATAAAGTTCTGCAGGGTTCCTGTGTTGCTAGCTACCTGGCTCTGTTGGCCAAAGCTGTTAAGCTTAAGCCTTCGTTAAAGAGGTTTAAGCATTTTATACACCCAGATCCCTTGTCATCACAAAGGTAGTTCATCCCTATCGCAAAAGTGTGGGGCATTAGGTAACACACAATAGCTTCACACTGTTCCAATTTTTTCTGGCCCATCTATGCTTCCCAACTCGGTTGCCATAGGCTTGGTTTTGGAGCAGGCCCAGGCCTATTTCTATAGACCAGGTAGTCCCTGGCACAATACTTTAGCCTCTTCAGGCATCTGGGTATAGGGACCCTGACTTGCAATAGTTCTGTTGCTAATGTCCCAACCTCCTGTATGCAGCAGTATAACCTGACTGTATTCCTGCTTCTCTCAAATAACTAAGACAAGGCGTCTACAGCGAGTACAAAAATCCTGTTATTTTCAATGCAATTTTTAATTGTGCCTTATATTACTCCAAATTTTCAACAACTTGTTTAAGCAAAACCAACAAAGAATCTGTATGGACAAACCTTTTTGTTTTAGTAACCCAAAATATGAAAGCCCAGCAATGCATTAATTTTCTTACCCGATCACTGGAAGAAAACTTAATAAACCGAGGATCATCTTTTATAATTTTCTTAACTTCCTTCCAAGTTGAAGTTAAAGTAATCTGGAAAAAAAAACCAAGTTTAGTTAGGCTGTCAGAATCTTAAAGTATACTAAACAGAAAGACATGGCTATGAAAACAGTACACAGGCAGAAAGCCCTATAAACAGGCATTATAAATACCCATTTATATTAGTATATACAGTACATTGCTTATAGTTGGGAGCCTCAATAATGTTACATACTGTATACGTTTCATCCAGGAGCTGTCGGAACTGTTCACGCTTCTTTTTTGTAAGAGCATCAATGTGTTCATTGAAAAGTTTTTCTTTTTCTTCCCTTTCTAGTAGCGAGCCAGATTCCCATCTGTGATCTTTTCGAAGCGTTCTTCTAGTGTCTGACCATGAAACGTCTGAAGATCGCACCTATGAAAGTAACACAAAGCAATCATAATCTAGTTTTTACAAATAAAAAAACAAAAAAAAAAAAAACTATTTGTCTCTCGAAAAGGAAAATTACAAGGATTTGGCAAAATTCATTGTTAGATATTTACTTGCAAGTAAGGTGATACCCATGCATTTTCTGAAACCAAGTGCTAAGTGAGAGGGATTTATTTTAATCATTATCTGTTGCACTTTTTATTTAAAAACTGCATGCCTTCGGCTCATAGCAAGCATCTTAAAAATAATTCTCCCATGGACTGCCTGTAATCGGACTTTAAATACTGTGCTCATTGCTGGGAAAAGCAGTGAACCAATAATCCTGAGCAGGGGGAAATTAGATTTTTGGTTTACTTGCAAACCCCTTTTCTTGAAGTTCATCACAGGACATAAGGTATCTTCATATCTATTCTGATAGGGTTATGCTGTCAGACACGGGGGGTGTAACCCCTGCCAGTCAAGCATAGCATGGCTATTTTGCAGGGCATTTACAAAGGAAGAGAAGTGGGATCCCCATCTGTGATGTACACTGATAAAAGTATTTTACAGGTATAAAAAAAAAAAAAAAAAAAAATCACATATTCTTTATCAGACATCCTAGGACACAGGGTAGCGTCATATCAATTACAATAGGAAACCCGAAGCACTGAATATGAGGTGAGGTCATCACTACAACAAGCTCCTAAACAACCAAACCAGAACAGGTAAGAACCTCACGCAGCTGCCTGCAAGACTTTCCAACTAAAGGTTGCATCCTCAGAAACTGCAACATCCCCTTGCTAAAACTTTGTAAAAGTATGAACCGAAGACCAGCTGCAGTTGCCTTACAAACTCGCACTAAAAAAGACTGATGTCAAATTGGCCTGGAAAACGGGATTTTTGACTTACCGTAAAATCCTTTTCTCTGAGTTCATTGGCAGACACAGCGCTTCCTTAGACATCATTTGGGTTATACTGCCCCCTACAGGAGTAGGACACTAAGCAGAAAAAATACTTGGCTACACTCATGGGCAGTCCTAGGTGGTATATACCCCCCTCTCTGCTATAGGTCTTCCGTTTAGTAACAAGCAGTGTCAGAAGTATTAAGCACCTCTTAGAGGGGTGGGAGCTGTGTCTGTCGAACTCAGAGAAAAGGATTTTACAGCAAGTCAAAAATCCCGTTTTCTCTTACATTCATTGACAGACACAGCGCTTCCTTATACATTACCATTGGGATGTTCCAAAGCAGTGCCAAAAACATGAGGAGAGGGTCAGCCATCCAATCTCTAAGCCTCAAAGGCCAACTAAACAACAGGAGCTCAACAGGAACAAACTTGAAGAAAAAAACCCTCAAGAGGATCAAAACCCTCTTAAACAGCGGCCAAAAGAGGCATCAGAAGATGCCAGCACATCCACTTTGTAAAACTTTGTGAAAGTGTGCACAGACGACCAGGTGGCCGCCTTGCAAACTTGTGACACCAATGCCTGATGACGGAAGGCCCAAGAGGCACTTAGCGCCCAGGTAGAGTGTGCTTTGATTGGAAAGGGGGCAACCTTAGCCCTTATGGAATAGGCCCGAGTCACTGTCTAATACATCTTGAAAAGGTCGGAGAGGAAGAGGACAGCCCTTATCTTGGCCCGTCCATGACCACAAACAATGAGTCCGACTTCCAAAAGGACTCAGTAGCAGCCAAATACAGCCTATTCGCCCTAACCACATCCAAGGTGTGCAAAGCACAATCCTTTGGATGCTGCGATCTGGGGAACAGGGAATGCAACACAATGTCCTCATTCAGATGGAAATCAGAAACCACCTTGGGAAGGAAGGACAAGGGCAAAGAACCACCTTATCCTTGTGAATTACCAGGTAGGGAGTACGGCAGGATAAACCAGCCGATTCCGAAAACCTGCAAGCAGAAGTAATTGCCACCTTCTGAGACAGAGTGCAGAAGCCTCAAAGGGAGGCTTCTGCAAAACTGAGAGCACCAGATTCAAGTCCCACGGCGATAAAGGGGACCGCATCGTTGGCACCATATGACGGACCCCCTGAATAAAAGGTACGCACCATGGAGTGCGAAGCCAGGGGGTGTTGGAAGAAAAACGCCAAGGCCTTGGCAGGTAAACCCCTATCCTTTAGCACCTGACTTCAACAGCCAGGCCGTCAAAGCCAGCTACAGTAAAGCAGGATGGAAGATTGGCCCTTGTGATAACAGATCCTCTCAGAGAGGCAACCGCCAAGGAATGTCTGTGACTAGGCACACCAGGTCAGCGTACCAAGACTGGCGAGGCCAATTCGGAGCCACTAGAACGACCGGGATCCCTTCGGCCTCGATCCTGCGTAAGGGCCGCGGCAGAAGTGTGAGAGGAGGAAAGGCGTAAATCAGACGGAGCTGACCCCATGGGGCCACCAGAGAGTCTGTGGTGTCCGCCAGAGTGTCACGAGCCCTGGCCACGAACCTCTGCACCGTTCTGTTAAGCTGAGATGCCAACGTCCACCTCAGGAGTGCCCCAGTGCAGACACACAGTATCTCGCAAAAGTGAGTACACCCCTCACATTTTTGTAAATATATTATATCTTTTCATGTGACAACACTGAAGAAATGACACTTTGCTACAATGTAAAGTAGTTCGTGTACAGCTTGTATAACAGTGTAAATTTGCTGTCCCCTTAAAATAACTCAACACACAGCCATTAATGTCTAAATCGCTGGCAACAAACGTGCGTACACCCCTATGTGAAAATGTCCAAATTGGGCCCAAAGTGTCAATATTTTGTGTGGCCACCATTATTTTACAGCACTGCCTTAACCCTCTTGGACATGGAGTTCACCAGAGCTTCACAGGTTGCCCACTGGAGTCCTCTTCCATGACATCACAGAGCTGGTGGATGATGTTAGAGACCTTGCACTCCTCCACCTTTCGTTGGAGGATGCTCCACAGATGCTCAATAGGGTTTAGGTCTGGAGGTCTTGGCCAGTCCATCCCCTTTACCCTTAGATTCTTTAGCAATGCAGTGGTCGTCTTGGAGGTGTGTTTGGGGATGTTATGTTGGAATACTGCCCTGCAACCCAGTCTCCGAAGGGAGGGGATCATGCTCTGCTTCAGTATGTCACAGTACATGTTGATCTCATCAGACCACAGGACATGGTTCCAGTAATCCATGTCCTTAGTCTGCTTGTCGTCGGCAATCTGTTTGTGGGCTTTATTGTGCATCATCTTTAGAAAAGGCTTTCTTCTGGGAAGACAACCATGCAGACCCATTTGATGCAGTGTGCGACTTATGGTCTGAGCACTGACAGACTAACCCTCGG
>BLSH010391126.1:199375-212355 GCA_018402905.1 Glandirana rugosa | reverse complement strand
CCAACCCCCCCCCCCCCCCCGCCACCGCTTCAACCTCTGCAACAATGCTGGCAGCACTCATACGTCTATTTCCCAAAGACAACCTGTGGATATGATGCTGAGCACGTGCACTCAACTGCTTTGGTCGACCATCGTGAGGCCTGTTCTGAGTGGAACCTGTCCTGTTAAACAGCTGTATGGTCTTGGCCACCGTGCTGCAGCTCAGTTTCAGGGTCTTGCCAATCTTCTTATAGTCTAGGCCATCTTTATGTTAAGTAACAATTCTTTTTATCAGATCCTCAGAGAGTTCTTTGCCATGAGGTGCCATGCTAAACTTCCAGTGACCAGTATGTGAGCGATAACACCAAATTTAACACACCTGCTCCCCATTCACACCCGAGACCTTGTAACACTAATGAGCCACATGACACCAGGGAAGGAAAATGGCTAATTGGGCCCAATTTGGACATTTTCACTTTGGGTTGTACTCACTTTTGTTGCCAGCGGTTTTAGACATTAATGACTGTTTTGAGCTATTTTAAAGGGGGCAGCAAATTTACACTGTATTACAAGCTGTACACTCACTACTTTACATTGTAGCAAAGTGTTGTTTCTTCAGTGTTGTCACGTGAAAAAAATGATACTTTATCTGTTGAAACACATCCTGATGAAGGGACCATTCCCCTTGGTCCAAGGTCTGGTGACTGAGGTACTTCACCTGCCAGCTGTCCAGCCCTGGAATGTGGATGGCGGAGATGGCCTGAACGGAGCGGCTCTGCCCATCGGAGGATGCCGCCTACTTCCAGAGTCGCCAGCACACTCTTTGTTACTCCTTGGTGATTGACATTAGCCACAGCCGTGGCATTGTCCTACTGAATCCGCACCGGGAGCCCATGGAGACAGTCCATCCAGTGATCCAGACAGTCTGATCACCCGAAGCTCCAAGATGTTGATGGGTAGCCTTGAATGCTCCAGCATCCATTGACCCTTAGCGGAACTCAGGCCCAGGTTTCTTCCCCACCCAGAGAGGCTGGCATTGGCCGTAACCACCGTCCAGTATAAGGGGAGAAAGGATTTTCTCCATTGAAGAGCCAGAGAACGGAGCCACCAGACTAGGGTAGCATTGGATTCCCAGCGTAATTGAATCTGGTTGTCCAGAGTTTCTGGGCATTCGTTCCATTTGGACAAGATCTCCCTTTTTCAGAGTTCTGATATGGAACCGTGCAAATGGCACCGCCTCGAAGGTTAACACCATCAGGGCCAATACCCGCATGCAAGTCAGTATGGAGGCCCACCTACCGGACAGCAGGAAGTGATTTGCCACCCGCAGCTTCTGGAGTTTTTCCAGTGGAGGGAATACTCTGGCCTGTGCGGAATCTAGCATCAGGCCCAGATAGTCCAGTCTCTGGGCTGGCTGCAGTGCTGATTTTTGGAGGCTTAGGAGCCAGCCAAACTCCTTCAGGGTTTGGATAGCAATCTCCACGTCGCCACGAAGCATGGCAGGGTCCTGCGCACGCAGAAGGTCGTCCAAATATCCCAGGCAGCAATACCTTCATGAAGACCCGTGGAGCGGAGGCTAGACCAAAGGGTAAAGCCAAAAATTGATAGTACTCCTCTCCCACAGCAAAGCGGAGGAAGTGCTGATGTTGTGCACAGATCGGGATGTGCAGGTAGGCATCTTTGATGTCGATGGAGGCAAGAAAATCCCCCTGATGCAGCAATGCCACCACTGAGTGAATGGACTCAATTCTGAACTTCCGGAATCGGACGCACTATACCCTCTTTCTTGGGAACCGTGAATAGGTTTGAATATAACCCTTGAAAACATTCCGCGTCCGGAACCGGGATGATCACCCTTTGAAGCAATAAATCCTATACCGCACCCCGGAGGGCAAACATGCGTTCTGGGAACAAATGCACATTGGACGGGAAAAACCTGTTTGGGGGCCAAGACTGGAACTCTATCTTGTACCCAGACAGGATCACTTAGTGGACCCACTTTTTGGTAAAGTGAGGTCCACGGGCCTGGAAATTGTCGAAGATGTCCCTCCACCCCAAAACCGGATGAGGGCACCCCTTCATGACAAAGGGGTCTTGTCTGCGGAGGCAGAGAAACCCACTCTTGGTTTACCAGGCCAGGATCCCGAAGGGGGCTTTAAAGGCTTTGAACCCTTGTCAGTGGATCCTGAGGGACGAAAAAACTTCCTATGAGCCGAGAAGGAGGGGCCCCGCTTGTGATGAGGTACTTTTCCCTTTTTGACTGCGGCAAGGAAGTACTCTTCCCCCTGTGACACTCTTTATGACGTCGTCCAGAGTGGCCCCAAACAGACGATCACTTTGAAAAGGCAAGTTAGAGCTTTTTTTTTTTTGAAGTCTGGTCCACCGACCAGCACTTAACACCCCTAAGCACCACCGCCAAAAAAACGGACAGCTTAGAGAGCAAAGGAGCTGCGTCTAACGATGCATCGCAGACAAACTGCAACCCCTGGACCAACTGGTCCGCCTATTCAGCGAAAACTGGAGGGAACGACCTCTCGGTCAAAGTCTGAGACACCAGAACCACAGCCAGTACCGGCCTAAGCACCGGGCCTGCAATCATAAACATAGTGCGGCCCAGAGCCTTCGCCTTCCTGTCAGCCGGATCTTGAAAGGCAGGGGAGTCTTCCACCGGAATCATGGTGGCTTTGTTCAACCAAGAGACCGGGGGTTCCACCACAGGAGTAGTCCAAATTTTTGAGGAGACTCTCAAAAGGATAGCGCACAGCAAAAACGCTTTGGAACCGCAAAGGGGCGCTTCAGACGTTCCCATTCTTTATAGACAAATTTGTCAAAATAGGTGGGGTAGGGGAACACCTTTGCCGGGCGAGACGGCTTGTGAATGCCAAATGCAACCGACACCTCCGCCGCAGGTGTATCCTCCATTTTTATGGTTTCCCGCACAGATGTGATCAGTGCGTCCACCAGCGCCTTTTCTTGCGCAGCCACGGGGCAGAGGAATCATCCTCACTGTCTGAAGCATCAGGGACCACGGCCACTAGCCCTGTAGGGTGGGCCCCGTCTGTGGTGGCCGAGTCAGATTCCAGATCTGATGAGACAGACGAAGCAGGGGATGGCGGGGGCAGTTTTCTTTACTAGGCTGCCATCTGCAAGCCACCTCCACCTGGGACACAAAAGGACTCAAGGATCGCTGTCAGCACATCAAAGGATGGCTGGGACCCAGAGGGACCTGCAGCCTCTGAGAGGGGGTCAGGTGGGGAAATCTGCTCCTGAGACTCCATATATAGGGAAGGGGGACATCCCCGCACCAGTAAGGTCACCGGGCCACCCCACGACCTACAGCAGAGAGAGGAAGGGGCCCCATCAGACTCACCATCACACCAATGTAGCGCTTGCTGCCTCAGGAGGTAGCGCAGCAACCATGCGATGTTCAGGGAAGAAGAATCCACGCGTCAGCACCGGGATACAGAGGAGGGGCTTGTCTCTGCTAAAAAAAAAGCCAACTCAGGCTCCACAGTAATGGTTGACGCTGCCAAGCACCATAGGCTCCCAATATCATGGCCGCCAGGCTACACACTTGGTTTGCTGCATTTGAATTGAACCGCCTTTGCCACATTGCCTCTTCTATGTAAACTGTCTGAATAGCAGTGTTGTCAGTGAAGCTGTGGCATTCTTACACTCACTCTTCCCAGCAAAGTTTTCATGTTACTTAGCAGACTTGCATGACTCTTTCCTCCTCTCTTAATTTTTGCATCCGGAGCATCTCACGATTCTACTAGCCATCTGCACTCAGACCATCCAACCATCTTTGGAACACTACCCCAAATTGTCCATAGGGGCATTTTTCATTGGAATTTTCCACTTAGTTGATGTATGGTTGTGTTTACTTACCTGTTTGCATGATGGTGCATGAGGCGGGTGATGTATTGGTATCGGACGCGTCCAGGTTGTGACCTTGAAAACGTTGTCAGTTTTTAATCTTTTTGCTACAGTGGTTGCATTAATTTTTCTGTAATTTTCTAATTCAATAAAAAAGGGATTTTTTGTATAACTTACCGTAAAATCCTTTTCTCCGAGTTCACTGACAGACGCAGCCTTCTTATGACACATGGGGTTATGCTCATTCTACTAGGAGTAGCCTAGGCAAAACAAACAAAAGTATAGGTTGGCCCCTCCCAGGGGGCCGTCCTTACCTTAGCATATAATCCCCCTGCTCTGTACAGCACATCAGTTCGTAACAAGCCGTACAAAACCAACGCAGAGGGGTGGGTGCTGCGTCTGTCAGTGAACTCAGAGAAAAGGATTTTACGGTAAGTTATACAAAAAAAAATCCCTTTTTCTCTTCCGTTCACTGACAGACGCATCCTTCTTATGACACATGGGGACATCCCAAAGCTGTGCCAATCAAGAGGGGTGGGCAAATCATAACAACTGTACCCAACAGGAAAAACGCCCTCTCAGGCGGCGCTAACCGCGCCTATACTGCTGCTTGCAATACTTTGCGGCCAAAAGCAGCATCCGAGGATGCCGAAACATCAATTTTGTAAAACTTAGTAAACGTGTGCACTGAGGCCCAAGTAGCTGTCTTGCACACCTGAGACACCGAAGCCTGGTGTCTAAACGCCCAGGAAGTACTAACTGCCCTGGTGAAATGAGCCGTGACTGGGAACGGGGGAACCTTACCCCGAATCATATGCATGAGTCACGGTCTTCCGTATCCAACGAGATACGGTAGCTGACAAGGCCGCTATATTTTTGCGCGACCCTTCCGTCAGCAAAAAATAAAGAATCAGACTTCCGAAAGGAAGCTGTAGAACTTAAATACACCCGCAAGGCCCTCACCACATCCAAAGAATGCAGCTCAACTTCTTTGAGATGTGACGGGTGCGGGCACAATGAGGGGAGAACAAAATCCTCATTTAAATGAAAGGAGGAAACCACCCGCAGAACTGCCTTGTCCTTATGGAGGACCAAGTAAGGTGACCTGCAGGATAATGCAGCTAACTCCGACACCCGCCTGGCGGATGTGCGGGGGTTCCAACCCCCTGCCTCGCACCAGGTAATATAGGCCTTCCAGGTCCTATGATCAATCACACGTGAGGAACTCTTACGTGCTTTTATCATAGTAGGGATTACGGAGTCAGAGACACCCCTCTCCCTCAATACCTGGGACTCAAAAGCCAAGCCGTCAAAGCCAGCGAGAGTAAAGCAGGGCGCCGGATGGGCCCCTGAGCCAGTAGGTCCCCGCGGAGCGGAAGATGCCACGGAACCTCTGCCACCCTCTGTACTACGTCGGCGTACCAAGGATGCCGGAGCCAATCCGGAGCTACCAGAATTGTCGGGATTCCCCCCGCCTCTACCCTGCGTACAACTCGCGGTAGAGCCCCTAGAGGAGGAAAAATGTACAGCAACCGATACTGACCCCGAGGCCTGTGAAGCACTGCCCCCCGAAGGATCAGAGCCGCGTCCGCGGCTGTTGCTGTGCTTCTTGTTCCGCCCTAATGGTTTACCTACGCCACCTCCATGGCATTGACCGACTGAACCAGAACCGGGTGGCGCGGCCTCTCTGTCCAACGGGACAGGTAAAGCCTGCTCGCTCTCAGTTCCGGTACCTACATCGACCAATTGAGCGGAGGACAACTTCTCCCCCCTTTAGGGCCGGAACCTGCATCCCCCAAACCAAGGGTTCCCGGGACTGACACTCCGACCTGATCGGCCTGTCCAGGGATAGAGATTTGTCCCACCGCGACAACATTGCCTCTCGCAGGAGCTGAGTGTTCTGGGCGTAAGGTATCGCTTCGCAAGTCGACACCCTGAGCCCCAACACCCGTATACAGAACCGTAAGGAGAACCACTGGCGCGATCACAGGGTTCGCCCAGCCTGAAGCGTTAGACGCTTGCTCGGTGTTAGGAACACCCCTGCCTGTACCGTGTCCGGAAACAGACCCAGGTACTCCAGCCGGCAAGCCAGCGTTAATGGTGACTTCTGACTGCTGAGCGCCTGATCGGCGTCTAGAAGCGCCCCCCGACGCTCCTGCGGGAGCCTCAAGTTTGAGGGGAAGGACTTTTCTGGGGGCAGAGAGCTCCTTGCAACCCCCAGAAACTGCCCCCCCCCCCCGTGAGGCGGGTGGGGGCCCCTGAAAGGGCAGGTCTGCCAGAGCTTTCTTTGAAGCCTGGTTGCCCGACCAAGAGCGGAGCCACAGCACCCGCCTGATAACAATTGAACAGACAGACATTTTTGACAATATGGGGAGAAGATCCAAAGCAGCATGGCATATGTAGCGGAGACCCAGCCAACAAGAATAGTGCTTTAGACACTGTCTCTGTGCGGCGATCGGCCGCCTCTTTAAAGGATGGCGACCCCTCCAAGGGGATGGTGGTTGCCTTATTCACAGGAGCCACGGCAGGGTACACCACCGGGGAAGCCCATCTCTTAGTAAAGCATTCCTCAAAGGGGTAGCGAACAGCAAAGCTTTTAGGCAAAGCCAAGGAACTTGGTGGCTTACGCCATTCCTTGAACACTGCCTGTTCAAACCCTGATCATAAAGGTAAGCCCTAGGGGACCTAGGGGGTCTAAGCGGTCCACAAACATATGCGGACTCATGCGACTCCCCTGTTTGGTCCAGTCGCGAATATCAGTGATCAGTGCTTCCACTATCGCTTTATCCCACGAACTAGGAGCCTCCTAATCCTCTTCGCTCTCTGAGGGCGGATCACACTCTGAAAGATCCACAGGTGTGACCACTGAAGCGCTTTCTAGATCTGAATCCTCCCCTGAGGAAAGAGGGGGGGTGGGCGCTTCTGGGGGCCCCTCGGAACGGGCACCCCTGCCCGGGGGAGGAACTCTCCAAACACCGCCCTCAGCTGTTCCAAGGACACAAATGCTCTTGGGGTGGACTGTAGATCTGCAGGTACCCCTGCCATAGAATTGCCGGCCTCTGACATCTCAGCCCGGCACCCCCGCTGTGTAAATACCACCTCTACCCCACAAATCAGCCAGGGAGACCCGGGCGGATTACACCCACCGCTACCAGCACCCAGGAAGTGCCAGCTATACTTGCTGTTTGATGCCTCAGCACTCCAACCGAAGAGCAATGCCCACGAACTGCTGCACGCCAGGAGCTTGTTACTGTGTGTCAGCCATGCTGTCCAAGCAAAAACCAGAAGCCCACACCTGTTTTTAAGGACTTCCTGCACAAGGACTGCAGTTCTCCCAATCGACCACTGGAGGCCGCCAGAGAGCAGGCTGGAAACCACATGGTTCTCAAACAATGGACGCTGCCATTACACACGTGCGGTTGGCCATGAACGAGCGGTGCTCCAAAATCCAATGGCGACGACCCACCTAACACATTGCTCCGGACGGTCGGTGCAGATTCGAATGGTTAGTGCAAAGGTGCCTGCGGGGGATTGAGGGGGAAGGCCTCTAACAGACCCCCACTGGCTGACCACCGCAGAGCTGCCCAGGTGCCCACCCTCCATGCCTCTAGGGCGGAAGAGTGGTTCACTCACCAATCCGAGGGGCGCAGCGGGAAGCCACACGGAGCAGACCTACCTCCCCACAAGAAGGCATGCTGCTGGCCAGGCCACTGGACAGGCGAACCAGTCACTGGGCTCTAGTGGGTTTTAGCCACTGGCCGCCCGCACGGAACGGGCGCTATGCGGTGGGCCCCCCTAAGGGGGTTCCCATAGTGTTGGCCGGACTGGGTAAAGATTAGGATTCGAGATACCCTCTATACCACCAGCCAGCTTCTTGATAGCAGTCTTCCTTAGATGAATCTTCAGTAGACCGCTGCTCCCATAGGGAACCAGGTCTACTCCTTGCACTAGGCAAATAAAAACTGATGTGCTGTACAGAGCAGGGGGATTATATGCTAAGGTTAGGACGGCCCCCTGGGAGGGGCCAACCTATACTTTTGTTTGTTTTGCCTAGGCTACTCCTAGTAGGATGAGCATAACCCCATGTGTCATAAGAAGGCTGCGTCTGTCAGTGAGCGGAAGAGAAAGAGGCAGTCCTCCACTGCAAACTGCAGGAAGCATTGCTGTCCATCTCTCCCCAAGGTATTAGGCTCTGACACACACCCACAGCCTCAATGACGGGTTGTAAGACCACAACCACCAGGGAAAAGTCTTTGAATAAGGCCTCCAAGATGTTTTTCTGAAGTATACCTGAACACCTGGACTTCATCCACTGGAACCATGAGGGTCTTCTTGAGATATATTTTACACAGCATCCCAACTTTATTGAAATTTGGGTTGTATATGTGCATTTGCCTGTATTTTTTAAATTAAGTCTTTATTCCCAAACACCCAAATGATTTTAATTGTGAATGGAGATTGGTTAGTTATGCTAATCTAGAGAGCGTCATGCCGATTTCTCCCCTCTTCCTGTGAGCGTGCTGGAAGATTAACCCTCTACACGTTAACCCTCTATAGACCCTGCTAGTTTTTTTCGTTCAACCAAGTGAGCTGAAGGAAAAGAAACTGACAAATTGCTGTACTAACACAAACGATGTTGGTGCCGTGACCTCCCCCTGCTGTCCTATTGTATTCTGAAAGGGGAAATTCTCCCTTACGAGAATACACTGATCAGCGTTGCTGATCGGATGTTGGTTTTCCAGCATGTCCCTTCGACAAAAGCTGGTTGCTAGACTGGCTTCCGGACAGACAGCTGTACACACTGACTGAAGGTCAGCAATTTCTGGCTGAACTTCTAGAAAACTCTGCATAAAAAAACAAAAAAAAACTCAATAAAAAACAGGGATTCTTGGTCTGCATTATGCACAAGTTACAGTACATAGTAAGGAAAGCTGGAAGATTCACTACTGAATTTAGAGGTATGCATAGACATTTTTTTCTTAGTTATGAATAGAGTAGGAAAGTATTAGAACCCCTGTCAAGCTTTTTATTGTTGTCTGTGTCCTACATGGGAGGTTCCCCAGATGTCACCAAGACAGATAGAAAGGGGAAATCTATTATTTTATAGTCACAAGACCAAGAGGTCGGAGGAAATTGCCAATGGGGATACCTGTTTAAGTGACAACTGCCCAACAGCAGAATTCTATTTATTTTTTATATTTCCTCTCATTTCGACTGTGTCTCAGAGACAGCAAGTGAACAGACAGCAAAAGAATAAACGTAAATTAGATTTATCCACTCCCTACTCAAACACTTAACTACATTTTTGCGGAAGAATCTCATTCAGGATAGGAATGTTTTGACCACTGGCCGCAAAAGGCGATGAGATTTTGCCGCGTTTTGCGGTTTTCCACAGCCAGCAGTCAAAGGAGGCAATTTGCACATGAAGCCCAATTGGTGATAGCACATAAAGATACTGCTTTTAACCAGGAACCATCCGAATACATTTTGAGAATATGCTTTTGAATTTTGCTGAAAATGCTTGACATTTACACTTTATAATGTACACAAAGCATTAATCAAAGCATAAATTACCAGTTAAATAACATATTCAAAAAGAAAAATGTCCTTTCATTACCATATCAGACAGAAGGGCTTTGAAATTCTGGATGGCTTCCTCCCGCTTGTGCTGCTCTCGTTCTCTATCAATCTCCTTGGTCTGTTCAGATCGGGCCTTCTGCACCTCCCGCTCTCGTTCCCGTAAACTGGCCTCAATACGAGCCTGTCTTTCGAGCTCCTTTTCTTTCTCAGTATCCAAATTCTGCAGAGGGAAACATGAAAGTAATTCACATTATGGCCAGCTAACACCACTGAAATCCGTAAAACAATAAGGCTTCTGGAAATTGTTTCTTGTGAGCCTAATTTTTAGGATTCTTGCACCCATCTGCAGTATTTGCCTATTTAGCAATCACAGAAAGGAGGACACTTGCCCTAATAAGATAAAAGATGTAGATACAAATAACTTCGCTTAAAGCAGAACTCCATGTTATTCTCCCATGCAGTGGGGCTCTGCCCACGCTGTATGGGTTGACTGCTCGTTTAGTCTAGGGGTGCAAGGGAAAGCTGTACTTACTCTGCCCTTCAATCTGCCAGAAAACCACGCTCCTCCGGTATTGTGGTAATATTGAAGTTTATTGAGATTTCCATACATTAGAGGGTTCCACCATTATTGTGTTATTGATTAGTAAGTTACGCTGCACTTTTTTGTTTTTCCCCATGTCGACATTTACTTAAAAACATCATGTTCCGCCTCTTTCTGTGATGCGGCTAGGGATGTTCTCCAACACCATACCAGCACTGATTGCTGTTAGAAATATCTCAATTATAGCAGAGTACAGCGTGTATAATATATCATTATGGGATGTGTGTACAGTTCAGTAATGATTACATAAAGCATGTAAGGACAATATGTTTATCTCCTGTTGTGTCTGGTGGGGAGAGAACAAACATGTTTTGCATTTATAAGGCTGTAACCTATCCTGCCCTGCTGTGTGTCACTGAGTAGAGGGCCTGGCTGCAAAATGAGGTGTACGATTTATGTTGAAGTGGGCTTGTGGGGGGGGTAAGAGTGGCAGGGACCAGTCTTGTGGTCGGCGGATTAGGCAAGTATATCGCCGCTCCAATCCCCCAAAATAAATTGAGCAGTTAACTCATGCAGTGCGGGCAACAACCCACAGCATGGGAAATTCTTTTTTTCTTCCTGGAGTTCTTCTTTAAGATAGGAATACAGTCACTGATATCATGACTTTAAGGACCTTCCTCATGCACCCATGACAGCGCACGTGCCAGGCAACTGACTGCTAAGGCACTGAGCACTACTCAGAGCCAGTGTTCCCAATGATAAAGGGAATCAACAGTAACAGTGCCTTTCTGATATGCAGAAGAATACAGGAAGCCAGTGGGACAATATTTATTTTTAATACATAACATGACTCAAGTGTGTATACAGTATGTTTTTAGTTTAAAATTAAACAGTGTTCCTTATACATATTTTCTGGTAAAATGCTGGTACATTAAAGATTTTACTTACACTAAAAGAATGTACTTAGGCTTTTAAGAGAAGCTGTTTTTTTTTTTTTGGAGATTAAGGCCCCTTTCACACTGGGGCTGGCGGGTGGTAGAGGTAAATCCCCGCTAGTTTCAGCGGGGATTTAGCGCTGTTATAGCAGCGCCGCTATGCAGGCGGGTGCGCAGCACTTTTAAACCCCCACAAGGGTTTAAAAGTGCTGGCGCACCGCGCTACAGAGGCAGTGTGCAGCCGCTTCGGAAGCGATGCCCATTGTTTTCAATGGGCAGGGCCGGTAGAGGAGCGGTGTATCACCATTCAGCGCACCGCCCCAAATATGTGGCTTGCAGGACTTTTTGTAACGTCCTGCAAGCGCACCGCCCCAGTGTGAAAGCACTCCGGCTTCCACATTGGGGTGGGTGGGAGGGATTTTTGAGGTGCTTTACAGGCGCTATTTTTAGCTAAATAGCGCCTCAGTGTGAAATGGGTCTAATACTTACCTCGGTGGATGCAGCATCAGTCCGATGCTGCATCTGTACCCCGGCGCCTCTGCACTGAGAACCAAGTGATCGAACATCGCTGATCACTCGGCTTTCAGAGCTCCGTGAGCAGAGAGCTGTAGTCTGTCAGTCACAGCTCTCTGCTCTTCCCCCTCCTCGCTCATTGGAGGGCTGAGATATGGAGGGGGGCACTCTCAGGCTCTCAGCAGTTTGCTGAGAGCAGTGTCGGTCCAGGTACCTGGCAGATCCAGACTCCATGGTCGGGATGACTCGGTGCCTGGATGGACATCAGTGACGTCAGTAGAGCTCGGACTTCAGTCCGCTCTCCGATGAAAACGGGTCACAGGAGTGCAACACGAACTGCATTCCTGTGCCCCATAGGAGAAACAAACTTTGGCTGGACTTCTCCTTTAATGCACACAGCTGTAATAAAATTACTGATATACAGCAGCCAGCTAGATTCTGCCTGAAAAACAATTATGGTCCATAAAGTGCGCTCGTTTACACACGTACAGTCCCATAAACATGTGCATGCTTTCATACACATAAAATTATTCTAATTTTTCCAATCTTTAAATTATGTGTATACAAATTTACATGCATATGCAATTTTATTTACAGCCGCATGCATTAGCCCTTAAGAGCTGTTAGAACAAAACAGTAGTAACATACTTTCACCACCTTCTCGATGTACTGCTTGAAAAGATCTTCTCGGGTCGAGGAGCTGTCTATAGCCTTGTATCTGGGATCCCCCTCAAATTTTTCTTTTACTTTGCTCCATCGAGACTGTGCATCCAAATGGTGACTTGCTAACAGTTCATAGAAGTCATTTTTCACCTGAAATAGACACAAGGCCATACATTTCAGAAAATCATAAATAAGACTGATTCGTTCGTTTATATTGTTCTCCTAAAAAAAAAAAAAAATGATGTCAAATATCACAAATAATCCTTTGACCCATTTTCTGGGCAGTAGAAAAGACAACAATTTAGCATTGGGGAGCCAAAAATCTTGCAGCAATCTACACCCTCAGTGGCAAATCAGCAGAAAATAGTACAGTGTGAACAGAGCAGGACAGGGGAGTTCCTATTAAAATCAACAATTACCGTATATATTCGGGTATAAGTCGAGTTTTTCAGCCCATTTTTTGTGCTCAAAAAGACCCCCCTCGACTTACACCCGAGTCAGTGTCTGTGGGGATCAGTAGTTTCACATTAAACAGAGCTGTGCTGCTTCTAAGAGCCGTTCTTTGCTTTGTAAGTGTGATTAAACACATTGGAATGCAAAGAATGCTGAGGTGTCAGATTCTCAGCTTGATGTTGGCAGGTGGGCGGGACAAGCTGATCTCCGTGAAAGGCTGCAGCTCTCTCTGCATTCTCAGCATTCTTTGCATACCAATGTGTTTAATCACACTTACACAGCACAGAACAGCTCTTAGAAGCAGCACAGCTCTGTTTAATGTGAAATCGAGACAAATTACACTTTGATGACTAGGGGTGTCTGTGACTGAGCCCACATTCAGCTCCCCCCAGAAAAACTCGTGTTTTTTACCCGACTTTTTGAGCTGAATATGGGCTTAT
>BLSH010391126.1:175125-199365 GCA_018402905.1 Glandirana rugosa | reverse complement strand
AAGGCTGCAGCTCTCTCTGCATTCTCAGCATTCTTTGCATACCAATGTGTTTAATCACACTTACACAGCACAGAACAGCTCTTAGAAGCAGCACAGCTCTGTTTAATGTGAAACAAAATGACCTTACTCATCCCTTATGTGTTCTGGCTACAGTATCTGTGTCCTGGCATTAAAATCCCTGTGTCCTGGCATTAAAATCCCTGTGTCCTGGCATTAAAATCCCTGTGTCCTGGCATTAAAATCCCTGTGTTCTGGCTCCCTGTCCCTGTGTTCTGACTGCTGCATTTCACACCCTAGGCTTATACGCGGGTCAATAAATTTTCCCATATTTTTTGGGCAAAAGTAGGGGGGTCGACTTATACACGGGTCGACTTATACACGAGTATATACGGTATGTTTTTTTCCTTCGTACAGGCCAAAAATGTTTTTTTCTAATTACAAATGCTTTTTATTGGGTTATAAAGAAAACCAAATACAACTGTAAGGCCTCATACACACGGGCGTATGAAAAAATATAAGAGAAACGGCGGGCCCGACGTCAGGAAAAATTTGGCGGGTTTTTTTTGGCGTTAATGAGAGTCGGCGTCAATGGGAGCTTTTTTAAAAAAAAAAAAAAAAAAAAAAAACATTCCTCTATTTTTTAACCTGAAAACGTTGGCGTCAAAATGCCAGTTAACGTCGGTGCGGCATTAGTGAGTGTTCGTGAGCGTTTTGCGGCGTCGGTGTCAAAAACGCCAAAACGTTACAGCCTTGGAACGTGCTGGCCATGGGTTCTACGTTCAGCTCACTAACGCCGACGCCATCTACAGCTCAAAAACATCAATGTTTTTAAGGGGCCATTGAATAACATGGAGAGCTGTAAAAAACCCCGCGTGTATGAGGCCTTAGACCTAATGTACATGGGACACTTTTTCAACCGCCCCCGAACAACTTTTTTTGACAGCTAGAAACTGACGCTTAAAACGGCCGTTTAGCTGCGTTTTACATGCCACGTTTGCGCCTAGAAGCGTCTTTTTTTTTGTTAAATGAAAAACACCTATGAATGAAATGCTGCTAAACGCGAGTTAGGCATTTAGGCATGTTTGCAAGCTGTTACAGGTATTTGGCGTTTCCAATGCCTCTGGACTTCTGTCTGAATGCATTTTTTTTTTTGCTTTACAAAAAAAAGCCTCTAAACTCAACTGCCTGGTAACGACCCTGTGTATATGTACTGATAAGATAACATCAGGGGCAGCTGGAAAAAATGCCCAAATGACTCCTAGGCTTCATGCACACAGGACATTAAAATAATGTCCTAAAAACGTCAGTAGCTTATCAGTGGTTTTTTTCAGCATTTTTGAGCGTTTTTGTGGTGGCATTATTGAGCGTTTTTTAGCATTTTTTTTTCAATGTATACAAAATGTCCAAAAATGTTGGTAAGCGGCATTATTAAATGCTATTGAGCGTTTTTGGGCGTTTTTACAGCTGAAAAACGTCTCTCAGAACCCACTAGTCCTGTGTTTTTTTTTTACAGCTCAAAACAGTTGATAACAGCATATGTGTGCATGAACACATAGGATAACATGGAGGGTTTAATGACTGTAGAAAAAAATGCCTGCAGCTAAAAACAGCAGCTGTAAAAACCGTCAAAAAACCATCCTGTGTGTATGAGACCTAAACATCTGTTTAGAGGCAGCAGTGCGCATGAGGCCTTAAGGCTCAAAACTGAAAGGCATTGAATGATTATTCATCAATATTCACAAAAAACAGTATGTTAAGCAGTATTCATACGCTTTGCACAATATTGTAATAGAATAAGAAAGAAAAGGAAGGAGGAGAAGGAAAGAGGAAAAGGAAAGAGAAAAAAAAACAAAAAACAAAAAAACAAGAAAACTTGGCAAGCAATGTAAACTTCGGTATGATAAAGTACTTCAAGTCCTTTGAAAAGAGAGGAGAACAAAGAAAAAAAGGGAGGAAAGGCCCACCCATATAACTACAGCACCGGGAAATATAGTAGGTGCCAGCACATAATTACTTAAGCTTGAGCTCTGTGCATGAAAATCTCAGTACGATGACCATGTCAACCATTTATTGTGAAATACATGCATTGTGTCCATGACTGTATGGTGTATTCGTTCCACAAGTTTTATTGCCTCCATTCTCTTCTCTTATAACCTGCAACCAGGGGACCGAGGGGGATCGCCAGTTTAAGGCTATAGCCCAATGAACTGCACTGAACAGTGTATGAACCGGTTTCTGGCAGGGGGCAACAACTCCGGTATATCTGCAAAAAATAGGCACATAGGAAATGTAAAGGTAACAATTGAGCCCGTGATATAGGACACCTTTGAAGATACTTGTTCCCATAAGGGTTTAATAGCCCTGCAGTGCAAAAAAATATGAAGGAGAGTCCCCGTCAGGGCAACCCCTAAAGCATGTATCTGGTTCAAGCGGGTACATTCTGTGCAGCCTAACAGGAGTGTAGTGCCCCCTGGTATGCTGTTTAACCCTGGTCACTTTAATGGCAATTGATTTAGTGCACTTGTGCATGTTGGATAACACTCTGCCAGTCTTCTGCTGAGAAGTCTCGGCCTGTCTCTGCCTCCCACAATAATGAAAGGTTTTAAAGGAGTATAGCCACATATATTACAGGCATAGGCATCAACAGGCAATTATTTACTTATTGTTTGGGGTATTATAAGTGATCAGCTTAGATGCAAACCGCATTTAGCAGCATTTTTAAAATGTACAGCAATTCCCAACAAGGTCCAAAGGCACCACTAAGAAGTCATGTTTTTCTCCGAGTGTGTTGCTTGAAACCCTTGATCATTTTTGTACTTATGACTTGGCTTATTTAGAAAAAAAGGGCATTTGTTTATGTGCCTGGACAACCTGGAGCTGCATGCAGGCAAAATATGTAAACTAAAGCAGACGCAATAGCTGTACAGACACAGTCATACATCTTAAATGGACAGGCATGCCCCATTCATGCTGTACGAGTATCAATGCCGATGTGAATGAAGTAATAAAAAAAATAAAAAAAAATCAGGCAAGTATGCTGTATCCCTTGAGTGAGTACAATGCAAAATTTTCATATCTGTAGGTCCAACCTCAGGCACACTGGGCTTAAAAAAAAAAAAAAAAAAAACTGCCGCTTTTACAGGCATTTTTTTTTCAGCACGTAAAAGCTCCCCTATGCTAGCCTACAATGGATATAAAAAGTTTGCACACCACTGTTAAAATATCAGGTTTCTGTGATGTAAAAAAAAAAAAAAAAGAAAAATAATTTCATAACTTTTTCCACCCTAAAGACCCCTTTCACAGTGAGGCAGTTTTCAGGTGTTTTAGTGCTAAAAATAGCACCTGTAAAGCACCTGAAAACTGGCCCTCCTGCAGCCCCAGTGTTAAAGCCTGTGTGCCTTCACACTTGGGTGATGCGCTTGCAGGATGTTAGAAAAAGTCCTGCAAGTAGCATCTTTGGGATGGTTTGCGAGTGGTGTATACACCGCTCCCAACCCGCTCCTGCCCATTGGGATGCATGGGCAGCATCTCAACACAGGCGCTTTTATCCCCTTCTTGGGGTTTAAAAATCACCCCACACAAGCGACGCTGTACCGCTGACACCCACACTGCCCCAGTGTGAATGTACTCTATGGCTCCGCTCACATCTCCGCCTTCTTAAATCGGGGGCGGAATTGCCACAATTCCGCCCGCAATTCGAAACAGCGGCAAATCGTGGGACGTCCTTGTGTTTCCCTGTGACTTCCAATGGCACCCTAATCGCGGCACGATTTGGCGGGCGACAAGCATGGTAAAATCACGGGACACCTGACACCTAAGTAGAACAAGAGCTTCTTTTGGGTGAGAGGCGTTCCGCAATTCTGTTTGCGTGATTTTACCGTGATTGTTTCCTGCCGATTTTACCGCGATTGGGATGCTGATGTAAGTCCCAGGGAATGCACGGGCGTCCCGTTATTTCGAGATGTGAATGGAGCCTTAATGTGACCTATAAACTGTACAACTAAGGTATGCATAAGTGTGCACAACCTTATTAATACTTTGTTGAAGCATCTTTTGATTTTATTACAGCACTCCGAATCTGTCAGATTGCGAGGGCATCTCCTGTGCACAGCCCTCTTCAGATCACTGCACAGATTTTCAATCGGACTCAGGCCTGGGCTCTGGCTGGGTCATTTTAACACTTTAATCTTCTTCTGGTGAAGCCATTCCAGCTGAAAAAAAAAAAAACAAAAAAAAAAAAAACAGCCCCAATGCATGATGCTGCCACCACCATGCTCTACTGAGGGTATGGTGTTCTTTTGGTGATGTGCAGTGTTGTTTTTGCGTCAAACATATCTCTTGCAATTATGGCCAAAAAGTTCAACCTTGGTTTCATCAGACCAGAACACATTTTCCCAAATGCTTCTGGGGGACTTCAGATACGTTTTTGCAAAATTTAGCCACGCTTGGATGTTTTTCTTCATAAAAAAAAGGCTTCCGTCTTGCCACTACTTCATAGCACAGACATATAAAGAATACGGGAGATTGTGGTCACATGTACCACACAGCTAGTGCTTGGCAGATATTCCTGCAGCTGCTTTAATGTTGCTGTATGCCGCTTGGCAGCCTCCCTGACCAGTTTTCCTTTTCATCACATTTGGGGTGACGTCCAGTTCTTGGTAATGTCATTGTTGTGCCATATTTTCTCCACTTGATGACTGTCTTCACTGTGTTCCATGGTATATCTAATGCCTTGGAAATTCTTTTGTACCCTTCTCCTGACTGATACCTTATAACAGTGAGATCCATCTGATGCTATGGAAGCTCTGTGGATCATGGCTTTTGCTGTAGGATGCAACTAAGAAAATGTCAGCAAAGACTTACTAGAACAGCTGAACTTTATTTGGGGTTAATCAGAGGCACTTTAACTAATTGCGTACTGGCCAGGCCAATTTTCAGCTTTCAGTGCTGGCACACTTTGAATGAGAATTGAGCAGTCATGCAACATTGCACCCTAATGAAAATTGTTTTTTTTTTCCCTAACAGCTTACCTGTAAAATCCATTTCTTTGAATACATCACGGGACACAGAGCAGGCTATATAACCATTGGTTATATGCCACCTATAGGTGAATTGACACTGGTAGTTCAAATTAGACAGGAAGTCCTCCACCATTATAACCCCTCCCATATCAGGAGTACCTTAGTTTTGTAGCAAGCAATGAACTCCACAAGACGACAGAGAGGGGAGGGACCTCTATATCCAGTGATGTATTCAAAGAAATTGATTTTACAGGTAAGCTGTTGAAAAAAAAACAAAAAAAAAACAAAACAATTTTTGCTCTCATACATCACGGGACACAGAGCAGGCTATATAATCACTACCTCATGGGACGTTCCAGAGCAATATAACCTGAGGGGAGGGAGACACACCCCAATCAAACCGCAGCCCCTAATACTCTGCACCCAAAAGTAGAATCCTCCGCTGCTCTAACATCCACTTGATAAAATCTTGTGAGCGTATGTACTGAGGAACTTGTAGCGGCCTCACAAATCTGTGCCACAGATTTCTGGTTGCAGAAAGCCCATGGAATGAGCTCTTACCTTAAAGGAGGGAGCCTTCCCCTTCAAGCCATAAGCCTGAGTAATGAGCTGGCGAATCCACAACGCAATAGCTGCCTTGGAATGCCGCCTGACTCTTCCTAGGGCCTTCAGAAAAAACACAAAAGGCATCAGTTCTGATGACTGCAGACATCTTCAGAAAGATCTTAACAGCGTGCACCACATCCAGCGAGTGCAATCGTCTCCTCCGGTGAGGAAGGATCAGGATAAAAAGAAGGCAAAATAACATCTTGATTAAGATGAAAAGCCGACACTACCTTTGGTAGAAAGGGTGGAAGCGGCCGTAGTACCACCTTATCCTGGTGCAATCTCAAGTATGGCTCTTTACAGGAAAGAGCTGCCAACTCGGAAACCCTAATAGCTGAGGTGATGGCAAAGAGGAAGACTAGCTTCCGAACCAAATGAACCAAGGGAATATCCATGATAGGTTCAAAAGGCTGCTTCTGCAGCACTGACAAAACCAAATTCAAATCCCACGGACAAGGAGGAAATCTAGTAGTAGGTAACAGATGAGTTACCCCTTGAAGAAAAGTCCTGATCAAGGAGTGAGAATCCAAAGGTCTCTGAAAATATATAGACAAGGAAGAAACCGGTCCTTTAAATTGTAGTCAGAGCCAGCTTCATGTCTACTCCTGCTTGAAGAAAGGCTAGTATCCTACCTATCACATACTTGCGAGGATGCCATTTCTTGACCTCACACCACGCAATGCAAGACTTCCAGACCCTGTGATAAATCTTCTTGGTGACTAACGTCCTAGCGTTTACCACTGTAGATAACAGGGCCTGACACCCCGCGATCTCTCAATACTGTGGCTTCAATAGCCATGCCATCAAACTTAGCACACGTAAATTTGGGTGGAATATAGGACCCGGAGAGAGCAGATCGGGTCAGATCAGATGCTGCCAGGGCCCGTCCACCATTAACCTTACTATCTCTGGGTACCAAGGTCTCCTGGGCCAGCCTGGCACCACTAGAATAACTGTTGCCACCCCCTCCTGAATTTTGCGCAAGATGTGTGGTAGAAGAGATATTGGGGGAAAGGCATAAATCAAGGAGGACTGGGCCCACGAAATTACCAGGGTGTCCACTCCTATAGCAAGAGGATCCCTTGCTCGGGAAACAAACTGCTGGACTTTGTTGTTGAAACGGGATGCCAGTATATCCACCTCTGGCGTCCTTCAGCGCAGGCAATTCCCCTGAAAAACACTTTGGGATGCAGCGACCACTCCCCCGGGTGTATCTGTTGAGGACTGAGAAAGTCTGCCTTCCAATTTTCTACCCCTGGGATGTGAACTGCAGAGAGTTTTGGAACATGATTCTCTGCCCAAGAAAGTAGTAGGCAAACTTCCTTGTGTGCCAACTGACTCTTGGTGCCACCCTGATGGTCGACATAAGCCACCGCCCTGGCATTGTCGGTCTGTACCCTTACCGAGTGTCCCTGCAACCTGGATGTCCAATACCTCAGAGCTAGGCGAATGGCTCGCAGCTCTAGGACATTGATGGGCAATCTCTGCTCCACCAAGGGCCATCTCCCCTGGACCGTGGAGTCCTCCATGACCGTTCCCCAGCCAGTAAGACTGGCATCCGTGGTCACCATCTTCCAAGATACTGGAAGAAAAGATCTGCCCTGTGACAGATTCTGGCTTGCTAACCACCAGGACAGGCTCCATCGAGTCCTGGGAGTCATGGGCATGCAGCAATCCAGAGACTGTCCATTCCACTCCGCCAGGATGCTGCACTGAAGCACCCTGGGAATGAAACTGTGCATAAGGGATTGCCTCGAAAGAGGCTGCCATCTTCCCGAACAGCCTCATACAGAGGCGAACTGAAGGGTGTCCTGTCACCCTCACCTGGTGTACCAGAGCCTTGAGGTCGCTGATCTTCCTCAGTTGTAAGTGCACCCTTGCCTGGACTGTATCTAGCTGTAGGCCTAGATATTCCAGAGACTGAACTGGGTCTAGTAAGGATTTTCCTACATTTACGACACAACCCAAGCTTTCCAGAATCTGGACTGTTAAGAGCCACATTCTGCTCGAATCTGCACTGAGACTGATCTCTGAGCAAGAGGCCGCCAAGGTATCCCAATATTAGAACCTCCTGTGATCTCAGAAGGCCCAGCATTGGAGCCAGAATCTTTGTGAAGGCTCGGGGGAGCTGTTGCGATCCCCAACGGCAGAGGCACAAACTGGTCGTTCTTCTATCGCAAAACTCAAAAACCTCTGATGAGGTAGAAAAATTGGCACATGCAAATATGCATCCTTGATGTCTATTGATGCCAAAAAATCTCCTTCCTGAAGCGAAACAATCACTGAGCGGATTAACTCCATGCGGAACGGCCGAACCCCAAGATATTAACCACTTCAAGACCGAGCCTGTTTTTTGGGTTCGGTGTTCACGAGTTAAAACCAGGTTTTTTTGCTATAAAATTACCTAGAACCCCCAAACATTATATATTGTTTTTTTTTCCTATAACCCTAGAGAATAAAACGGTGGCCGTTGCAAAACTTTGTCACACCGTATTTGCGCAGTGGTCTTACAAGCGCGCTAAAAAAAAAAAAAAAAAATCAGTTTTATGAGTTAAAAAATAAGACAACTGTAAAGTTAGGCCAATTTTTTTCCATATTGTGAAAGAGAATGTTACGCTGAGTAAAATAATACCCAACATGTCATGCTTCAAAATTGTGTCCGCTCGCGGAATGGCGACAAACTTTGCAACATAAAAATCTCCATTGGCGACGTTTAAAAAAAAATTCTACAGGTTAGCATTTTTGAGTTACTAGTGCTAGAATAATTGCTCTCGCTCTAACGATCGCGGCGATACCTCACGTGTGGTTTAAACACCGTTTTCATATGTGGACAGGACTTACATATGCGTTCGCTTTTGCATGCGCGCTCGCGGGGACAGGGGGCTTTAAATTTGTTTTCTTAATTATTTATTTTACTTTATATTTTTACACTGTTCTTTTTTTTTTTTAAATATGTGATCACTTTTAGTCCTATTAAAAGAAATGTAAACATTACTTGTAATAGATAAAAGCATGCCAGGACCTCCTAAATATGAGACCTGGGGTCAAAAAGACCTCAGGTGTCATATTCAAAAAAAAAAAAAAAATTGAAAAAAATTACACCCCCCCCAAAAAAGGGCCCTTTAGGACCGTTGGGCGGAACCGACACGTGATGTCGCTCCCGCCCTGCCATGTTTTGGAGCCGAGTGAGCGGCTTCAGCCGCTCACGGACACTGGGGGGGACAAATGCGATCTTCTCCGCCGCTGCCGGCGGGTCCGGTAAGCGGCGGAGATGACCGGAAAGCGCCGGGGGGCATCTCTCCCGCCGCTGATAAAAGTGATCTTGTGGCGAATCCGGCGCTGAGACCACTTATCTTGTGCAGAATCGCCTACACTAAAAGAAGATACCGGGGTTATGGTAGCTATCTGCTACCATAACAACAGTGTTCCACTTCAAAGTGACCGCCGTCATATGACGGCAATGGTCCAGAAGTGGTTAATTTAGGACCTTGAGATCTAGAATAGGCCTTACCTCCCCGTTTAGCTTCAGGGTCGTGAATAGGTTTGAGTAGAAACCTGAGCCCCTCTAGGTTGTTGGCACCTCTACAATAACTCCTTGCAGGATCAGGTAGTCTAGCACTTGGAACAAGCGCCCTCCCTTTACCGGATCCGTAGGTACTCTGGATCTTAGAGGAGGGGAAGCTTGTATCCATGAGACACTGTGGTGACAACCTACTTGTCTTGGACCAGCGCTTCCCATACACTTGCAAAGTGCAATAGCCTTCCCCCCACCGGCACAAGTGGGGGCGCCCCTTCATAAGGAGAGTGTGGTGGCAGGCTTGGAGGTCTTCTGGGCCCAAGGCTTTTCTGACCCTGACTGTTACTTCTGGCTCCAGACCCTCGTGGCCGCCGAGACCGCCTAGGACCGGCAAAATCGGAGGAACCAGAAGCTGAACCCTTGAAGGGGGAATGCTTGGCCATCTTCTTTACCAGTAAGAGCGAACTCTAACCTCCAGAAATGTTCTTAATATAATTGTCAAGGTTTTCCCCCAAAAAAATGTTCGCCATGAAAGGGGAATCCCCTGTAGCTACCTCCTCATCCACCCATTCTCGTTCCATAATCAGAGGGTTAGGGAAGGGAGACCTGTCCCGCTTCTTGGTACCCAGCAATCCTGGATTCTAGGCCCTGCAAAGCTGATGACAGGTCATCTTTAGTAACATACTCTGGGGAAACAGATGAGGGGTCAGCTACAATACCAGACAGGCGCAGCGGCTCAGAATGCGCGGTCCCTTCTGGTCTCTCAGGGGAAGCAATGGCAGCAGGGTTCCGACTAACCTCAGCAGGGGCTGTAGTTAACATCTGTTCCTCTAGTTTTACCTCCACAGGAAGCGGTGCTCCCCCCAGTGCGCTTCTTGGAAGCCATGGCTTGCTAGTGCATGCACTGCTTAGCCCACCTCACCCAAGCTCAGCTTCCTGCCTACCATAGTGACTTATCTGATTGCTATGAGCACCTTCCCTATCTAGTCCTTCCCTAAAGTGGGAAGGGAATGTGGGCTCTCGCAGGGTGTGTCCCATGTATGACAATATGTTTATTTAGAACTGAAAATCACTGCTGCTTTAGCTGTGAGGAAGAAGTCTTGGCCTTTGAAACATGTAAGCTACTGCAGCGCTTATGTGCTTTCTACCACGGTTCAGACACTACTGCCAAGACAGGACTGTTTGTCCCGGGGTGGAGGCTTTCATATGCGCATTTACTTCACGTTTGCATTTTTAATTCTTATTCTTAATAAAAAAAAAATAAAAAAGAAATTTACCTTGGCATAATGCATAAGCCAGTGCACCCTCTTTTCTTTTCATCATTTAGCAGCTTCCTGCCTAGCCTGACTGCCAGCTGCCCACCACTGGACTCACGTGCCCCCAGGAGGATTTCAGCCTGCTCTGTGTCCCAGCACTGAACGCCTCACGCTGCAGAAGCACCATAATTGCTCCAGGGACTTCCTGATATTCTCCCACATGCACACCGATCAGCGTGCATCCCGTGGCGACCGTCCATCCACTTCAATAGTGAAGGAGAGCAGAGTGCTGGTGCAGGCTCCCCCTGGTGGCAGCCTCCCAGGAACTGCAGGCAAGATCCTCTCTAGCTGAACCCTCTGGTGGGGATAAAAAAAAAAAAGGGATTTTATTAAAACTTACCGTAAAATCCTTTTCTCCGAGTTCACTGACAGACGCAGCTCTCCATTACGTGTGGGGTTTATGCTGGTCTCACTAGGAGTTAACTAGGCAGGGAAAAGAAACAGCTGGCCCCTCCCATGGGGCCGTCCTCTCTTCCCACATAAACTCCCTCCATAGAATAGCTCACCAGTTCGTACACAAGCTGTACAAGAACAGAGCACATAGGGGTGGGTGCTGCGTCTATCAGTGAACTCGGGGAAAAGGATTTTACGATAAGTTTTAATAAAATCCCTTTTTCTAATATTCACTGACAGACGCAGCTCTCCATTACGTGTGGGGATGCCCCCAAGCTGTGTCAAAAAGAGGGGTGGGTAAACGCTAACAGTAGTACCCAACTGAACCTCTAAGGAGGCGCCAGACGCGCCTACACTGCTGCCTGCAAAACTTTGCGGCCAAAAGCAGCATCCGAAGATGCAAACACATCAACTTTATAAAACTTAGTGAAAGTGTGAACCGAGGCCCAAGTGGTCGCCTTGCACACCTGTGACACCGAAGCCTGGTGTCTAAAAGCCCAGGAAGTGCTAACAGCCCGGGTAGAATGAGCCGTGACCGGAAAAGGGGGAACCTTGCCCCGAACAGAATACGCATGGGTCACGGTCTGTCTGATCCAACGAGAAATCGTAGCCGACGAGGCCGCCAACCCTTTGCGCGGACCCTCTGACAGCACAAACAAGGCATCAGCTTTTCGAAAAGAAGCTGTAGCAGCCAAGTACACTCGTAAGGCCCTCACTACGTCCAAAGTATGCAACTCAATCTCTTTTGGGTGCAATGGACGAGGGCACAATGAAGGAAGAACAATATCTTCATTAATGTGAAAGGAAGAAACCACCTTCGGAAGGAATGAAGGAGAGGGTCGCAAGATCGCCTTGTCGCTATGTAGGACCAGGTAGGGAGACTTGCACGATAGTGCTGCTAATTCAGACACCCATCTGGCGGAAGTGATGGCAACTAAAAAGGCCACCTTCTGCGACAGCAATTGTAAGGAAATCTCCCTGATGTTCTCATATGGCGGTTTCTGAAGTACAGAAAGCACCAAATTCAGATCCCACGGAGCCATCGGAGCCTTCACCCGAGGCGCCACATGTCGCACACCTTGTACAAAGGTACGAATCAACGAGTGTGAAGCCAAAGGTCTCTGAAAAAGAAATGCCAGAGCCGATATCTGGGCCTTGAGTGTGCTCAAAGCCAGTTTTTTTGTTCAGGCCTTGCTGCAAAAAAGTCAGGACCCTGGACATGACATAAGAGCGAGGGTTATGACCCTCCGCCTCGCACCAAGCTATATAAGCCTTCCAGGTGCGGTGGTAAATCTTGCGGGAAGTACACTTGCGAGCCTTCAACAACATAGGTATCACTGAGTCAGCGACTCCCCTGTCTCTTAGCACCTGGGACTCAATAGCCAAGCCGTCAAAGCCAGCGAGGGTAAAGCAGGGTGCAAGATGGGTCCCTGAGACAGAAGGTCGTCTCGCAGCGGGAGCACCAAGGGGCGTCTGCCACCATGTGCACCACGTCGGCGTACCAAATGCACCAAGGCCAATCTGGAGCCACCAGGATTATTGGTATCCCCTCCGCCACTATCCTGCGCATCAATCGCGGAAGCAGTTTTATCGGAGGGAAGGCGGTAATGGCCCCAGAGGGCCACCAGAGCGTCCGTGGCCACTGCCAACGGATCCTTCGTTCTGGACACAAAGGTCTCTACCTTGTGATTGAATCGAGATGCCATGAGATCCACGTCTGGCGTCCCCCATCTGCGGCAAATCTGATTGAACACCTCCGGGTGGAGAGACCACTCTCCCTGGTCCAGCGTCTGGCGACTGAGAAAGTCCGCCTGCCAGTTCTCCACACCTGGAATGTAAATGGCAGAGATTGCTGGAACGTGATGTTCCGCCCCAACGTAGTATCAGAGCTGCCTCCGCCGCAGGACTCCTTGTGCCACCTTGATGGTTCACATACGCCACTGCTGTGGCATTGTCCGATTGAATTCGAATCGGACGACCCTGCAATCTCACTGTCCAGTGAAAAAGGCACAATCTGATTGCTCTCAGCTCCAGTACATTGATGGGGAGGCGAGCCTCCTGTGCCGACCAACGGCCCTGGGCAGACAGCTGCCCCAGGATCCCTCCCAAGCCTGAAAGACTGGCATCCGTGGTGATGATCACCCACTGAAGGGGCAGGAACGACTTCCCCTGAGTCAGGGTCAAGCCCAGAAGCCACCAAGACAGAGACGCCCTGGTCTGGGAGCTCAGACGGATACGAAGGTCCAAGGATCAAGGGGACCTGCTGTTCCGCTGCCTGCAACCCTGGAGGATCGTCAGAAGAGCCGCGCCGCCAGTTCTCCACCGTTCCACAGAGAAGGAAAAACGATGCACACACACGTGTATTGCAGAGGCATGCAGTCAAAATGGCTGCCGTTAAACGCTAGAGGCCGAAAAACACCTTAAGGGAATGTGCAGTACCACAAACGGCCGCTCTGAGCGCTAGAGGGAAAGCCCCATAGGCCCAATATGTCTGCAGCTACGGCAAAATGGTGGCGGTCTGCCCCAAAATGGCGGCGAAAAACAGTACGAACGGCGCTAGACGATCGTTGCGGGGGGGAAGGGGGTGAACAGGAGCTCCACGTGCCCCACCAGTGGCTACCCAGCAAGAAAACTTTTTTTTTTGGTCGTCGGTCCTCCTTTCCGCCCCTAAAAAGGGGGGGGGCAGGAACTCTCACTCACCACTCCGGCGAGCTCCGTGGGTAGCCACCCAGTCACAGACCTTCCGCCCCTTCTTGGGCGGTATGCTGCAGGCCAGAGAAATCGCCCTTTCAGAATCGCATCCGGGGCTGGGTGCAAGGGGGGATCACCCCAGGCCGCCCACGTGGAACGGGCACGATGCGGGTCCCCATACGGCGGGACTGGCTCGCATCGGTCGGCCAGGTCGGGGAAGGTACAGAGCCCATGGACTCTCTATGCCCCGACCGGCTTCTTGATAGCAAATCGATCTTGATAGAAGACAAAAAATTTAAATAAAAGAAGGGTCACAAACAGGACCACAATTCCCCTATAGGGAAGCCAGGTCAACTCCTTGCAAACTAGGCATTTAGACTGGGGTGCTATTTTATGGAGGGGGTTTATGTGGGAAGAGAGGACGGCCCCATGGGAGGGGCCAGCTGTTTCTTTTCCCTGCCTGGTTAACTCCTAGTGAGACCAGCATAAACCCCACACGTAATGGAAAGCTGCGTCTGTCAGTTTTTCTTTTTTTTTTTCCACACAAATAGAGCTTTCTTTTGGTGCCATTTTATCGCCGCTTGTTTTAAAAAATGAAAAGAACGAAAATTTGGAGAAAAAATGTTTTCTTCGTTTGTCAGTAAATTTTGTAAATAAGTAATTTTTCTCCTTCATTGATGTGCACTCATGAGGTGGCACTAATATGCCACACTGATAGGTGGCACAGATAAACGGCACTGACTGGCATTATTAATGGGTACTGATAAGTGCCCTGATTACCTGTACAGGTCTCCCCTGCGAGGAAATGCTGTTGATCGGCTCCCCTTGCCACAAACTCTGTAAGTGTTCACTGAGAAGAGCCGATAAACAGCAGTTCCTTGTTTACATGACCGGCTGTGATTGGACACAGCCTATCTCATGGGTAAAGAGCCACGTCATCGTGCCGTGACTGGCGGCTCCCACGCGCATGCGCGGGAGTGATGTCACGCGACTCCGGCCAGTCACAGTGCCTGAGTCGCGGCCCCGGAAGGAAGAGGGGCAGAAGATGGACGCGGCCAGCACAGGGTACAGCGCTAGACATTGCAGGCTGCGATGCATAGTAGCCCATTATGTTTCTACATTATAGGGGTATATTGAGGAAGTAAACCCAATCTGGTCTCTGGTAAAGACACACCTGGAGTATGCCGCCCAGTTCTGGGCTTCAGTCCTCAGGAAGGATGTGCGGGAACTGGAAAGGGTTCAGAGAAGGGCAACAAAGCTAATTAAGGGACTGGAGGACCTTAGCTATGAGGAAAGATTACGAGTACTAAACTTATTCTCTCTGGAGAAGAGACGCTTGAGAGGGAATATGATTTCAATGTACAAATACGGTAATGGTGACACAATAGGGGCAAAACTTTTCTACGCAAGGGAGAACAGACACGTGGCCATTCACTAAAATTAGAAGAAAAGCGGTTTAGCCTCAAAATACATAGAGGGTTCTTTACCGTAAGCGCAGTGAGGATGTGGAATTCTTTTCCACAAGAAGTTATTTCAGCTGGGAGCACACATCATTTAAAAAAACTATTAGATGGGCACCTAAGGGACCACAATATTGAGGGACATACACTAATACTGACATAAAAGCATACAAATAGGTTGGACTTGATGGTCTTTTTCCAACTTTACCAACTACGTAATTATATATACACTTATTGCTTCATTCTGAACACAGTAACAGCCCGTTATAAGAGGATGTGCACACTTATGCAACCACATTAATTTAGTTTTTATTTTTACCCCCCCCTAAAAGATTTAAGTTTGTTTTTCAATTGAGTTGTACAATTTATAGGTCACATTAAAAGGTGGAAGAAGTTCTGAAATGTATCTTTGTCTCATTTTTTTTACATCACAGAAACATGACATTTTAAACAGGGGTGTGTAGACTTTTATATCCATTGTACGTGTTGATACACACATAGGCCTTTACAAGTGAATTAGGAGAGGAGCATTTACAAGCTAGAGGGTAGATAAAGAGCATAAAAAAAAAAAAAAAAAAAAAAAAAAAAAAAAACGTTGAATGCGCCTAAAAGTGTGTATAAACGCACTTGACCGTTGGGCGTGTGAGCCTTTATGCGTTTCAATCAGCAGAATAAATTAATATTCTGGCCAATGAAATCCATTACACTCAAACATTTGATGTGCCTAAACGCACCTAAACATGTGTACAATATGTGGCTCTAGGCACTTTAGGCAGCTTTTCTCCTGGTATTCGGAGGAGCAACGCAACCATCCTGTATGCACAAGGCCTTAAAGTGAATGTAAACTCCACTTTTTAACTTGTGCCTACAGGTAAAGCCTATAACAAGGATTACCTGTAGGTACGGTGAATATCTCCTAAATTTGAACAGTTTAGGAGATATTCACAAGCACTGCTGCCGGTAACGTCACTGGCTCATGTGCCCTGAAGGGACAGCATATCCATGCTATATCTTCAGAGCTCCGTGCCGGACTCAAGGGCTCTCACGCGCATGTGCAGGAGAGACGTCACCACGGCTTCGGCCATTCATACAGACGGAGCCTGCGAGTCTGGAAGGAAGACCAGGTGAAGATGGCAGCACGGGGATCAGGGACAGCGCTGCACGGGAGGGATCTGCTTTGCAGGAAAGTGTCATAATGTGCTAGCATGTGGTGCACACTGGTACATTTTGACTTAACACTGCAGGGGGGGGCTGCTTCATTTTTATTTCAGCCGCTGTTTAATACCAGTTTAAGTACATTATTTTTTTTTGAGAAGGGTTAGATCCATCATTGTCTGTGCCCCCAATGTGGAGATAGATCCCTCTATCTGTACTGGTGACCATAATCACTTAAAAAAAAAAAAGTAAGAAGAAATCCAAAATTTCAGAGTTGTCCCCAGAACAAGAGACAATAGGAAATATTTCAATAAAGACACCTGTCTAAGAGAGGAATTGTCATAATTTTGGGAGATCTCCCCCTACTTGCTGTTGCATCTATGTGACAAGAATTGAAGGAAAATGTCACCCAATTGTACAAACAGCAAAAAAAGTAAAAAAACTGGCAGGGGTTTTAACCCTTGCCTATTCTACCCAAAATGTTTTGGCTATACATACGATTTAATCATGTGTGTGCTTTCTCCTAAATACCATTCTTTCCACCAGTTTATACGTCCGTTGCACAAAGGACACTTGGGCACCATAAGAAGAAGAAGAAAAAGAGAAAAACAAATGGCAGACTGTCAAGCAAACGCCAATAGTAAGTGTACAGCTGGTAGAACTGTAAATTTTATGTCCCCTCAAAATAACTCAACACAGCCATTAATGTCTAAACCACTGGCAACAAAAGGGAGTACACCCCTAACTGAAACTGTCCAAATTGGGCACAATTAGCTATTTTTCCTCCACGGTGTCAAGTGACTCGAGTGTTACAAGGTCTCAGGTGTGAATGGGGAGCAAATGTGTTAAATTTGATGTTATCACTCTCATACTGGTCACTGGAAGTGGAACATGGCACCTTATGGCAAGGAACTCTGAGGATCTTAAAAAAAGGGATTTTATTAAAACTTACCGTAAAATCCTTTTCTCTGAGTTCACTGACAGATGCAACCCTTCTTTGACAAGTGGGTTATATGCACATCCTACCAGGAGTAGACCTAGGCAAATAGAAAGAAAGCAAGCTGACCCCTGCCAGGGGCCATCCTCATTCTCACATATAACCCCCCCTGCTGTGCATAGCATATCAGTTCGTAACAAGCCGTGCAAACGCAACACAGAGGGGTGGGTGCTGCGTCTGTCAGTGAACTCAGAGAAAAGGATTTTATGGTAAGTTTTAATAAAATCCCTTTTTCTCTTACGTTCACTGACAGACGCAGCCCTTCTTTGACAAGTGGGATGTCCCAAAGCTGTGTCAGTCAAGAGGAGTGGGTAAACAACAACTGTACCCAACAGAATCCTCTCAGGAGGCGCCAGCCGCGCCTACACCGCCGCCTGTAAAACTTTACGGCCAAAAGCAGCATCCGCAGATGCTGACACATCAACTTTGTAAACTTAGCAAACGTGTGCACCGAGGGACAATTGGCCACCTTGCACACCTGTGACACCGAAGCTTGGTGTCTGAAAGCCCAGGAAGTGCAAACTGCCCTGGTGGAATGAGCAGTGACTGGAAAAGGAGGGACTTTGCCCCGAACAGTATACGCATGGGTCACGGTCTGTCTGATCCAACGGGAAACAGTAGCAGACGAGGCCACCAACCCTTTGTGCGGTCCATCCGTCAGCACAAACAACGCATCAGACTTCCGAAAGGAAGCTGTAGCCGCCAAAAACACCCGCAAAGCACTCACGACATCCAAAGAATGTAACTCAAATTCCTTGGGATGCGACGGGTGCGGACATAATGAAGGAAGAGCAATATCCTCATTAATGTGGAAAGAAGAGACCACCTTCGGTAGAAACGAAGGGGAAGGTCGCAAGACCGCCTTGTCCTCATGAAGGACCAAGTAGGGAGACTTGCAGGACAACGCTGCCAACTCAGACACCCGCCTAGTGGATGTAATGGCCACCAAGAAAGCCACTTTCTGCGACAGCAATTGTAAGGGGATATCCCTGATCTTCTCATATGGCGGTTTCTGCAGTACAGAAAGTACCAAATTCAAATCCCATGGCGCCAAAGGCGACCGTATCTGAGGAGCCACATGGCGTACACCCTGTACAAATGTACATATCAACGAATGTGACGCCAAAGGCCGTTGAAAGAATCGCCAGAGCCGAAATCTGACCCTTGAGAGTACTCAATGCAAATTCGTTATCCAGGCCCTGCTGCAAAAAAGGCCAGGACCCGGGACACAATGTAAGAGCGAGGGTTCCAACCCCCCGCCTCACACCAGGCAATATAGGCCTTCCAGGTACAATGATAAAGCGTGCAAGTGTACTTCTCGCAAGATTCAAGCATGGTAGGGATCACGGAGTCAGCGACACCCCTATCCCTCAGCGTCAAATCCAGAGGTTGTCTTTGGGAAATAGACGTATGAGTGCTGCCAGCATTGCTGCAGAGTTGAAGGGGTGGGGGGTCAGCCTGTCAGTGCTCAGACCATACGTCACACACTGCATCAAATTAGTCTGCATAGCCAGGGCTTGACAAATTTGCCTTGAATCTAGGAGCCGGCTAAAAAAGTTAGGAGCCAGTTTTTTATAGCGTAGTGTGGGGTTGTCAGCGCCAGGGGTAAGACAAGTAATTTGCACCCCTAACCCTAACTTACTCACAGCAGAGCAGTCAGTCAATAACTCCACCATTACATCAGGGGTTATAGACTGGCCAGAAAGAGTGACACAAAAAAATCTGTTATGGGGGAAACTCATTATGCCGAATGCATCGTGACTGCGGCATGTAAAACACCCTCATCTGCTGCCTAATGGAGCTTAAGGGTGGCAAAAACATGTCTCTACTGCACATTATTACCACCCAACTTGCACATCTAAACAAAGCCTTAGTGACATTGTAAATAAAATACAAAAAAAAGGTGAAAAGTATTCCAGCGCTGCTGATCTTCTGCTGCCTCTTTGCAGCCACTTCCTGCCTACATGTGTGTCCCCCACAGTGACTTTTCATTGCTTTGGTGGGTTTCCGGTCACCATGAAATACTGGAGCCCAGCTGCACATAGAGTGGCAATTGTTGATGGTACACAGGGCTTTATCACAAGTTTGTTGCTTAGAATAAAGGTCACGTTTCTCACGGTGTGACATCATCTTTCATATTATACAAAAAAAATAAAGGGCTAACTTTACTCTTTAGTTTTTTTAAATTTATTAAAAGTAAATTTTTTCCAAAAAATTGCGTTTGAAAGACCGCTGTGCAAATACCATGTGACATAAAATATTGCAGCAACCACCATTTTATTCTCTAGGGTCTCTGCTAAAAAAATAATATATAATGTTTGGGGGTTCCAAGTCATTTTCTAGCAGAAAACACTGGATATTTAATTGTAAGCCACTAATGTGAGAAAGGGTTTAGTCTTTAAATGGTTAAACTTTCCTGATAGCCCGGAGATCATTGCTTGGAAAGAAGAAGATACATTGTTTGTTTCTACTTAGAATGAATATCCCGGGCAGCTGGCCAAGTTTAACAGCTGTTAGATTAAGCAGAGAACTCTCCGCTCTCGCTGAATCTGACAGCTGTTTTAACATGGGGAGAGCAGGAACGGCAGTCACTCGCCAGGACGCGATTTCTGTCGCCATGGTGACCTGGCGCCTGGGGTTTGTCGAGGCCTGGCATAGCTGTTGTTCCAGAAGTAAGCCTCTTCCAAAGATGATGCACAAGAAAGTCTGCAACAGTTTTCTGAAGACAAGCAGACTAAGGACATGGATTATTGGAACCATGTCCTGTGGTATGATGAGACCAAGATAAACTTATTCGGTTCAGATGGTGTCAAGCGTGTGTGGTGGCAACCAGGTGAGGACAAGTGTGTCCTGTCTACAGTCAAGCATGGTGGTGGGAGTGTCTTGGTTTGGGCTGCATGAGTGCTGCCGACACTAGGGAGCTACAGTTCATTGAAGGAACCATGAATGCCAACATGTACTGTGACATACTGAAGCAAAGCATGATCCCCTCCCTTTGGAGACTGGGCCACAGGGCAGTATTCCAACATGATAACCCCAAACACACCTCCAAGAGGACCACTGCCTTGCTAAAGAGGCTGAGGGTAAATGTGATGGACTGACCAAGCACGTCTCCAGGCCTAAACCCTATTGAGCATCTGTGGGGCATCCTCACATGGAAGGAGGAGGAGCGCAAGGTCTCTAACATCCACCAGCTTTGTGATGCTGTCATGGAGGAGTGGAAGAGAACAGTGGCAACCTAGTGGATTCCATGCCCAAGAGTGCTGGAAAATAATGGTAGCCACACAATAGTGACACTTTGGGCCCAATTTGGACATTTTCACTTAGGGGCATGCTTCCTTTTGTTGCCAACGGTTTAGACGTTAATGGCTGTGTTGAGTTATTTTGAGGGAACAGCAAATTTACACTGTTATACAATCTGTACACTCACTACTTTATACTGTAGCAACGTGTCGTGTCTTCAGCGTTGTCACATGAAAAGATAGAATAAAATATTTACAAAAATGTGAGGGGTGTACTCACTTTTGTCAGATACTGTAAATGTGATGGGTGTACTCACTTTTGTCAGATACTGTAAATGTGAGGGGTGTACTCACTTTTGTCAGATACTGTAAATGTGAGGGGTGTACTCACTTTTGTCAGTTACTGTAAATGTGAGGGGTGTACTCACTTTTGTCAGATACTGTAAATGTGAGGGGTGAGCTCACTTTTGTCAGATACTGTAAGTGCCTAATGTAAATAAGTGAACTGCACATTTTATTGCAGACTATGAAGCTGTGTTGTTGTCAGTAACAATTACCCTATCTTTTTAGAAATATAAACTACATAGGGATGACAGTACTCTACTCTCTATCTGCAGAATGTTGGTGCTGGTCTATTTCCGGAATTCACCATCGGTGATCTGTACTTCCCACTGCTGCTTTCTAATTCAAGTGACATTTAAGTCTATTCATTTTTCATGCATGACCTTTATCTAAGAGAAGCAGACATTTATGCCGAAAACAGATGCTTAAAAAAACACCAGAAAAAAATAAAAGGCTAAAAGCTATAGCCACTACTTCGGAAAATGAAAAGATCAGGAGACTTGGCTTTTGTGGGTTAAGGAAATATTTCTTGTTTATTGCAAACACCAAGAAACCAATGGAGACAGTTTTAAAAGAAACAAGTCTTCGCCGTAAGGATATTCTCCTCCTCTGAGTATTTTGGTGTAAAAGAAGATTCCCAATATTGGGGCATCTATACCAGTATCTACCTTGCTCCCTAGTCTCGATCCTTTCTGTATAATGACAGGAAGCAAACTTTCAGGTAATGCCACAAATTAACCACTTCAATACCAGGCACTTAAAACACTTCCCGCCCAGACCAATTTTCAGCTTTCAATGCTGTTGCGCTTTGAATGACAATTGCGCGGTAGTGCGATGCTGTACCCAAACATTTTTAGAATTTTGTTCCCACAAATAGAGCTTTCTTTTGGTGGTATTTAATCACCTCTGTGGTTTTTATTTTTTACGCTACAAATAAAATAAAAAAAAGACAGAAAATTTTGAAAAAAAAAAAAGTGTTTGTTTGTCACAAAACTTTGTATAAGTACATTTTCTCCTTCACTGACGGGCACTGGTGGTGGCTACACTGATGGGGCAGTACAGATTGGCACTGATGAGGTGGCACTGATTATGGGGTACATATACGCAACACTGATGGGCACTGATAGGCGGCACAGGTGGGCACTGGTATATGGCGCTGGTGCATATAACACTGTATGCACCTTACCTGGTGGTCTAGTGTAGGCTCCCTGGTGGTCCCTGGGTGGCCTCAAGATCGCGCTGGGCGGCCTCCTTATGTTGTCCCTGGGGGGGCTGCACTGATAAACGTTCCCCCCCCCCCCCCCCCCCCCCAGGAGAGCAGCCAATCGGCTCTCCACTACTCAGGGTCTGCAGACCCAAGTAGAGGAAAAGCCGATGAACGGCTCTCTTCTTGTTTACACTGTGATCAGCCGTGATTGGTCACGGCTGATCACACTGTAAAAAGCTTCCTTTTGCCTCGATCAGTAATGCGGTGGGTCAGACTGACCCACGGCATCACTGATCACCGCAATGCGGGCGCACGATCACAGGTTATCTTGAGGACGTCAATAGACGTCCAGTCAGGGTAACGAACCCACCGCCCGGTTAATAGGCTGGGCAGGAAGTGGTTAAAGAAGAACTTCACTTTCTTCCTCCATCGTACAATTTATGATAGCTTGTCCCTGATTCACATACTAACTTGCCCAGCAGATCTAGCATTGTCCTGCTGTGATCCTCTGTTCAGGGTTTCCGGTCTTGCATCTTGGTCCTTTTTAGTGACCGTGAGCCAGCTGTCTCTTCCAGATGCAGGCTCACACCCGCTGTGTGTCACTATTCCTGCAGCCTCTTGAAATATGTGATGGGGATATTCCATGGGCTGAAGAAGAGACATGGGCGACGAGGCCGGATACAAGATAAACACAGCAAAAAAAAAAAAATCCTATTGTGGAGGATTGGTGAGAGGAGGCTTAAGCACATCACAAGAGTAATGCAGGGGTTTAACGTACATAGTTGGCCTGGTTAAAAAAAAAGAGACAAGTCCATCTAGTGCAACCAATAAAAAGGGTAAACCAACATCAGTCTGGAAGTCCGCTTAGATGAGGAAGTGGAAAACAAGATTGCAGAGAGCTTCTTATGGAATGCAGAGCGATGTTGGGGGGGGCGTGAGGTGCATTTCAAGGCCGCCCAAGCCTTTTTATCAAGCTAACCTAGTTAGCTTAAGAGAGTTTTGGGTGGCCTTGAAATGCATAGCACCGCCTCCCCAACATCCAGATGACATCACTTGCGGTCTGCTCTGCATCCCATAAGAAGCTCTGCATCCCATCCCAGACGCATGAGCCGACCGCTCACGGATTACATACAAAAAGTACCATTTCTTCTTCCCATGTGATTTATAATTTACAAGTATTTCTCAGTACTATTAATGCTTCACTTAGCTTGGTGCCCACCTGTGTGTTCTCTTGGTCTTGCAGGTGTATCCATCCACCCAGTACTCCTTTTGGTCTGAGGTACCTTGTTGTTGTGAGACTGTCCATCGGAATCCTTACTATGTGATGAGCCTGATTTTAATTGTCACAATGTAAACTGCTATTTGTCTTTTCACCACAATAAACCTGTTAAAATACTACACTCAGATTGTGCACTGCTGTTCTTATCTGTAAACAAAAATACTTACCTAAACCAGATCGCAATTCAGTGATGTGTATGAGAGCAGAGGCTCTCTTGATGCGCTCTCGCTCTCATTGGCTCATACACAGCAGCAGGAGCCATGGCCTGTGAAGAGGGAGTGGGGACAAGCCACGCTCTGCCTGTCTTATGGACACCGGGCCGGCTTGACAGTGAGTATGCACGAGTGCCCCTATAGCCAGCAAATTGCTATGGGGGAACTTGGCAAGTTAGAGTGGCCAGAGGCACCAGCGGGAGACTTGAAAAGAGGATTGGGGGGCTTCTCTGTGCAAAACCATTGGACAGAGAAGGTAAATATAACATGTTATTTTGAAAAAAAAAAAAAACCTGTCTTTACAATGAATTAAATCCCAAACACCAAATTAAATTTCAAGGCTGCCAAATAAAGGCACAGTTTTGCTAAAAATCCCATGAAGTAGTATTAAAGGTAAACTGATGTTTACAATACTTGCCTCTGCTTAAAGGGTTGATGGTTGCAAAGTCTCTTGCTGGCATCTTCTCTTTGACTTCCTTCAGGTCCCGGTCCTCAGCTGTCTTGACTAGAGTTGAGTGGACACCTGGATGTTCAGGTTCTGCGGGTCCGGCCGAACTTCACGAAAGAGTTCGGGTTCGGTACCGAACTTGACCCAAACTTTACCCCGGATCCCGAACCCCATTGAAGTCAATGGGGACCCGAACTTTTCGGCACAAAAATGGCCGTAAAAAAAGTCCTGGCAAGTGCTAGAGGGCTGCAAAAGGAAGTAAAATGGGGGTAAGAGTAGGACAAGTGCCCTACAAAAAAAATGGGGATAGGGAAAATAACTTAAAATCAAGGGGTAAAAAAAACATCCCGTGAA
>BLSH010391126.1:134628-161871 GCA_018402905.1 Glandirana rugosa | reverse complement strand
CCTTTTTTGGACGCGTGGTCACCCGACCACGAACGCAACCAGAGAACTCGTCTGATAAGGACTGCAAAAACCGACATCTTTGACAACATGGGAAGCAGGTCCAGAGCTGCATCACACAGGTACCGAATACCCTGAAACAAATGGTCTGCCTTCTGCGACGCTTCCAGCGTCCTGCTGCAGTCCAAATCATTCTGCAGCTCTGCCATACAGTCAGACAGATATTGCGCCGCCATGGCCGACCGCATGGCTGATCCTACCAACAGGAAAAGTGCCTTGGACACTGCCTCCGTCCGCCTATCGGCTGGGTCCTTAAACGAGGGGGACCCTTCCAACAGAATGGTTGTTGCCTTGTTCAGGCGAGCCACCAGAGGGTCCACTGTGGGGGACGCCCTCTTCTTCACGAAACTATCCTCAAAGGGATATCGTATAGCGAAGCGTTTTGGTAGAGCGAAGGAATTTTGCGGACGCTGCCATTCCTGATAGACCAAATGGTCAAAAAACTGATCATAAGGCTAAGCTTTTGTTGACCTAGCAGACCCGCAAACATATGCGGATGCATGCGACTCCCCTGCCTGGTCCAGTCGCAAGGACACACGGATGTTAAAAATCAGTGCGGTCACCAGCGCTTTTGCGCGCGCAACTGAGGCCCCCTGGTCCTCCTCCCCGTCCGAGGGTACCAGCTCACCCTCAGAGTTCCGGTTCGGATTCGTCCCCTAAGGAACAAGGAGGAGGCGGGCGCTTTTTAGGGGCCCCCAGAGCGTTGCTCGGCCCCACCCAGGGAAGAAATTCCCCAAACACTGCCCTCAGCTGGTCCAGGGACACCAGGGCCTCCAGCGCAGGCTGCGTTGCCACTGACTCCTCCTCAGAAGGGCCTGCTGGATCATCTGCCATCGCACCACCGAAACTGACAGTCAAAATTAGAAAAAATGATCTGACACCCCCACAATGCAGCCCCACCGCCGCCCCACAGAACACCAGGGAGACCCCAGGAGGACTGCACCCACCGCTACCACATCCCAGGGAGAGGCTAGCTATACTTGCTGTGTTGTGCCCACAGTGCTACTCCCAGCAGGAGGACTGCCATAAAGAAGCGCCGTCTGTAATCAGCCACGATGTCCCAAACGAAAAGGAAAGTAAAACGGCAGCAGCACGTTTTACACTGCTCCAGGGACATCCAATATGGCCGCCGAGATCATCCACAAGAGGCCAAAGCCTGCGTGCAGGCCGCGACTACAGCAAAAGCTGGCGCTAGAGGGAAACCCTCAGTAACATGGTCGCGGCTACGGCAAAATGGCGGCGGATCGCCGCATGGCAGTATGAAAACGCACAGATGCGGTTTTAAAGGACACCCAGGACGACACTAGCCTAGTGACCACCCTCCACCGGTCGGCCAGAAAAACGCTAAAGTACGCCCAGCACCCCTGGGGGGGGGGGGGGGGGGGAAGAGGGGGTCACTCACCACTCCGACGGGCGTAGCGGGTAGCCACCCGGTCGCAGACCTTCCTCCCCAGCCGGAAAGGGATGCTGCAGGCCAAAGCCCCTGGACAGGAACAGAGTCCGGTCACCGGGCGTAAGTGGGGGTCACCCACTGGCCGCCCGCACGGAACGGGCACGATGTGGCGGGTCCTGCCACAGCATAGGACTAGCTCGCATCGGTCGGCCTTGCTGGGGAAAGTGCAGGATTCTAGTTATCCTCTATGCCCCAGCCCGCTTATTGATAGCAGTCTTCATCAGATAGCTTGAAAAAAAATAAAAAAGCGGTAGCAAAAAATATAAACCGCAGGTCCCATAAGGGAGCCAGGTCAACTGCTTGCACTAGGCATATTAAAACTGATATGCTAAGCAGAGCAGGGGGTTATATGGGAGAGAGAGGATGGCCCCCTGGGATGGGCCAGCTTGCTTTCTTTTTGCCTAGTTAACTCCTAGTAGGATGTGCATATAACCCCACATGTCAAAGAGGGCTGCATCTGTCAGTGAACGTAAGAGAAAAGATTTAAAAAACCTGTGTAGTGTGGTTTTTATTTTTAGCACTTTTTCTTAGGTGAATGGGTAGGAGTACAATGTACCCCATACTCATTCACATAGGGTGGGGGGCCGGGATCTGGGGGCCCCCTTGTTAAACGCTGTTCCTCTTAAAATTCGTACCAGACCAAAGGGCCTGGTATGCTTTTGGAGGGGGATCCCATGCCAGTTTTTTTTTTAATTTGTAGTGGAGTTCCCCTTCAAGATCCTCAGAGCACAAGTCGCATGCCAAAGTCGGATCAGTGAAGACAATGATCCAACTTCAATGCTTTTCAAATAGCTAAAATGGGATCAAAGTCAGACAAAATAGTACAGGAACCTTTTTCAAAGTCAGTCCGACTTTGAAAAACACAAGTCGGACCAGTTAAGATGGCTCTCATAGGGAATCATTGTTTTTGTGACGTAATGCAACTTGTGCTCCTAATGTCGGTCCGAGAATCGGACTAGTGTGAACCCAGCCTAATTGTTATTGGTCCCAAAAAATTGTCAATAGTGTCCGGTCTGTCTGCCGCAATGTCGCAGCCATGATAAAAAAAAATTAAAAACAATATTTTTTACCAATAATATGTAAAAGAATACATTTTGGCCTAAACAGATGAATCAAAAAAAAAATAAGATTTAAATAAAAAAAAAAAAAAAAAATCAGATTTTTTGATAAAAAAAATCATTGATTTTTATCCACCCTGGAGATGACAGACCTCTGCTATTTACACACACACACACGTAAAAATATATTATCTGGACAATATGGTCTATTTACCATAACCAAAAACATAAGTAGTTAAGGTGGAAGGGAAAAAAAAGTGAAGAACTGACATATTATAGGGGAACTTTATAAATGTTAATGATCTATAAGCATTGCCCTGAAAATATACCTTTTGTCTGGAATTCCTTCTGAAAATTATTAGTGCACCTACTGATATGTGAGGGTGATTTGGCAATCCAGTGCCCTAGACCTCAAAGCTGTATATCTGCAGGGTAAAATCTACGGCACTTATGTGTCTGAGTGCTAGTCTCTAGATATCTGGTAATATCACTATTGTTCTACTCAATGTTGTTCTTGCTGGAGACTGACATCAGAAAGCAAAACCCTGCATCTGCCAAGATGGCATTCTCTACACCAGAGGTCTCCAAACTTTCTAAACAAAGGGGCAGTTTAACATCCTTCAGACTTTAGAGTGGTCAGACTATGTCAAGGGGCAGTAGAATTAGGCAAGCCATAGATGATTTGATTTTCTTTCCTTCTATTATGGGTGGAAGTAAAGGAAAATTGCTTGATTCCCCCTTTAAGACAGTGTTGATGGGGTAATCCCTCCCACAGCGCTATTGCCAGCAGGAATGGCGCTGGGAGCCTTCCTAACCAGCAGAACACAATAATTACTGCTAGCGGCCCCCAGTAGTAATCCCATTTAAAAAAATCCAACAGGCTGGTTGCAAGTCAATTGATGGATCAACAACAGAGAAAAATTGCAGCACGCAACACCATATCAAAGAACTCAAAACACCTAAAGTGTTATAACAGCGAGTTAAACATTGAAAAAAAAAAAAATTGGTCAAGTTATATCTTGTGAAGAGATATCAAGTAATATGATTCAGGTGATCTCCTTCCTCTAGTGCTTCAAATCACCCAGTGCGGCCTCCATCAATGCCAGACCAACACACTCACCAGATATAGTTGCCATCTACTGAATAGAACAGCCAAAATCACATGAGAAGATCCAGGTCACCAGAGGTCTGTGGTCATCATTAGCTCACACTTGTCAGCTCTAACCGAATCACAGGACCCGGGTGCATGGATCATGACCAGGAAGCTTTATTTCTCATGGTAAAAACAATTCAGTGTGTCACATCCGTAGTAATTTTTTGGACTGACGATCGGCTTGGGCACAACCAACCTGCTCAAACATGAATAAAATCTCGGCCAGTCCCTGCTGAACCGGCCTAGATCCGATCCATCTATGGCCGACTTTAGTGGAATGAATAGTGCCCCATATTTGACTTCAGGGGAATGATGGAAGGAATATGTTCTCATATTAGTGGAAGGAATAGTGCCCCAAAGGCCGGCTGGCTAAAGGCAAGCAGAGCCACAGTTTGGGGACCACTGCTCTACACACAGACAGTGCAGAACACGGAATGGTAAGTTAGTAATGGAAAATGATCAAAGCAGATAGACCACAGGCAATACTGATGACTAGTTATTTTCTCTCTGTCTTTTTTTGGGCACAGCTTCCGTTCCTTTTTAACAGGGAACAGTCATTAAATTTTAAATGATCAAAAATCATAATCATCACAAAAAAATAAAAAACTACAAATCAAGAAAGGTCATGTTAACTGGATAGCAGTCATAAAACTAAAAGCCCAATAAACTTTATCAGCAGCACAAATTATGAGAGATTTACCATCTTACCTTCTCTCCTTTGTTTTTGGAGTCTTCCTTCTCTTTCTTTCTTGCTGCTATCATAAATTCATTAAATAAGGTCTCACGATCTTTCATTTTCTCAATGGCTTTGAAACGAAGATCTTTGGCATGTTTGGTTGCAAATTCACTAAAGGTTATTCTGTAAAAAAATAAGTACGTGTCAGTATCAAGTGGCAATATTTAACAAGAGATTACTTTACCAGTGATTAAAGTAAAGGTAAATTCAAGGAAAAAAGGGAGAAAAATAATTTATCCTCACTTGTCAGACAGACCAGAGTAACTGGAAGAGATTCAGAATGAGGGAAGTTCTAAAAAGACCTAAGTGGTTAATCCTGCATATTGTGTAAAAAGGCTGTTTGACCCTGTCTTCTCTGATCATCCACCTTCTTTTAATGTCTCCAATCCATCGGCCAATAGTACAGAGCCTTGGAGGCACTCTTCACATACTCGGTTTGATGTGTATTGCTAGAGGGGAGTGTTTTTTATTTTTCGGAGGCTGCATGTGAACAGCACAGGGCCAATCAGCACTGTCCAGACAGAGGGTCAGGGGTCATGCAGTCTCATGCAACAGTCAGAGGAGAATGAAAACTCCTACAAGCTTTAACCAGTGCTTGGCTTGATACCAAAAGAAGTCACAAGACTGCTATATACTGCTGATGAGAAAAGGTATTTTGCAGTGTATATTTACTAGAATTGCATTTCCATGTTCCTTGAAAATATGCTTTCATGTAGCGAACACTATAGTTCTACTATCCTAATCTTGGAGTCTTTCAATGCAGCACCTAAATTTGTTGCATAGTGTGCATTGAAGCACAGGTAAGAAAACACACACACACACACACACACACACACACACCATACCCAGTGTGTGGTTATTGGAGTCCTCTACAACCAGACCAAAATATTGGGTCCATACTCTAAGACATTGTTTCTCAACCTTTTTTCAGTCACGGAAACCTTTAAAATTATGTACAATATCAAGGCACCTCATTCTAATATGTGAAAAACTAAAATGAATAGTTTTACATAAAAAGGCAACATCCACACATGCAGGACACCCAACTTTAGAGTAGATTTATTCTTCCAAAACAAACACCTTCGGACACTGGCACTGATTAGTATTTCAAGGTTTCTCTTCTCCCTCTGGTTTTCTCTCTCACTCTAATGTGACACCAGTGGTGATGGAGAGGTGCAGGGGAGGCCAATTCATAGTTGATAAGGTATGCCTTTAACGATAACTGTTGCTAGTGTGCTTATGTTTGCTCTCTACCAAACTGTCAAGCCATTAAAAGACTGGCGTCAGATGATCATATGTGCAGCACCATGGCACCTGCAGGTCAAACAGAGGCTAAGATGGCTATAAAGGAGAGGAAACGTTAATTCCGCTTTAAGCTTTCTGAGTAAAACAGTTGCTGAAGTACACATTTGGAGGTCTCCGTACACTGAACAGCTGCTGAGTCATTGATTTATTACTGTAAATGAGTAGTTCACACTCCTGGTTAGGGGCTTCATGATAGGAGAAAGGCCATCATAACCATCAACACTAAGTGGCTTGCAAGATGACTGCAAGTTAGGGCCCCTGCTTATGGTAATGGATGATTTGGACACCTGAGACTACCATTTTCTGTTTACTGTCATCTGCGCATGCACAGCTCAGTGTACAATCTTGGCATGCCTAGGTAATGGAAAGTGACAGCTGCACATCGGGAAGTTCCAACTGCCATTAAAAACACCAATTCATATCACAAGACAGCAAAAAATAGATCCATGTTATATATGGATCTATTTTTTTGCTGTCCTGTGATATGTATTAGAGTTTTCATCAAACGGCAATTGGAACTTCCCAATGTGCAGCTATCAATTTCCATTAAAGTATTTCCTGAAGGCGAGACGGGGCTGGCACTCGTCTGGAGTTCCTATCAAGCTCATTCATTCCACCTGGAGCAGCAGTTTCTTTTTCCCTTGTATATTGGCATGCCTAGGTGCTGGGGTGAATCAATTCCACTGTTTTTGCACAATAGTGATGTCATCCCTGGCTGGCCACTAATACAAAAACTAGAAGATGACTGGGCGAAGATGGAAGTTAAAGCTGAAAAGCTTAGATAAGTACATAGGATTTATAATACTTTAGGTTTAGCACTTTAGCACTTTACGTTGCTCTGACAGTTGTGTTTACTTGCTCTTCATCCACAGAATTCAGAGAAGTAAAGCTTGCCTTAAGATGGATAGAAATTTGTCTGGTTTCCATGTATGGCTGCTCCCGCTTGACAGAAGTAGATTTAACAATGGACTTCTGTCGAAGATTGTTGGGAAATTTTTTTTCAATTAGCAGCTGCAGCCACATTACTGCTGCCGCTGAGTAGAATATTCTGACAGCAGAGAGTCCCCATTGTCAGAATACAGCACCTCAGCAGGGAGGATTCCTCTATCCACCTCGACTGCAGATGGTGGAACCTGTCCATTTATTCGATCAGCCCACTGGCTGATCAAAAAAAAAAAAAAAAGTAATCAATGGCCAGCCTTAATGTGGAGGATACTTCATGACTATAGTTGTAATGGACAAATATGTAGAAGGAAGGAGCAAGAAAACAGGAGTGGGCAGTAACCACTACAAAAACAGTGGGCGGTTAGGCCTATGACACATACAGCTTTTCTTTCAGTTACCATTTGTACTTTACTGTCCCTTCAACCCTTTTGCAGCCTTTTTTTGCACACCTTAATGCACATTTTAGACCTGAAGATTACTTAAAAATATTTTCTGAAAGCAGAGACCCTGTAGAGCATTGGTTCTCAACTCCTGTCCTCAGGACCCACTAACAGGCCAGGTTTTAAGTCTTACCTTGGGAAGATTCAGACTAGAATACTGCAATCATTGAGCAGCAAATGATATCACCAGTGATGTATTTCAGTTATCCTGCAAACCTGGCCTGTTAGTGGGTCCTGAGGACAGGAGTTGAGAACCACTGCTGTAGAATAAAAGGATTGTAGCTGCACTTTTATGCCACACACTCTTCAGCACAAAATACTCTCAAACTATTAGTGAACACAAACACAATATAATTCCCATGTCTTTGTAAAATGTAAATGAGGTGTTGGGTTTAGTAAATAGATACCAAACAAGTCAAGACTTAAAATTGAGGGTGCATGTAAAAAGCTGCCCATAAGCAATGCTTTAAAAGCCTTTGCCAATTTAGAGGGAACAGTGAATGATGGACATAGAGATATTGCTCTCACACAACCAGTGTGCGTGGCGACACCCATGTGTGTGCTCCACAGTCCCCGAACCAACTCCTGATAGAAAAGAGCCATGAGGGCAAGCTGCACATGCTCAGTTTGGTGTAGACTGCTAGAGATTTTTTTTTTGGGGAGGGTGCATGTGAACAGCACAGGTCCGATCAGCACTGTCCAGACAAAGGATCGGGAGTCCTGCAGCCCCATAGGACAGTCAAGGAGAATAATAATAACTCCTCCTACGAGCTTTAACCAGACACTGATAATGGTCACAAGACTGCTCTAACTGCTGATGAGTAAAAGGTATTTAGCAGCTTATATTTACTAAAAACCATTGCATTTCCATGTTCTGTGTACTTTAAGAGAACAGATATATTGAATGCATGGTCCTGGGTTTAGGACACTAAGTTCGGGGTGGCAAAAGGGTTATATAACATGGTTTTGAGTAATTCTGTATATAACCTGCATGAATGTAAATCACTGTATACATGTGTGTAGATGCATATACTAGTCACATGTGCAAAGCGCATACCTGGTATTAATCTTGCCTTCATCCATCATTTTCTTGAAATCTTCCTTTGACTGCATAATCTTGTTTTTCTTCTCTCTCCGCTCCTCCTCCGCCCTGGTTTTCACATACTGATCAAACACCTGGGGAGATTTGAATTAGCATCATTGCGAAATTATTCGACAGCGGGGCACAGCAGATCAGAGGTTATACATGGACAATTATTGGAGGAATTGTGAGAAATATGCTTGCGGGGTGCTACAAAACAAGGCTGCAAATTGTTTATTGAAACACACTTGACCCATTTCTTTATCCATGGGAAATTCATCATTTTACAAAAGATGTTACATGTAGCTTCTCAGCAGTCTATTACCATAATTTTTTAAACTACTGCAAGGAACCAAAGCCATGAACTGATCCGTCCTTCTGTTCTGGCTGGTAGCGATTTACCTAATGAAATCATTTAGAAAAGTCCTAGTTCTAGAGGAGTCTGCAGAGGTCTCAGACAAAAGAAAACCAACACCTTCTTATTTGTTAAAGGCTGCAAATACGGTTACAAACGTAAAAAATTATGTCGAGGGGGAGGAATAAACATGCAGCATATCCCTGCAGTACATATTTGCCCATGTTCTATCTCTGTACCACTTTCCACCCAGGGCAATTCTGACATTTTTCTCCTACGTGTAAAAATCATCTTTTTTCCTAGAAAATCAGTCAGAATCCCAAAAAATACATACATTATTTTAAAGGATAAAAATGTATGTATGTATATATATATATATATATATATATATATATATATATATATATATATATATATATATATATATGAGTTAAATGTAGAATTTGACCTAACCTGCTTCATCAGTGACTTTTAGCCACATGTCAGACACTGTACACAATAGTACTCCACCTCCACTAATCCTCTTGACCCCCATCTATGAATGAGAACACAAAATGGTATGCCTTCTCTTCGTCCCTCTGTATAGGATTTTACATTTACTGTATCCTTATTACAAAATTTATTTTTTTTAACATACATACATACCTTATTTCCCTTATCCTTATGCATTAATTATCCGTACACAGAAGAGTGCCTTATTTGAACATAGCCGCGTTCACAAATGGATGCATACAGTATAACCTTTTGTCATGTAAATATACCTAGAGTGTATTCTTAACAGTATTTACTGAGATTGCATTGTGACTGTATATTTAATACATCACTCCCGGCGTCCCTGGGCTCCAATCTATAACCTACATGGGCTAATTATAATATAGCTGTCTCAACACAAATTGGCCACATCTGAACCCATAGAAGATAGAGTACATCAGCGTTTCTTAGTACACACGGATTAACATCTGGTCGTATTAATGCACAAAAAGGATTCAATAATCAGACAAAATGGCGAGGATAGATATTACCGAACTACTAGAAAATGGCTGCAAGCATTGACAATACATTAATATCAGTTAGCTACTAGAAAATGGCCGCCGTCATTGACAACCATATTAAGCTATACAAGTACATCAAATGGACCTGCTGCTATCCCCTGAAGAAGTCGTGTGGGCAAAGCGTCATGGGCAAAAGCGTAGGGCGTGAGCGGAGGCATACCAGAAGTGTCGTCAGCACTGATAAAAGTTCGGCACTCGTGGATTTAAGTATATATTTTACAATTTTAAATGTAAGAGCAGTTTTACTTTCAATACGATACTACACTATGGGAGTCTCAGTCACATAATCACGGATGTTATGGAGAGAGGACAACCAGGATTACCATAGAGGAGACCCTATTTACCATTGGGATCTGCTGGCTGGGAAGGACAAACAGAGGACCCCTAGAGGCGAGCGGGTGTAAAATCCCCACAAGACTCCAGTTCATCATTACATGCTTATCCAAAGCTGTACTAAGGTGAGAGGATAGAGCACAGAGGTGACACCACAGTGAAAAGAGAAGATATTACACCTTCATAGACATACACACGCAATGGTGAAGGGATGTACCATTAATGAAAAAGGGCTATTAAGCACATTTGCATAGCTGGAGTAGTTCTTCAACTCTTAAGCCTCGTACACACGATACGACGGTCGTACGACCGGACGTCCAAAATCGTATGATGGCCGTTGTGTCTCATGTACTGACGTGCACTAAGCGATCGTACGACCAAGCCTAACGTGGTGACGCGCTATGAGCGTATACAGAGGAAGTTTAGGTGCATGTGATTTGTGAATTAGGAACGTAGGTTTACACGAACTGACACTTCCGAGCATGCGTGTTTTGCACATACAACTTGTTGGACCAACTTCTCTGTACACAGAGTACAACAGTCGTATGACCACTTGTTGTACAACCAAAGTTTTTTAGTCTGCTCATCCAACTTCTGTTGTACGACCGTCGCACGTCGGCTGTTCTAATCGCACGTACTGTCAGATGATGGTACAACAAGCGGTTGTACGACCGTTGCACTGTGTGTACAAGGCTTTACGTTACAACTATTTATCATTTTATTTCATTTTGTATATTGTGGTTTATACACTGCTCAAAAAAATTAAACACTTTGACAATCAGATCTCGATGGGGAAAAATATCATGCTGGATATCTATACTGGTATAGACTAGGTAATGTGCTAGGATCTAAAGGATGCCACATGAAAATGATCCGCCTACAGAGGGCTGAAATTAAAGGCTCCTCTGAAAATTAAAGTGAAAAAATGATGCAGTAGGCAAGTCCATTTTGCTTAAATTTCATTGCAGCAACTCAAAAGGGTACTTCGTAGTTTGTATGGCCCAAACATGCTTGTATGCATGCCTGATGTCCTCGGAGCATGCTTCTAATGAGACAATGGATGGTGTTCTGGGGTTTTTCCTCCAAGATCTGGACCAGGGCATCACTGAGCTCCTGAACAGACTGAGGTGCAACCTGGCGGTGTCGGATGGACCGAAACATAATGTTCCAGAGGTGTTCTATTGGATTTAGGTCAGGCGAGTGTGGGGGCCAATGGTATCAATTCCTTCATCCTCCAGAAACTGGCAGCATACTCTCGCCACATGAGGCCGGGCATTGTTGTGCACCAGGAAGAACCCAGGACTCACTGCACTAGCAAAGGGCCCGATAATGGGTCCAAGGATTTCATTCCAATACCTAATGGGAGTCAGTGTGCCATTGTCTAGCATGTAGAGATCTGCGCTTCCCACCATAGATATGCTTCCCCAGACCATCACTGACCCACAACCAAAGCTGTCATGCTGAACGATGTTACAGGCAGCATAATGTTCTCCACAGCTTCTCCAGACCCTTTCATATCGGTCACATGTGCTCAAGGTGAACCTGCTTATCTGTGAAATGCACAAGGTACCAGTGACAGACCTGACAATTCTGGTGTTCAGTTGCAAATGCCAAATCGAACTCCACAGTGCAGGGCGCACAGGACCCACTAGAGGACGTTGGTCCCTCAGACCACCCTCGTGAAGTCGGTTTCTGATAGTTTGGTCAGAGACACTCACACCAGTGGCCTACCAGAGGTCATTTTGTAGGCCTCTGGCAGTGCTCATCCTGTTCCTCCTTGCACAAGGGAGCAGATACCGGTCCCTGCTGATGGGTTAAGGACCTTCTACGGCCCTGTCCTGCTCTCCTAGAGTAACTGCCTGTCTCCTGGAATCTCCTCCATGCTCTTGAGACTGTGCTGGGAGACACAGCAAACCTTCTGGCAATGGCACGTATTGATGTGCTATCCTGCAAGAGTTCGACTGTGTGCGCAAATTCTATAGGGTATTGCCTCATGCTACCAGTAGCGACACTGACCCTAGCCAAATGCAAAACTAGTGAAAAACAGTCAGAAAAGATGAGTAAGGAAAAAAAAATGTCAGTGGCCTCTACCTGTAAAATCATTCCCGTTTTTAAGGGTCGTCTCATTGTTGTCCATCTAGTGCACCTGTTAATTTCATTAACACCAAAGCAGCTGATACTGATTAACAATCCTCTATGCTACTTAAGTGACCAGATTAATATCCCTGGAGTTTAACTGGCTTGATGAAAAAGTATTCCTTTGATTTTTTTGAGCAGTGTATATATACCCAGTACTGAAAATTTATTATGTGACTATAGCCACAACAGCATATATTCTTATTGCGGATTTGCACATGATTTGTTTTATTCTAAGTTAGACAGGATTTGTTTATTCTGCTGGATTTGCAGGATACACACAGCAAACTGTATATTCATTTCTGCAGTGCAGCACTACTGCCTTTATACACATTTACTACAATAGCTACGGATAAGCTATAGTGCTTATAGCAGCTGGATCACCATCTACCTCATTCAACACACAGTGATAGCGTGGGAGTAACTCACTATACACCATTGCGATATATGAAACACGGTATTTGAGCAGCAATTTTTCTAACATTTTTTTGGGGAAAAATACACTTTAATAATGAATTTTAATGCAAAAAAAAAAAAAACACAATATATAACTAAATTTTTGGTAACGTATAAAATAGGATGTTACACCAAGTCAATACCTAACATGTCATGCTTTAAAATTGCGCACACTCGTGGAATGGCGCCAAACTTCAGTACTACGCCTAAGGGAAAAAAATGGCAGTATTTACATCTGCCAGAGCCGGAAGTGAGGCCACGATGTCGCTTCTGGCCTCCCAGGGTCAGAGATGGCTGGGGATCATCAGGTCCTTGGCCAGCTCTATGGTAATCCGCAGGATTGGCTCTCCAGCTTCTCGAATGCACAGGAGAGCCGCGAGAGGCAACGGAGGGCGGCAGGATTGGGAACGCCCCCCTCCTACTGCCTGTAAAAGGAATCCAGCGACTTTATAGCCGCTAGGATGGCTTTTAGAGGGAATCGCTGGCTGAAAACACAGATATCTGAATAATGCCTGTAGCTGCAGGAATCATCCAGATATCGCCACTTCAACCTAAGAACGTCTGAAAGTGGTTAAAGACCCAGTAAATACAGAAGAATGGCTGCAGATTTGCCAGAAATGCACTCCGCTCCTAATTTCCTTTTGTGGGCTGACAACACACGGCATTTGTGTGTGGTGTCAGCCCTGTTTCGTTTTAACTTGCTTAAAGTATAAGCTCACCTTTAAAAAAAAAAAAAAAATGCACTTTTTTTGCAGGTACAAACATTTGCATTTACAGTTTTTTTCCTTAGGAACCTGTAAAACATTGCACTGGTGATCAGCAGATGGCGGGTGCAATGTTAGGTTCCTGCAGACTGTCAGTGTAGTTGACTGCCCGTACCACAATATGGGCAGGCAGTTACTTCAGTCCAGGAAGCCTAATAGACTACAAGAGCACTCAACAGCGTCCTTGCAGTTCATTGAGAACTACAAGCCATTAACCGCAGAGGCCGACAGTACTTGAAGGTATTCGTTCACGAAACTCTGAATGAAGGACAAGGTCGTGTGGGCGGAGCACTGCACAGCTATGTTCTTTTCAAAGAGTGACAGCGGGTGCTGGGAGAAGGTATATGGCACATGTTACATGTTCGACCCTATAAAAACAGGTGGATCATGTAACATGTTCCCAAAGGTGAACATCTCCTTTAACTACTCAGACCTACCCCACTCTCTGATCTTAACAACAGATACTAACCATTCTGTATTTCCAAGAGAACTAGGAGGGCCAATTACGCTGCCGAAGATTAAAAAGTGTGCACAAAAAACACAGGGCAGCTCTGAAAGTCTAACAAGATGAACTTACCAAACAGATTTAACAATTATTTCAGTGGAATATTAAACAGACAAATAGAAAGCAAATGAGAGGAGTTCATTGTTAGGGCTTATATAATGCTTCAAAATTATTATTTTTTTTTTTTAACATACCTAGCTTAATCAAAATGTAAAACATTTTTTCACCCATTAAAATACAATTTAAGTTCATACAAATCTGTAGTAAAAAAGTTGCAAATGTCACTTTCACTTGTCAGGTTGTAATAATGCTGAGGGGAGGGGGTTTGCTTCTCAGGAGAGAGGTCTGTTCTGATAGATACTAGCAAAGAGCCGAGTGTGGGAAGAGCTATACTGGGCTGTCCTTACAGCTCGTTTGCCAGTGTCCATTTTCCTGAAGGCAGCAGCACAACTATGTACCAAAATACTTCTCCTGGGTCTCGTAACGTAGGATTATATAATGTAAACAGTTTAATGTCCATTGTCTTAGCACATGTACACTTTAAGCTCAATATTTATTTTATTTTCTCATAAAAACAGCAAAATCTGAAATGATGAAACGCAAGATTTTACTAGCTACTTTTTTTTTTTTTTTAATTAAAAAGCTCCCAATGTGCATTTTTAGCTGCTACAAAATGTACCTGTTTCCTCTCTTTAGGGTTCAGAAGTAAATAACGAGGATCAAACACAATCTTGTGGAGCTCCTTTTCCCAGGTTGAAAACGCTGACACCTTTAAGGAAATGAAATAAAGACAAGGCAATATAGGCAGAAAATTAGTTGTGGTTTGTACAGTAATTGAACACTATACGCTTCCTAGTAGTTAGCTTGCGTGACATCTGTACAAAGGAGGACAGAGCAGAAAGCAATGTTCAGATTTTCATCACTAATGGATGATGACCAGTGGGAGGCTAGAGTGGCAAATTTTCAACACTAATTGGCTTTGAACAGGTCTCAATAATTACACAGAAGCAACGCACAGCTAATAACTCATTAAAATAGCCACTACTGAGCGACATTTAGAAGGCACTTCAAACGCAATCCTTGAAGTTGAAATAATATGCCTGGCAAGGGCTGGAAAAACATAACCCTTTCATTACCTAAAAAGCCAACACTGTGAAACTATTCAATCCAGGTCCTGCCCAGCTGGAAGCTAAAAGGTACATTTACACTACAAACACCTGCCAAAACCTGCTTCCAGGACCAAAGCCAATTAATCCCTTTATAGTACTTTGAGGTCTGTGCACAGCCATTACCATTTTTAAATGTAGTATGGATGTCTTAGAGAAACTTCTGAGGCTAGAACAGAAGGTGAACCTCTTGACCCCAACAACTCTTCTGACCTACCAAATTCAATCTTTAATTGGAGGAAAATATGAAAGGACAAATGCTCATAAACCTATTTCTATCAGATCCCTTGCATTACTGAGACCCTGGTAGAAAAAAAAGCAGCAAGCCTGAACAACTGAAACTTCTCCATTTGAAATTTAAGTTTTGTCTAAAATTTAAAAAGTGTATTGAAACCCAAAAATATATTGCAGCCCATCAGTCCCTAGATGTAGTGGCTGCATCAATTCCCTTTTTTCAGGTTTTTCCCCATTTATTCTCACGTGGCAATTATGATAGTAATACAAGTCTTGTCCTAAAGCTCACTTACTGCATCCATGGAGTGGCAGCACTGTCAATCTAGGACAAGGTAGTGTTAGGACTACATAACACCTCCCCTGCTAGTCATCTCCTTAACCCCTGGTGAAGTGGCTTGTAGTCACAAAATATAGTTAGGGAAGGTGATAACTTTGTTGGAGATATCAGTTTAGTACACAGAAAATGACAACACAACTAGAATTTAGACAAGATAAACAGGTATTATTTTTGAGCTTGCAGAAAATGAACTTGGCCTGAAAAATTAAAACAAATGCAACCACAACATCTGAAGACTGGAAAGCTGCAATACATTGCTATTTTACACATGGATTTAGACATTCTTTAAAGAGCCACTCAAGAATGACTTATTTTTCTTTACACAAGGCGGCCAGCACAAGATGAATTCCAGGTATGAATATTTTTGCATACAGGTGCATTGGTTCAACTTGGCTGATCCCCCTGGAAACCATAAATCACTTTAGTAGGCATCACTACTGCAGAGACCTCCACTAGTATGTGGGTCCTGTGCCCTGCTGCATTCTGAACACAGTATGTTTCTCAATGAGCATGGGCACCATTCAGAGTAGGGATGCACCAAAATCTGTTTTTTTACCAGCAATTACCTATACCTTTGCAGTGCAATTTGAGCCCATACAAAATTAATGGGCTCAAATAACACTGCAAATAATCACATGCAATTTGAACAGGAATGCGGTGCAATTTCTGACAGAATCGCATGCGGTTTTCTGCACCAATCCAGTGTGAACCCAGGCTGAAGTCACTATGACAAGCCTGGGTTCACACAGGAGCGATGCAGGAAACCGCATCGGATTGGGACAAGAATCACACAGCATTCCTGTTCAAATCACATGAGATTCTTTGCAGTGCAATGTGAACCCCATTAGTTTTGTATGGGCTCATATCATGCCGCAAAGGTATCAGTTTTAGGTATCAGACCATTTTTCACAAGTACTCCTGCAAATGCTTAGTATCGGCACCGATACCGGTATCAGTATAAGCCTAATTCAGAGATTTTCTCAATGAATGCAAAGTGTTCTCTGTTTGTATGAGGTGGGGCAGGTGATGCGTTATCATGATCTCCACCTCGTCCAATCAGAAAATGCACAGCATTCACTTAGAGATGTAAACCTTTCCCTGAGTTGTGCCCGTGCTAGGCAGACGACCTAATGAGTTCAGTAAGCAGTAGGGCAAGCTGCTCAGCATGGAATCCGAAAGCTTGTGAAGATCACTGAGCACTTCACTTATTATTCTAGGTATATGCATTTTATTAGGCCACTTTCACACGGAGGCGGTTTTCAGGTGTTTTAGCCTCTCGCGTCTGAAAACTGCCTCAAAACTCCTGCCCATTCTTCTCAGTGTGACTTTTCACACTGAGGCAGTGAGCTTGCGGGACGTTCACAGAAGTCCTGCAAGCAGCATCTTTGGGGTGGTGCGGGAGCGGTGTATATACGGCTTCCTACACCGTACTGCCCATTGAAATTAATGGGCACTGCTGCTGAAGCACCAGCACAGCGCTTCCGCAGCGGCGCTAACCGGCGCTTTTAACCCCCTTTTTAACTCCCTAGCGTGGGGAGGTGGGTAAAAGCGCTGCGCTCCCGACTCAAAAGCTGCGCTGCACCACCGGTAGAACTCTGCTGAAACGAGCTGTGTTTTACCGCGACCACAGGCTGCACCCCACGCAGTCTAAGATCACTGTAGTATTTGTGCCCATTACAAGAATTTCCATCTTCCATTGGGAACAGCCAGGTATGGTAAATTAAGAATTACATTGGTCCAAGCTGGACCAATGCAACTAAGAATATATCCGTATCAGGAAATCATTAAAAAAAAAAAAAAAAAAATTGTGTGGGTATTAAAATAGAAAAAATACATACTCACCTAGGTGGATGCAGCATCAGTCCCCCGCCACCTCTAACACTGAGAACTGAGCGATCAAAGACCGCTGGATCACTCAGTTCCATGTCTTAAAGGAGTTGTAAAGGCAGAAGGTTTTTGATCTTAATGCACTCTATGCATGAAGATAAAAAATCTGTGTGTAGCAGCCTCCCCGGCACCCCCTAATTACTTAACTGAGCCCCCTCTTTCTCCAGTGATGTCCACAAGTGTCTAAGTCATCAGGGACACTCCTGATTGGCTGAGACACAGCAGCGGCGTCATTGGTTCCTGCAGCTGTCAGTCAGCCAATCAGGGGAGAGGGGGGCACGGGCAGGTCAGGACTCTGTCTGAATAGATACAGGGAGCTGTAACTCAGCTTGGGTGCCCCCATAAGAAGCTGCTGGCTGAGGGGGCACGCGATAGGAGGGAGGGGCCAGGAGCAGCAAAGAAGGACCCGAGAAGAGGAGGATCTGGGCTGCTCTGTGCAAAACCAACTGCACAGAGGAGAGAAGTAGAACATGTTATTTAAAAAAAATAGAAAAGACTTTACAATCACTTTAACTGAGCAGAGAGCTAGTGAGTATTAGTCACCAACTCTCTGCTCTGCCCCTCCAGTGCTCTTCAGAGCGCCGGGCAGTGGAGGGGGTGGGAGCGCCTGGTTCAGGCTCTCAGAGGCGTGCTGAGAGGTTGAGCCACAGCTTTGGCCCTAGTGCAATCAAAATAATCAGAAAAATCAGCACAAGTGAGATACCTTACAGTCTGTAGGATGTGTCCTTTGTGCTGATGCGAAGGTATCCAGTGCCATTGTGCTATTGCTGGGTGTCCAGTGCATCCCTGCATCTTTGAGGGGTGGATTCCCTCCAGGCACACCTGCAATTAAATCTATTATATATGTGCTCCAACTTTGGAGACTCTCAAATTATAGAGTTAGGACTGCAGATAATAGTGGGGTGACAACATCACATTATATAGGTGCAATAGTACACAAAAGAGATAGACAAAAAAATGTTTTGCTCCATAAGGTTACACTGTAGCAATTCCTCAAAATACATGTAAGTTGCATATGCTGCTTCCAATCAAAATCCTACGTTTCGACTGCGAACAGTCTTCCTCAGGGATTGTATGTTGGTATGCAGGTAGCGACGATTGCTCCAATATTGAAAATAGTGATAATTAAAATCACACATATAATTGTATAGTGTATACATGTTAACAAAAACATACTCATGCATGAACAAACAGTATACATAATTTCTTTCACCTTGATGATGGTCTATGGTGACATACAACCCAGGGCAGTCGGCCAATAAAGGTCTCCAGGTGGTGTCCCCACAACCTGAAGGGTCCAGGGGTATGCCCCAAGACAGGGAGCACCCCCGAAGGGGTCCCAGGGATAGTAATACAAGAGGGGATAGATGGATCTATTTGGATGCAGAAAAAAAACAAGCATTTTAGAAAAATTAGCAACAACATGGTAAAAAAATGAGATGGCTTCTTCCAAGATAAAACCCACCTTCTTATAAGTCTAATCACAATGCAGCAAATGATCACAGCCAAGCCTTATACAGGTGTCTAAACTTAGGATATAGGCAGTTCGTCACCAAAGATCTCCAGTCCAAGCATAAAAGGCAGAAAGAGATTCAAAATTAGAGCGCAAGGGCATCCTAGGATTCAGAGCCAGGGTAAATAAGTCACGGCCAAAGTAAGCCCTATATCTAAAAAAGAGGTTCAATGAGAATTCACTAGTGCCAAACTAACCACACAAAAAAAAAAATGCTAAAAAGAGTAGAAATAGCCACTGCAAATTTACCTGCAATGGCTGTGCACAACATGTGATCATTTGCTGCAAGTGGGAGAAGCCAAGGAGCCACCTCAGTGAGTCAGAGCCAGACCAAATGGTGAGAAGGCTCTCAATAAATACCCCTCCAGGGAACCGCCCATTGTCCTGATTGGAGGCACGGACAATCACATGACTTCCAGGACTGTGAGTGGGCGGATGGGGTTGATGGAAGCTGCCATCAACTCCCACATGCAGTGTGAGGGTCACGGTGAAACGCACCCCTCCCACCACCATCTCCGGCTCAAGGCAGCGGTTTGGCACTAGTGAATTCTTATTGAACTTCTTTTTTAGATATAGGGCTTACTTTGGCTGTGACTTATTTACCATGGCTCTGAATCCTGGGATGTCCCTGCGCCTTTATTTTGAATCTCTTTCTGCCTGTTATGTTTGGACTGGAGATCTTTGGCGACTAGCTGCCTATATCCTAAGTTTACACACCTGTATAAGGCTTGGCTGTGATCATTTGCTGCATTGTGATTAGACTCATAAGGTGGTGTGTTTTATCTTGGAAGCCATCTCATTTTTTACCATGTTGCTAATTTTTCTAAAATGCTTGTTTTTTGCTGCATCCAAGTAGATCCCTCTATCCCCTCTTGTATTGCTATCCCTGGGACCCCTGCGGGGGTGCTCCCTGTCTTGGGGGATACCCCTGGACCCTTTGGGTTGTGGGGACACCACCTGGAGACCTTTACTGGCCGACTATCACGGGTTGTATGTCACCATAGACCATCATCAAGGTGAAAGAAATTATACTGTTTGTTCATGCAGGAGTATGTTTTTGTTAACATGTATACACAATACAATTATATGTGTGATTTTAATTATCATTATTTTCAATATTGGAGCAATCGTCGCTACCTGCATACCAACATACAATCCCTGAGGAAGACTGTTCGCAGTCGAAACGTAGGATTTTGACTGGAAGAAACATATGAAACTTACTTGTATTTTGAGGAATTGCTACAGTGTAACCTTATGGAGCAAAAATGTTTTTGTCTATTTCTTGTGTACTATTGCACCTATATAAATGTGGTGTTGTCATGATATCAATTTTAAGAAATTATGAATAAATGTACTTTATCGAACACCTGAATCTGTAACTATTGCCTATATCATCCCATCAAAACCCTTTCTTCGTGCAATTTTCCCCCGGGATTTGGTGAAGGTTACAGCCTACAGGTTCTGTTTTGAGCTCACTGAACGATTTGTTTTGTTAAAATTTATAATGCTAGGGTGCCGTGACATGGCCTCTGCAGGTTACGCATGTATTTGCAAATGTATGCACGCTAAACCCCTTGTTTTTAATGTGAATTGTTTAGACAGGGTCTATTCGGATTGACTTGTTACATCAGTATAAAAAATAAATAAAAAGGTGGTTGTTTTTACTTGCTGTAAGTATTAACTAGTATGGTTTGTGACTAGTATAAAAACAAAGTAATCCTAGCTGTATTAAAGTGGTTCTAAAAGCTGAATCCAGTCCCCCCCCCCCCCCAAAGCCCCCTAATACTTAAAGTATCTAAGCCCCATTGCGATCCAGCGATGTGCATGAAAGCAGCGACTCTCTGCACTCTGTGCCTGCTCACAGGAGCCATTGGCTCCCACTGCTGTCAAACAAACTCTGATGAGGGAGCAGGAAGCGAGGCCATGCCCCGCTGTCTGTGTATATGGATGCAGGTAGCGGGTTCGGGAGTGAGCTCGCACAAGCACGCCATAAGAAGCTGTGTCCTATGGGGGCACTGGATGAAGAGCAGATGCCAAGAGCACTGGCAGGGGACCTGAGGAGGATCAGGGCTGCTCTGTGCAAAACCAATGCACAGAGCAGGTAGAGTATAACCAAAGGCAAAACTGTTTTTTTTTTTTATTTTTTCCTCGATGAAGTGGAAAGAGGTTAGAACGCCTGTTAGCTTTTATTGCTGTCTGTGCCCCCATGAAGTAGGTTCACCCTCTCTTTTTGTCCTGTTTACCATTATCATTGAAAATGAAAGTAAAAAACTCCCAAATTTTGGGTTGTCCCCAGAAAAGTAAAAGAGGGGAAATCATCCAATGGGGACACTAATTCTGGTGACCTGGGGGTCTCTAAGGAATTTCCCTAACTTGCAGGGCTTTCCTCTTATTTTCTGTATGGCTATGGGACAGGAAGTGAAGGGAAATCTCTGCAATGGGTCACAGATGGCAGAAAAAAAAATCTGACAGGAGTGCTAATCCTCCTTTTCTCTATCCAAAATGGAAAAAAAAAGTTTTGCCTATAGTTCAACTTTAAGCATAGTGTATACTACAATTTTTTTCCCTCCAAAGTTAATGCAAGGTTAACTTTATGATTTTTTTTTTCTAAATTAACTCAATTTTCCATATATCAGAGACCCAGATTCCAGTTAAAGGGACATCATTGTCAGTTTGTTTTTTTTGTTACAAGTTTCTGAGGAATTTATGTACATGTAAACAGTTTATTTTTTTATAAAACTCATTGTCGACAAGTGTACACACGTGTGCCCTTAGAGATGGGCTTTCTTCCATGGGTTCACATTTTGAGTACCTGTGATTGACCTAGCGTGCTCCTAGCCAGAGACCAAAGTCTTGTGCTAACGACTGGGAGCCAGAAGGACCAGCAAACAATCACATGATCCTTGTGATAGCCTATCACTGTTATTAGAAGCTGTACAACCTACCCCTGTACTTTTTCTCCTCTTGAATGGAGAAATAGACACATTGTATCTTTTGCTCCTTGCTAGACTTGCTAGAGGAATTGATTTTAAACAAAAATAAGTAAAAAAGTACAGATCAGTGCATTTTAGGTAGAATATTCAAAAACAAACAAAAAAAAATCTACTACTTGCCAGGGTGGATTTGTTTTAAATCAAGTCGATTTAAATCACGATTTTTAAAGAGCAACTCATCTCTGACCCTCAGCGGCTCCTCCTCTGACCCGCTGTTGACTCACCGACAGTCCCATTCACTTTAATGGGACGGCTGGTGTTGCGGCAGTGACACAACAAGGTGAAGGACAGGGCGGCAGCAGGTGAGTGGATACCCGCTGACAGGCTCTGCCATGATGGATCTGAAATGACAGGTGCTCTTTAAATGTAAGGACTTATTCTTGCTGGTAGTTAGAATCTTTAATATTTGCAAACAAAATGAAGGTTCCCTATTTAGAATAATAAGCTGTCAGGTTAGTAAAACAGCGATATCAGAACCGATTCAACCATACAGTTTGTAGTGTACATAGATTTGCAAAACAATGGCATAAAGGAATATTCCTGAACTTTTTTTTTATCTCACGGTTACTGTGAAATTGTGTGAAGTCATCAATGCAGTGCATGTTATCTCAGCTTGCAGAGCTTGGATTCATTGAATGAGTTTACCAAAAATGTAAATATTGCAGAATATACAGCCTCATGCTACATAACTAAGCTCAATTTCATGCTGAATGAACTAAATTATTAATGTATCGTAAATAGAAAACTATCTTGGGATAGATTTTTACTTCAAAAGCATTTTATTAAAATAAATTTGATAAAAATCAAAAAAGTCTATTTAAATCAAAAAAAAAATCTGATTTAAATCTACCCTGCTACTTGCTAAAAAGTTGCAACACCATTTCAGGCATTAAAATTAGTTTGAACTTTTTTCCTAAGGGGTTAATCTTTATTTTCGGTTTCCATATTTTGTCCTACCATTCCAACTGCAATCCACCAATGTTCCTAAAGCTTTACTTAAGTGGCTATATCTGTATACAACTCCAATAAGATTTCCATACATCTAAGTATAGGATTTACTAACCCCTCTCTCAAGCAACATATCTCTAAACTGCTTCATTCGAGCATCCAGGGGAACAATGGCTCTTTCACGAGCAGCTTTAATTTCAGCCTCCATTGTGGTTTCTTTTTCAGATTCAGTCTCCTCTTTCCTATTAAAACAAAAACACAAATATATATGTACACAGCTGTCAGTTGGAGTATATATATATCACTTAAATTTTGACTTAAAGTGGAACTTCAGTCATTTTTTTATCCTTCTATCTATTAAATCCTCTGCCCTTGTTTTAACTTTGGATAGTCAAACGTTTTTTTCTGCCAGTAAATACCTTATACAGCCCACTTCCTGTTTCTTGGCTGGAAAAATGCCTTGCCGTTTAACATTATGCACAGCTCACTCTCAGAGTCATAGGGCGAGTCATAAGAGGGCCAATGAGAGCTGCAGAGCTGGAGGTGTGCCTCTGTGTGAAGCCACAGTTAAAATGATTACAGCCAGACTCAGTGGAGGGAGATTTCTGCAGCATATTTGTTAAGTACAGGATCACTGTATTTATAAAATATTATGCAAAGTGGTTAGAGGGCAGCTTTAGCAGGCAAAGATGTTTTTATTATAAATTATGTGAGCAGACTGCAGTTCCTCTAAGACAGTGGTTCTCAACTCCGGTCCTCGGGACCCACTAACAGGCCAGGTTTGCAGGATAACTGAAATGCATCACAGGTGATATAATTTGCTGCTCAGTGATTGCAGTATTCTAGTCTGCATCTCCCAAAGGTAATACTTAAAATCTGGCCTGTTGGTGGGTCCCAAGGACTGGAGTTGAGAACCACTGCTCTAAGATGAAAAAAAATGTTTGGTTTAACTGTAAAAACATTTACTTTTAGAACATCATGGGACACAGAGAATCAGGTGGACACTGGCAAAAAAGAAAGGGCAGGAAAATCCCTTCCCCAAACATAACCCATTTTTGTAGCAAGCCATAAACCACAAAGGAATAGGTGTGTTTCATGATGTACTCTAGGAAAAGGATTTTATAGGCAAACCCAAAATCTCATTTTCTTTATCTTACATCACGAGACAGAGAATCTTCATATCCATGAGGACAGGGATGTCCCAAAGCACTGAATATGAAAGGAGGGCAACAAGCCAACTGGCCCCAAACAACAAAACCAGAAGAGGTTGGAACCTCATGCAGCAGCCTGCAAAATCATCCTGTTAACTTTGGAGTAGAGGACTGGGTAAGTAGCGACTTCAAATTAGTCCAGACAACTTCCACGAGAAAACTCACAAAGGCCAATAAACCCAATGGGGTACTTCAAGAGAAGATTCCTCAGATGAGCAATCCTCTACATCCCCTTCTAATAGAACATTCTCATCCTCCTTTACCTTATACTCCAATGGTTGCTTCTCTTTTAATAAGGGGGAGGATAGGAGTAATGCTTTCACATGCAACCAAGCTGTCAAGTATTCCAGAAAGCTGCTTATGTACCCTAGCAATGGTAGATATGAATTCCTCCCTTATCACAAACGATCTTAAGAAAGATGCCCCTGAAGTAGTGGAGATACAAGATAGCTGGAGGGAGTAAGAGCTGCATAGAACAAACCTGATCCCGAGGGCATACATTGCACAGGGGGTTGCGTTCAGGTTCTTGCCTACCTAAAGAAGGCATTTGGGAGCCCTGAACCCCTATATCCCCTTCTCTGTCATCGATCAGACATGGGCTGCTGAAGCATGTATAGGGACCCTTGCTGGGAACAGCAGGTCTAAGTCAGCCGAGAGGGCACTGAACTAATAAGGAACAATGTGCTGAGCATCCTAGAAAATTTCATAAAATCTGACAGTGCTTTACTCCACAAGGAAAAGTGGTGCAGTGTAGCCTCCCAATACTTTTTGTGACAAGCAGTCCCACAAAAATGCACTACTGCGATCCATAGTCCCCACCAGGAAAGTTCTGCTGCAACATGTAGTACCACAAGGAATACACTGCTGACACCTGTGGTCCCACAAGCAATGGACTGCTGCAACCTGTAGTCCCGACAAACATACTCTACTGGTCTACTGTAACTTGTAGTCCTGACATGGCACCGCTTCAGTATTGTGGCAGCAGAACTATTGCCCACCCTTTACTAAATGATCAAACATGCAACAAAGATTGCCACCGCCAGGGCACTCTGCCCTACTCATGACGTCATTGGCATACTGTGCATGCATATGTGGCCCAGAACGTAAGCGAGTGAATGCAGGTGACGAAGAACACTCTGCCTCCTACATTTTGTGCCTAGAGCCTCCTGGACTGCCAATAAGCTTTGCTACAATTATGTAGCGCTTGGGTAGTATCGGTGCATCACAGACAAAATACCTAAAATAGGGAATTACTTCTGAGGCCCACTTTCTTTTCCATTGGAAGGGGTTATCAGCAGGGACAACCCCAGGGCACTCTTCAGTCCATGCAGCAGGACCCCCCTAAAGGGTCCAATCTTCACTCATCAACGAGGGCACTGCCACTAAAGGCCTTCAGGGATTTTGACAACACAGCTGGGCATTACCGCCCTGGACCTGTATGAAATCCTGTCTGCAAGACAATAACTTATTGCGCAAGGTCCAGTGCCAAACAGCAATGTTACAAGCCATTCCCACATGTTCAGTATAGGGGTCCCAGTACCATTCCTCTAAGCCAATGTTTCCCCACTAGTGTCCTCAAAGACTCCCAAACAGGTCATGTTCAGTCACCTCTCTACCCGAGCCTGTAAATGGATAGTTGTAGAACAGCAATAGACTAAATGAGGCCATGTCTCTGCTCTCTCCCCTGACAGCACATGTAAATGCAGTACACCCAATTGGTCCCAAGTGGCATTCTTCCCTCTCCACTGATGCAAAAGGAATTACAAGAGGCCGATATCAGATCAAATGCAGATATTTATACTAGTTTTATTAAAATGCATTTTAATACAATAAGTTTTCATTGTGGCTTTTTTATACCTTCCTAATGTTTCAAATGTAAATTAAAAAAAAAAAAAAAAGGCTCTGCTTAATTAGTACCCAAATTCAAGCAGGTCCAGTGTCCAACTAGGCACGAATATACAAGCTGTTTATCACTATTAACCCAACTATTTGCTAATCATATTAAGGTCAGATTTAGCGGTTTTTTATTTTTATCACTAGCAAAAAGACATTGTTTAAATGTTAAAATTTGGGCACAATTCACAAGAAATTATTGAAATACTATACTATTAAAGCCAGCACACTAACAGGCACATGTGTGAAAAATACCTCCAGTTAAATTTTCTAAATACTTCCAAGCAACAAAACTTACTTTCGCTTTTTTGCTTTAACAGGTTCATCGTCGTTTGCATCTTCTGCAGATTCGTTATCTTCTTTGACTTTGCAATAACAAGAGGAAACACATGTATTAAAATCGAAACCTGTCTCTTTTAATGAACTTGAATCACCAGCCATTTGGAAATTCAATATAAATCAAACTAAATGGATTATTTTTAACAAGGAATTGGTTTTGGTCCTGTAATATGTGCAATATAAAGTGAATATGAAAGGGTTAATCACATGCAATGTATATAAAACTAAGTCCTGGTTCACATATGTGCGCTCTCACTGCAGTGCAAATCACATGCGATGTCCGTGCGATGTGATTTCAGCCATACAGATAGTATGGCTGAATTCACATCTCATTCAGACCAAACTCGCACAGAACCCTTTTCTGGGTCTGCACCAGAATCGGATCGCATGGGTGTTCACACCCATGCGATCCGATTCATGTCCGAACTGTTAGTTTGCACTGCGATATGTGAGCTGAAATGGAGGTGTCATTAACAATGTATTTACACTGCCAGCAGTTCGCATACGGCAGTGTGAACGGTCATGCGAGTCGAGTGCGATCTGCGTGTTCCCACATCGCACCTATGTGAACTGTCACTTACATCCTAAAGACTGGACACTGAATAATTAGAGGAGAAAGTGCTTACACAGGGTCTATCCTCATATAGGTGTCCTTTTATAAAAATGTGATCAGCCGTTGATCACAGTTCATTTTGGGTTTATAAAGCAGAGATAATCGGGAGAGAAGCTGTTCTTCACCGATTATCTCTGCACAGATAGAACTGTCATTCACTGACACAGAAATGGCCAGTTTATGAAGCTGCGATCTCCGCACTTCACTGGTGATCTAGGTCAGAATTCACACTCCCCAACTTGACACTAGTTGCCGACTAGTGTAAAAATATTTTCCTGTG
>BLSH010391126.1:93140-110937 GCA_018402905.1 Glandirana rugosa | reverse complement strand
GATCAATCAAATAACCGAAGGACACAGTAATATTTCAGTAGTGAAATTAGGTTTATTGGATTAACAGAAAATGCACAATATGCCTCAAAACGAAATTAGACAGATGCATAAATTTGGGCACCCAAACAGAAAAATCACATCAATATTTAGTAGAGCCTCCTTTAGCAGAAATAACAGCCTCTAAATGCTTTCTATAGCCTGTAATGAGTGTCTGGATGAATGTATTTTGGACCATTCCGCCTTACAAAACATCTCCATTTCAGTTAGGTTTGATGGTTGCCGAGCATGGACAGCTCGCTTCAAATCACCCCACAGATGTTCAATGATATTCAGGTCTGGGGACTGGGATGACCATTCCAGAACATTGTACTCGTTCCTCTGCATAAATGCCTGAGTAGATTATGAGCAGTGTTTTGGGTCGTTGTCTTGTTGAAATATCCAGCCCCGGAACTTGACCTTTGTGACCGATTCCTCAACATTATTCTCAGGAATCTGCTGATATTGAATGGAATCCATGCAAACCTCAACTTTAACCAGATTCCCAGTACCGGCACTGGCCACACAGCCCCACAGCATGATGGAACTTCCACCAAATTTTACTGTGGGTAGTAAGTGTTTTTCTTGGAATGCTGTGTTCTTTTGCCGCCATGCATAACGCCCCTTGTTATGATCAAATACCTCAATCTTTGTTTCATCAGTCCACAGCACCTTATTCCAAAATGAAGCTAGCTTGTCCAAATGTGCGTTTGCATACCTCAAGCGACTCAGTTTGTGGTGTGCGTGCACAAAAGGCTTCTTTTGCATCACTCTCCCATACAGCTTCTCCCTGTGCAAAGTGCGCTGAATTGTTGAACGATGCAAAGTGACACCTTCTGCAGCAAGTTGATGTTGTAGGTCTTTGGAGGTGGTCTGTGGGATGTTTTGACCGTTCTCAGCATCCTTCGCATTTGCCTCTCCAATATTTTATGTGGCCTGCCACTTCTGGCCTTAACAAGAATTGTGCATGCGGTCTTCCATTTCCTCACTATGTTCCTCACAGTGGACGCTGACCGCTTATATCTCTGTCATAACTATTTGTAGCCTTCCACTAAACCATAATGTAGAACAATCTTTGTTTTCAGGTCATTTGAGAGTTGTTTTGAGGCCCCCATGTTGCCACTCTTCAGAGGAGAGTCAAAGAGAACAACTTGCAATTGGCCACCTTAAATACTTTTTCTCATGATTGGATGCACCTGTCTATGAAGTTCAAGGCTTAATGAGCTCACCAAACCAATTGTGTGTTTCAATTAATAAGTGCTAAGTAGTTACAGGTATTCAAATCAACAAAATGACAAGGGTGCCCAAATTTATGCACCTGTCTAATATCGTTTTGATGCATTTTGCACATTTTATGTTAATCCAATAAACCTCATTTCACTACTGAAATATTACTGTGTCCTTCAGTTATTTGATAGATCAAAATGAAATTTCTGATCCAAACACCCACATATTTATAAATGACAATCATGGAAATTGTCAGGGGTACCTAAACTTTTGCATACAACTGTATATAATCTATGGAAAAGAAATTCCTTCATACATGCCAAGATACTTAAAGGAAACAAATGCAAGGAAATATGGAAGATGACACTGCAGACTTGTTTTTTTTTTACAGGTGCAATCTCTCAGCCCCTTGGATCATGACCTAATTACCAAGCAAAAAAAAAAAAAAAAAAAAGCATGCAAGACAGGAGTTTAGACTTTTGAATTTTTCACTTGGCCAACTACATACTTGGTCTAGGTCAGCGATTACCCAGGCAGTAAAACTGGAATCAAAATGAAAGCAGAGGATGAGAACAATGGAAATGCACCTTTAGGCCTCATACACACAGGCGTATGTTAGAAAATAAGCAAAACATCAGGCCCGACATCAGGGAAAAAAAAAATCCGCATCGGCTTTTGCATCAGCATTAATGAGCATTGGCATCAATAGGCAATTTTTAAAAATAAATAAATCCTCTGTTCTTTTTCAAACTAAAAACGTTGGCGTCAAAAATTCCGGTTAACACTGGTACGGCGTTAGTGAGCTTTTTGCGGCGTCGTCATCAAAAATGCCAAAACGTTACAGCCTCAGAACGCGTTGGCTGTGGGTTCTAGTTTCAGCCCACTAACGCCGACTCCCTCTACAGCTCAAAAACGTTGGCGTTTTTTATGGGGCCATTGACTAACATGGAGAGCTGCAAAAAACACCAAAAAATCTTGACGTCAAAAAACATCCGTGTGTATGAGGCCTTAAAAACAAGTTAACGATTGCAGTTCTCATATTTTTATCTTCACATGTTTCCTGCAGTTTTCGCACACTATTTAAAGACAGTACTGTCCATATTAAAGGAATCCCTCATTACATTACTTTTTACTGTGTCTGATCTTTTCAAAATTTAAATCCGATGGTGATAAAGATGATCAATAATTGGGTCTGAAAAATCCTTGGCTTGATTTTAAAGAATAAGTTCACCTTTAAAAAATAAAATGCACATTTTTTTGCAGCCTGGAAAGCTAAGCACCCCGTGATCAGCAGATCACTGGTGCAATGCAGGGCTCCAGCAGACTGGATAGTGCAAGCTGTCAACTCATACCTTGTATGGGCAGGCGGTTAAACAATGACCGGAAGGATCAATGAACTAACTTGAATGCTCAAAAGCAGCATGGTAGTTCATTGAGAACTACAAGCCATCAGCTGCAAAGTCTGTCGGTAGTTGTAGTTCAGTCACAAAATTCTGTAAGCGAATGATGCGGCCAAGTGGGCGGAGCCCCACACAGCTGTGCTCTTTTCAAAAAGTGACAGCGGGTGAGGGGGAAAAAATCCCTGATCCCCGTCACAGGGAGGGGGGAAAACGGGGAGCGGCTGCAGGTGAGGGAACATATTACATGTTCCACCCTTAAAACTGGTGCAACATGTAACATGTTCCCAACAGTGAACTTATCTTTAATGTTTTTGGAAAAATACATTGAGGCTGGGATCACACTACTATGAATTTGATGTGGGGGTTCCCCGCATCCAATTCGCAATAGCAGGAGATTGTGACCGGCTCTCTATGGAGCCAGTTCACACATCTCTGGAGCAACTGCAGTGCAAATTGCACAGGAGCCCGGTGCGTCTTTTGGTCCGTTTCAGGTCCGAATTCAGCCAAAAATTTGGGCTGAAATCAGAACTGAAACAGTGAATAGGGATGCACCAGACCCCTGCTTTGAGCTGCTCCGCAGTGTGAACCAAGCCTTAGGGTCTCTCTTGTGGTACATTGCAGTGCATTACGGCACATTAACACATGCTACACAGCGCATTAACATTTTGTTGAAGCAGCCCATTCATTTGATTGGCCTAAAAAGGTACAAATGTGTGAAAAAAAACAAACACAAGCCACCATTCTCCAGCATCTAGACCACATACTAGTTTTGGGTTTAGTAAAGCTGGACAGCTCCAGTTCCACAGAATTAGTATGGGTCTCAGAATTCAAAAGGGCAGTGTCTCAGGTATTTTGCTGGAATACCTTTCATGAGTCATTACTTGGTATATCATCTTATACTCCATGAATCTGAACTTTCAACAAATGTAATTATTCAACTTAAACTGGCTCCTTTAATATTGTTCATTTACATTTGAACAATCTAAAGTCAAGGGTATAATTGTTACCAATAAACTGTTTTACCTTTCATGTACAAGATTACAATTTGGGTACTATACCCAACTTCATTCATATCTGATCCTTTCATGTTAGGATACAACTCAGGGCTGAACCACCTGCCAATTTAAGGTCTCCTGAGAACTGCATGGGAGAGAATTTTTCAGTTTGTTTCTCTAGCCCCTCACATAAAGCCTTAACAACATGGTCATTCCTCGCAGCTCCGTTCCCCAATTTGTGGTTTATTTTATATCCATGTTTTCTATAGTGCCGGAAGTTTATTACTGGGGTCTCATCTGATAATATATGTGCGGAAAGCTCTGCTCATTCTAGTGATGACTGCAAGGGACACTAGGGAGGAGCTTGCTGATATGAACCTGTGTCAACAGAACTGTACGCTTTCTCTGAGAAGCCATGTCCATTATGAAACTGGACATTGGATTTCTAGGTGACATGCACAAGATGAAACTTTTATTAGGACAGGTAAGCTCTGACAATGCAAAGTTCATTCTGGTGGTAAATGGCTTACTAAGTTTTTGTATACAAACTTTGACATTACAAGAAATTCATCAAAAGAACCTAAAGCTGGCCATACAAGGATCAAAATGCAGATGTTTCAGTAGGGACTGGCCAAATTTTGATCCATGTGTGGCCACCGCAGTTGAATAGGAGTCGATCTACCGATAAATAGCTTTTCGAATGGCCGTTTTCCAAAAAGGGTGGTTGATCAGCGACTGCAGCCAATGGCTGCATGCTGATCTGTGCATTCTGACAGTGGGGGAGTCACCACACTGTCAGAATACAATAGCACGGTGGGGAGTATTCCTACATCCACCTCAAAATGTGTGGATGGGAGAATTGGTTCAGGTTTTTTTTTTTCACCCAGCCCACTGGTCGCTTGAAAAAAACCCAAAAAACTGAACAATGTGCGGTCATACTCCCAGGACGGGGGTTTAAAATAGCCAAGGAGATAAACCAGAAATGGAGATTATGGTGGAGAGATCTAATCACCAGGATTTCCCTAGCGATATAAAAAGCCAGCATGGTATTCATTTTGCCAATAAACACATAAAACTGTAATAAAAGCATGGGTAGAAATGATCTTTCATAAAATATTTTTATAAAGACCAGGTTGAGATCTCGGTCACAGACATTTTTTACTGTGCTGCACACAGATGTTTGATCAATGAAGTGCTCATTCATGCAACACCCCGATTCAGGAGTGTGATGAAGTGCATTATACAAGTGATACTCGAAAAATTTGAATATCGTGCAAAAGTTAATTTATTTCAGTAATGCAACTTAAAAGGTGAAATACATGAGATAGACTCATTACATGCAAAGCAAGATAGTTCAAGGCATGATTTGTCATAATTGTGATGATTATGGCTTACAGCTCATGAAAACCCCAAATCCACAATCTCAGAAAATTAGAATATTGTGAAAAGGTGCAATATTCTAGGCTCAAAGTGTCCCACTCTAATCATCTAATTAAGCCATAACACCTGCAAAGTTTTCCTGAGCCTTTAAATGGTCTCTCAGTCTGGTTCAGTAGGAATCACAATCATGGGAAAGACTGCTGACCTGACAGTTGTGCAGAAACCATAATTGACACCCTCCATAAGGAGGGAAAGCCTCAAAAGGTAACTGCAAACGAAGTTGGATGTTCCCAAAGTGCTGTATCAAAGCACATTAATAAAAAGTTATGTGGAAGGGAAAGGTGCACAAGCAGCAGGGATGACCGCAGCCTGGAGAGGATTGTCAGGAAAAGGCCATTCAAAGGTGTTGGGGACTTTCACAAGGAGTGGACTGAGGCTGGAGTCAGTGCATCAAGAGCCACCACACACAGACGGATCCTGGACATGGGCTTCAAATGTCGTATTCCTCTGGTCAAGCCGCTCCTGGACAACAAACAACGTCAGAAGCGTCTTACCTGAGCTGAAGAAAAACAGACCTGGTCTGTAACTGAGTGGTCCAAAGTCCTCTTTTCTGATGAGAGCAAATTTTGCATCTCATTTGGAAACCAAGGACCCAAAGTATGGAGGAAGAATGGAGAGGCACACACTGCAAGATGCTTGAAGTCCAGTGTGAAGTTTCCACAGACTGTGTTGATTTGGGGAGCCATGTCATCTGCTCGTGTTGGTCCACTGTGCTTCATTAAGTCCAGGGTCAATGCAGCCGTCTACAAAGAGATTTTGGAGCACTTCATGCTTCCTTCCGCAGACGAGCTCTATGGGGACGCTGGCTTCATTTTCCAGCAGGACACACTGCCAAAAGCACCAAAACCTGGTTCACTGACCGTGGGATTACTGTGCTTGATTGGCCAGCAAACTCGCCTGACCTGAACCCCATAGAGAATCTATGGGGCATTGCCAAGAGAAATATGAGAGACATGAGACCCAACAATGCAGAAGAGCTGAAGGGCTGCTATTGAAGCATCCTGGTCTTCCATAACACTTCAGCAGTGCCACAGGCTGATAGCTTCCATGCCACGCTGCATTGAGGCAGTAATTGCTGCAAAAGGGGCCCAAACCAAGTACTGAGTACATATGCATGCTTATACTTTTCAGAGGTCTGATATTGTTCTATGTACAATCCTTGTTTTATTGATTGCATGTAATATTCTAATTTTCTGAGATTGTGGATTTGGGGTTTTCATGAGCTGTAAGCCATAATCATCACAATTATGACAAATCACGGCTTGAACCATCTTGCTTTGCATGTAATGAGTCTATCTCATATATTAGTTTCACCTTTTAAGTTGCATTACTGAAATAAATGAACTTTTGCACGATATTCTAATTTTTCGACTATTACCTGTACATATCACAATGCCAATGATTGAAAGATCGTCATACTGTTTCACTGCCTGCACTCTGGTCTGCAGCTGGCCAGTTATCAGATCTATCCCCATAGACAGCCATAGGATGGATAACTAATCCTGACTGGCAGCAGAGAGCAAACAACAGAGTGCTGGTTTGAGAAATTGAAAAAATAAAATTGTCCATGATCAGGGACATAAATTTAAGTGTAATGCACACCAACTGATGCACTATGGCATGCCCGAACTACTGCTAGAAATCATTTCTAAGTGTTATTTTACCAGTTGTGGGTTTTCACCAAAACACTCAAAAAGGTACATTCATGCATTTGGCCCATAGGTGTGAATAGGTCAGGTCCAAAGACTGTACTCTAGGTTCCTGTATGTTTTATATAACTAGTATGAATTGGGTGAGAAGTAAAAGAACATGGGGTGCAGCATTAGAACCCACATAAGATGGGCATTTAACAGTGCTATTGTACAAAGCAATGCTAGTACTTCTCAAGGAGTCATTTGGCTTAAAACACCTTCTTCAGACCAGGCATTTGAAGTGCATTAGACCTATGTACCGATTGCCCCTTTCCAATTCTCTGCCCACAAAGCTTAAAGAAGAACTATGGTCAAACTGAAAAAAACCATATGTGATGTACCTATTCAGTCTGTTAACCACTTCAATACCAGGCACTTACACCCCTTTCCGCCCAGACTGATTTTTAGCGCTGTCACATTTTGAATGACAATTGCGCAGTCATGCAACACTGTACCCAAACAAAATTTTTATCTTCCCCCCCCCCCACAAATAGAGCTTTCTTTTGGTGGTATTTGATCACCTCTGCGGTTTTTATTTTTTGTGCTACAAATAAAAAAAGACTGAAAATGTTGAAAAAAAACATTTTTCTTATTTCCATCACAAAACTTTGGAAAGGAGTACATTTTCTCCTTCACTGATGGGCAGGCACTGATGACGAGGCACTTATATGCAGCACTGATAAGCAGCACTGACGGGTACTGATGGACAGCAGTTATAAGGAGGCACTGGCAGGCATCACAGATTGGCACAGTGCCATGCCTGCTGCACATTATGTGCCCCCTTACCTGGCGGTCTTGGGTGGGCTCCCTGTGTGGGTATCTGATGACCCTGGGAGGGCTCCCTGGTGGTACTGGGTGGCGATCCTAGGGGGGCTCCACTCAAACGATCAGTGCAGACCCCCCCCCCCAATCAGGAGAGCCACCAAGAGTGATTCGTCACGGCTGATCACATGGTAAAGAGCTCTTTACCTAGATCGGAGATGCGTTGTGACTGACACACCACCAATCGCCGTGCTGCAGGGCCCCACGCCGGCTTGTTATCCTGCTGATGCCCAGTCAGGATAACGCGACCACTTCCCGGCTGTCATTCTGCATAAGGAGATAGGGAAGTAGTTAAACATGTCACGGATTGCTTTGCAAAAAAGCAGTAAGGGTGTTGAAATCTTTACCTTGTCCCCTGCTCTCATGTGCACTTCCTTTAGTGAGGAGACAACTTTACTTCCTGGTTTTCTAATTGCCTGTATTAAACACCTGTTGTCCCCTTATGTGTTTATCTCTCTGCAGAAACTCCTTGACTTGATTGGCAGATGGGTATGTGTTAAGTAAAATAGACTGAGCATGATAGAAGGCAGGAGGACTGGTAGATAGAGAATCTAGTTAACTGAAATAAATGCCATCGGAGCTCTGCTCAACTCCTCCCACCATCACTAGTAGTGTACAGCAAAGAAGGAATGAATAGGGGATTACAGATCACAATTGCACCTATATGGTAGGAAAATAATCATTTCAGTTATTGGGTTTATTACCATGTGTAACTTTCAGGTATTTATATGAGAATTTAGTAAAATATGTATGTTGCCTTTAGTTGTACTTTAAAAGTGATTGTAAACTTCAGACATGAATAATGAACGAAGCATATCCCTATATAGTGTGTACTTGACACGTTTAAAAAAAAAAAAGGTGACAGGGTAGGGATCTCCAGCACACAGCCTGTGATTAACAGCCACAGCTGTGTGTGTGTGTGTGTGTGTGTGTGTGTGTGTGTGTGTGGCGACAAGCTCAGACAAGCTTTATAAATTCTGCACTTTGAACAGGTGTATAGAAGAGAAGACTACAGATAAACAAGTACGCCTTGTGTAGGAAGATTTGTTTAATCTCTGTGTATGACTTGAGGCCAGTCACTTCACTGCAACGGTTTACAACCACTTTAAATAGCAATCAGTGTATATACGGAACAATTTGGCTGAGATGATCAAATTCAACGGACTGAGTCTGAGCAAAGGCCTAGGATGCAGTACAAAGTACAGCATGCATTGCAAATCCAACAGCACAGGTCAAATACTGCATCTTACCCCAAATTTTATTCAACTAAATATTAAACATAAGCACAAAAGTGCACTTTTAGAAAGTATTAACTACATTTGTTGAGTCAAATTCAGTCTTTTTATATTATTAGATGTATTTACAATCATTAGGAGCATCATTACTATGCACCAATTTTAAATGTCACCAAGTTGCAGAGGATGGTATTACTACAGCTGGATTTACAGCAACATCAAAGGCTCTTTTTGGAGATAACTACAGTAACTTTGTAAATACAATAGGACACAGAAAGCAAAGCACTACATCTATTTAAAGTTTAAAGTTTTAAAGAAATAGAAAAGCTGCAGGAATACCAATGTACTGCTTCCCTGGTGACTGATGCTGCATTGTTAGGAAGACCTTTGGGATAGAGTTAAATCCTTTACAGAATACAGGAAAACAACAGATATTAATACACAATAGTTCTATGCACTATAAAAAGGGAATGAACTAAAAAGCACAGTCAATTATTAGAACATCTAGAAGCCACATTAAATAATATCTAGACACTGCAGTACTGACGGCTGTCAAGACATTTAAACCAACAAAGCACACACATGCATGCAGGCATGAGACACATCACTGAAAGGAAATAAAAACAAAATTTAAAGCAGTACTGGGATAACGGGACAACATGTTAAAGGCTGCTTTAGTTGGGTAAACCTAACATACCTACACACAGCGAATTACCCGATAGGTCATATAGGCAACTTTATTGCTATACTGCTGCAGGGAGGGAAAGGCTGCAAGCATGACATTTAAAAATATGGGGATATAAGAAAATAAAAAATACAACAGCATTCACTACCATGCCAACTGTAAAACAAACAAACTGAAACAGTATTAAAGAGTTACCGGTTTTGGTGGTAGCGACTGTCTTTACATACGGGCAGCTGACTATTTGCATCATTGCTACACCTGTAAAATGGATATGCAAACATGTTTGAACGCAGCAGCTAGCACTGTGTCAGCTACCACTGGGGCTGGACACTAGAACACACTGCCGAGATTACATCAAGAAAGCATCTAAACATTGCCTGTTACTGGAGGGTAGTTTGCTATTTGAAATAACTAGAAAAAAAGAACAGCTATGGAACATTGGAACTTTGTTTTTTTACCTGACCCTCTGCAAACCTCTGATTTTAGGTTAAAGTGGAACTTTACACATAACGCAATACAAGTGAATGTTCTTTAGCAAGGAACATACATTCTACATTAACAACTATGCTACCGAAATTAGTATATGTTGTAAATTGCCTCCAGCATTATCCCTGTTTCTTCTTGTTGGAGGCTACCATTTTACTGAAGCCCTGAGCAGCAGTAAATCGTAAAGCGGAACTAAACCCCACTAATTTAAGTTTCAAAAGACAATTACATTCCTGGAATGCCAGGATCGCCAGTTATCACATTTGCTTGTGTACTCAACCAAACTGTCAAATCATCAAATGGCTGGTGTCATAACTTATCACATGAGAAGCATCATGGCAGTTGCAGAACAGAAGCAGCTTCCATAGGCTGTAAAGGATATTAGGGTTTAATTCCGCTTTAAGGCTGTCAGCAGATTGGCCTCTACAAATTTAGCAGTACCTAAAAATGGAGAGAAACTGAGCATGTGCAGAGCAGGGTGAAACAGTGTATTACAGGATTTTTAACAATATAGACACTTATTTATAATGTTATACATAGTTAAACCTGCTAAAGTGATCTAACATAACTACATTTTCTGACTAAAGTTCCACTTTAACTTTTTTTTTTTACACAACGGTGTAAATTCTAGCTTACACTTCAAAGTTTTCAAGCATAATTTGCCAAAATAAACACATGATAAAGTACATGTTAATAAATGAAAAAGCCGTAGGTAGACAAAAATCACACACTAGAGAGAGACATTGGTTATTGTTAATTAAATGTTGCGACATGAAGTGCCCTAATGCTATAAGGCCTCATATACATGGGCGTTTTGAAAAAATGAGCTGTAACGTCAGGTCCGATGCCAGGAAAAAAATTGGCGTCAAAGGCGAGATTTCATTGGCGTTAATGCACATTATTGAGCGTCAGCCCTAAATCGCATTTTGTTTGAAAAGACACCCCCTCTGATATTTTAAAACAGAAAACGTTGGCGCTAAAAATGCCGGTTAACGACGCTACAGCGCGTTAGTGGGCGTTTTGCCGGCTCATCAAAAACGCTCTAACATACAGCTTCGGAACGCACGGGTCCTGCTTAGATTTACAGCTTAACCACTTCCGGACCGCCGTACGTCGTTTGACGGCGGTACTTTGAAGTGGGATACCGTTGTTATGGTAGCAGATAGCTACCATAACCCCGGTATCATTTTTTTCTGCAGGCGATTCTGCGTCAGATAAAAGTGATCTCCGCGGCGGATTCGCCGCGAGATCACTTTTATCAGCGGCGGGAGAGGTGCCCCCCCCCCTCCCGCCGCTTTCCGGTCATCTCCGCCGCTTACCGGATCGCGTCCTCTCCCTCTGGTGTCCGTGTGCCGAGTGAGCGGCTGAAGCCGCTCACCCGGCTCCATAACAATGCTGGGCGGAAGCTACGTCACAAGTAGCTTCCGCCCAATGCTCTTAAAAGGGGACATTTTTTTTTTTCCCCTGCCACTTTTTTCAAAATTTTTTTTTTTTTATTGCATTTTAGTCTAAAAATGAGATCGGAGGTCTTTTTGACCCCAGATCTCATATTTTGGAGGTCCTGGCATGCTTTTTTCTATTACAAGGAATGTTGCCCCAATTTGTAATAGGAAAAAAAGTGATCAAAAATTTTTTTTTTTTTTAAAAAGTTGTAAAAATAAAAATTAAAAAGTAAAATACATAATTAAAAAAAAAAAAAAAAATTTAAAGCGCACCGTCCTTGCGAGCTCGCGCGCAGAAGCGAACGCATACGTAAGTCCCGCCCACATATGAAAACGGTGTGCAAACCACACATGTGAGGTATCGCCGCGATCATTAGAGCGAGAGCAATAATTCTAGCCCTAGACCTCCTCTGTAACGCAAAAATGCTAACCTGTAGAATTTTTTAAACGTCGCCAATGGAGATTTTTATGTTGCAAAGTTTGTCGCCATTCCGCGAGCGGGCGCAATTTTGAAGCATGACATGTTGGGTATCATTTTACTCGGCGTAACATTATCTTTCACAATATGAAAAAAAATTGACCTAACTTTACTGTTGTCTTATTTTTTAACTCAAAAAACTGAATTTTTTCAAAAAAAATCGCGCTTTTAAGACCGCTGCGCAAATACGGTGTGACATAAAGTTTTGCAATGGCCGCCATTTTATTCTCTAGGGTCTTAGAAAAAAAAATATATAATGTTTGGGGGTTCTAAGTAATTTTATAGCAAAAAAACCTGTTTTTAGCTGATAACCTCCAAACTCCAAAAAGAGGCTCGGTCTTAAAGTGGTTAAGAAGGCCGACGCCATCTACAGCTCAAAAACATCAACGTGTATATGAGGCCATAGAATAACACTGTGTGGCGTTCTTAAGCTGTAAAAAGAGCTCAAAAACGCAGCTTTAATAACGCCTCTGTATATGAGGCCTAAAAGTCGCTTGGGACCACCAACAAAGATCTTTTGCTGGTGTGAACATCAAAAGAATCAGCAAAATGAGAGTTGCAACAAAAGCAAAGGATTCAGTGCTATTCCTAAAACCTGCAGGGCTACCTATAGCCGTGAACAAAATTGTTCATTACCATTCCACGAAAAATGAACCACCCAAAGTATTCTCTGAAATATTTGAAAAAATAACGTGTCCATTACTGTTCATTTCATAGTTGTTAAAAATCAGACAGTTTTTGATTCAGAAATTTCATGTTTAAAAGGGATAGTTCACCTTTACCCAAAAAAAAAAAAAAAAAAAAACTACCTATGCAGATAAGGGGAAACTGCAGATAAAAACCAACTTAGCAGCTTTGACTAAAGTTGAACAATACCAGTGCTATAGTTGTAGGCCATTTACATACCTCATGAAGCCTGACTGGAATACTCCCAGGACGTTGCTAAGTGAGACCTAGTTGTTGCTGCTCACCTCCTCCATCACAGGAATGAATTTCTTCTGTGATTCAGACCCCCTTACATGCACGCTCTCCCCCTGATGCAGTAGCTCTGACCTAAGAAGTGAACACGAATGACTAGACCTCTTTTACCAGTGTCCTGGAGTACTCCTGTCAGGCTCCTTGAGGTATATAATGGCCCACACCTACACCCTTACCTACATATGCAGTTTTTTGGTAAAGATGCACTAACCCTATAACGTTTTTGATTCAACAGAATACCTAGTGGTCGTAAATCTAAAAAAAATAAAAAAATAAAAAAAAAAATAAAAAAATTGAAAACTTGTTACTGCCTTAAAGTATTAAAATCTGCTTTGCAATGTTGCCAATTTCTTTTCTTCATTCAAGTAGGCAAAACTTTTTTCTTCATTTTGGATAGAGTAAGGGAGGTTTACAACCAATCAGGTTTTTTTTTTGCCATCTGTGTCCCATTGGGAAGCTTTACCTTCACTTCCTGTGCCACAGCGAAAAATGGAAGGGAGAGGAAATCCCTGCAAATTAAGAGAATCCCTTGGGGGGCCCCCGGGTCACCAGAACTAGTGTCACCATTGGGGACAACTCAAAATTTGCAATTTTCTTTTACTTTCACTTTCTATGATAATGGTATACAGGACAAATCGAGAGCCCAAATCTCCCTAATGAGGGCAGACACAGGAATAAAGATTGATGATAGGTGTTCTAATCCATCTCCACCCTGTGCAAAAAAAAAAAAAAAAAAAAAAAAAAAAAAACACTTTTGCCTTTAGTTATACTTTAACCACTTCAATGCCGGGCCTATTTTTTGGACTTGGTGTTTATAAGTCAAAACCATTTTTTTTGCTATAAAATTACTTAAACCCCCTAAACATTATATATAGAGAATAAAATGGCGGTTGTTGCAAAAACTACGTAGCACCATGGAAAAATTATTGGTGGAAATTGGAGCTGCTCCGATCAGGCAACTGCAGGTGATCTAATAGGTGCTTCTATAGGGAATTAACATGAATAACTCTCCCACAAAATTTCAATATGATATACCACTATGTGTCGATAGTACTCTACTATTAGTGTTGAATAAATAACCTAAAAAGGTTTAAGTATAAAAGTCCCAGTTGTTGCAAGGTGCTCGAATAGGTACTCCAAAGTACAATGCCAGATTGGTTTTGAATGGTTCAAACGACAATATGAAAATTATCAGTCTGTATGGATATAGTTGCCACAGAGGGGATCTAATAGGTCTACAGGAACTGACTAACGTGTAAATAGATTACCATAGGGTAATCTATTATTTATTCAACACTAATAGTAGAGTACTATTGACACATAGTGGTATATCATATTGAAATTTTGTGGGAGAGTCATTCATATTATTTCCCTATAGAAGCACCTATTAGATCACCTTGCAGTAGCCTAATCAGAGCAGCGCCAATTTCCACCAATAATTTTTCCATATTTATTGAAAAAGCTACACCTAGGTGAAGTATTTTTTCGGTGGGGGCAGCCACTCTAACAGAAATAGAGTATTCCAAATCCATCTGCACGTAACACTCTGACATAATATGTAGCACTGTATTTGTGCAACGGTCTTACAATCGCATTTTTTTTATTTAAATCACAGAGTGAAAAAATAAGACAACAGTAAAATTAGCCCAATTTTTACCATTTTGTGAAAGATAATGTTACGCCGAGTAAATTGATACCAAACATGTCATGCTTTGAAATTGCGCTCGCTCGCAGAATGGCAACAAACTTTGCAACCTAAAAATCTCCATTGGCGACGTTTAAAGCGGTAGCAAACCCGCCTGATTAAAAAAAAAAAAAAAAATCCTGCAAGACAATAGCATAATATGTTAGTATGCATTGCATACTAACATATTATGAAATACTTACCTTAGAACGAGGCCCCCCGATGCCCGAGTCGGTCAGCGCTAAGGAGGCTGACATGATGGTCATCTTCTTTCTTCTGGGTACGCGGCTCCGGTGCTGTGAGTGGCCGGAGCCGCGTGATGTCACTCCCGCGCATGCGCGTGGGAGCTCTTCGTTCCGGCAGCCAGCTCTTAGTTGCCGGCCGCCTCGGCCGGATCATCAGAGCGCATGCGCTGCTAATGTCAGCGGCTGCATGCAGGGCGAATATCTCCTAAACCATGTAGGTTTAGGAGATATTTTTTTTACCTACAGGTAAAGCCTTATAATAGGCTTATCTGTAGGTAAAAACAGTAGTGGTGGGTTTTCTACCACTTTAAATATTTCTACAGGAAAGCTTTGAAGAACAAAAAAAAAAAAAACACAGTCATGAAAGGCTTACATTTCTCTATGGAAAACATTTTTTTGAGAGTGCTGAAGTTCACACTACTTTAAAATGAAACAAATGAAAATGGCATGGACAAAAATGATGGGACCTTTAACCTTTACTACAACAAATTTTATTGCACAAACTTTAGGAGGCAAACTCTACAATTTCCGTAAGCTCTCAAGATTTCTGCACCTGCCAACAGTTCGTTTGGTGCGCTCTAAGTAAGCTTCTTCAGCAGTCTCAAGTTAAAAGGATACCCCCTCCAGCCCGCATTTTTCAGCTTTCTCCATAGATGTTGAAGAGGATCCAGATTATCCTATTGGAGGACCCCATGACCTGTGACTAAGACAGAGCTTTCTGACACTGGGAAATATTCCTTTTTATAGTCTATAATTGTGCCCTGCACAGATTCAATTCACCCTGTGTCAGACATAGCAAAGAAGCCCCAAATCATAACCAAGCCTCCACTGTGTTTCACAATAGGTATGGAGTTTTTTTTTTTTCTAGGAAAGCTTCAGTGTTACATCTGTGTACATGGAGCTGATGTGACTTGCCAAAATTCTCTAGTTTTGTTTCATCTGTCTAAAGGATATTCTCTCCCAGGAGCATTATGGCTGGCCGTTATGCATTTTCAGAAACACTCCAGTTGGGCTTTTTTATGTTTTTCTTTCAACAGCGGGTCCTGGGTCCTGTCCACTGTCATTCCAAAAAAAAAAGAACTCCGAGTTTGAATAGCTTGTTCGGAACAGGCTGGTTTACTTCACAACAGATGCAGCAGCTGTGTGTGCTACATACAGTATACACACCCGAAGGACAACCAAATTAATAAGAGGCATGGAGGAGCTCAGCTATGAGGATAAATTAGAGGAACTGAATTTATTCTCTCTTGAGAAGAGATTAAGGGGGGATATGATCAAGTCAATATAGTGAACTGGGTGTTGAGTTATTCACTTTAAAGTGGTTGTAAAACCTCGTTTTTTTTATCTTAATGCATTCTATGCATTAAGGTGAAAAACCTTTTCACTTACAGCACCCCCCCCCAAGCCCCCCTTTACTTACCTGAGCCCAAAACGAACCCGCGGCGGGGACGAGCCTCGCAGCTCACCATAGCTGCTCCAGTCCTCATTGGCTGGATTGATAGCTGGGGAGCTACTGACTCCTGCTGCTGTCAATCAAGTCCAGTGACCCGGGAGACGGGGCCGAGTCCCGCTGTTTGTGTGAATACACACAACAGCAGGACTCAGGAGCGCGCCTGCGCGGGTTATCCCAGGGAAGTGTGGTGGTCACTCGAGAAGAGGAAAAGTCTGGAGCACCGCTGGAGGACCCCAGAAGATGGGGTTAGGGGCCACTCTGCAAAACTGCTGCACAGAGGAGGCGCATATAACATGTTTGTTATTTTTAAAAAAGAAAAATATGTGAGCCTTTAGTATCACTTTAAATTGGATGTAAACCTGATTCATGAAATTTGAGCTGGGCACATAGATCTGCAGTGTTTTGTTATCTCTCTTCAAAGCACTATGGTCCAGAGCGATCTCTTGCTGTGTAGCTCTGTTATCAGCCTGATGAGTTCTCACACGTTCTCCAAGATGGGAGATAGAAGTGTGTGTCAGGTGGAGGTTGCTATAAATAGATTAGCAGTGAAATTGAAGTGTAACAGCAGAGCAAAGCACATTGCTTTCTGCCTTTGCCTATGAGAAAAGGGGGGGATGTGCCTTTCGTCCAATCAGCTGCCTTGGCTGTATGCCAATGATCCACTCCCAGAGGTAACCAGGAAGAGAGTTAACACGGTCTGAACTTTCTAAAGGATATTTACAGAAGAAGACAGCAGATATACATGTAATACTTATATAGGGAGATTTGCTTCATCTCTGTGTATCATCTGAGGCTGTTCACTTCACTGGGTATATGGAGGGTTTACATTCACTGTAAGGTCATCACAGAGGACAAAAGGGGCACTCTTTACGTCTAAAGGAAAAGAGATTTAATCTCCAAATACAGAAAGGTTTCTTCACAGTTAGAGCTGTGAAAATGCGGAATAGACTCTCTCCCCCCCCCAGAGGTGGTTCTGGCCAGCTCAGTAGATTGATTTAAAAAAGGCCTGAATTCTTTCCTAAATGCACATAATATAACTGGGTACTAATATTTATAGGTAAAGTTGATCCAGGGAATATCAGATTGCCTCTCGGGGGATCAGGAAGGAATTTGTTCCACTGCTGAAGCAAATTAGATCATGCTTTATTGGAGTTTTTTTGCCTTCCTCTGGATCAACTGTGGGTATAGGATTGTGTATATGAGATTGTATGATCCCCATCCCCTTTTATTGATTAAACTAGATGGACTTGTGACTTTTTTTCAACCTATGTCATTTCCAGTCCCTTTCCCAGAACAAAATTGAGTAAGGCTGAGCGCTGCTTAGCCATTCCCAGAAGGTTTTGTATTCTATGAACGCATGCAAGATTCCTTTGATTGGCTGAGGTTGAGAGGCTGGTGGGATGACATTACAATCTCTGTCTCAGCTAAACAGAGCAAGCTTTGCACTTATTCACAGAATACAAAGCTCCCTGTAAAGTACTAGATTAAACGAAGTCGTCA
>BLSH010391126.1:60303-70327 GCA_018402905.1 Glandirana rugosa | reverse complement strand
AAGAATGACGGCAAAAACCGCCATTCTGGACAACATGGGCAGTAGATCCACGGCCGCGTCACAGAGGTACTTGATACCTCGATGTAAAAAGTCAGCTCTCTGCGGCGCATCCATCAGGCGACCGCAGTCCAGATATTTCTGGAGCTCCGCCATACGCTCAGACAGGTGTTGCGCCGCCATGGCGGACGCCAGGGTCGGCCTCAGCGCTGAGCCTGCTACCAGGAATAGAGCTTTTAACACCGCCTCTGTCCGCCTATCAGCCGGATCCTTAAAGGAAGGGGCACCTTCCAGAGGAATGGTCGTCGCCTTATTCAGTTGAGCTATCGGTGGGTCCACCACAGGCGACTCCCACTTCTTAAAAAAGCTTTCCTCAAAGGGATAGCGGATGGCAAAAAATTTTGACAGCGAAAAAGAATGCTGAGGACGCTGCCATTCACGATAGATCAGATGATCAAATAATTGATCATAGGGGTAAGCCCTAGGGGGCCTGGCGGACCCACACACATACACAGATGTCTGCGATTTGCCATCCTGGCTCAGTCGCAGCGTAGTGCGAATACCAGTGATAATGGCGGATACCAGCGCTTTTTCGCACGCAGCTGCTGCCCCCTGGTCCTCCTCTCTGTTCGAGGGGGCCAGTTCACCATCAGTAAAGTCCACTGGGGTCCCTGTGACCCCCGAAGCTATTTCCGGATCAGAGTCCTCCCCTGATGAACAAGGGGGCGGAGGACGCTTCCTAGGGACCAGATGGGCGACATCCGCCCGGGGAAAAAACTCACTAAAGTGAGTTTAGAGTTTAAGCAGCTGGTCCAAAAAAGCCCCTTGCACAGATTGCGCTGTCGCTGAGTCCTCCTCAGCAGGCACAGCAGGATAGTTTGCCATTGTTTTTCCCCTAAAAATCACCCTCAGCGAAATGCAGGTGAATACTTGGTTTGAGGCACCCCCACACAGCCGCACACCAACGACCCACAGAGCACCAGGGATACCCAGTAGGACTGCACCCACCACCGCCAGCACCCACAGGAGAGCACAGCTATATTTGCTGTTTGCTGCCTGTAACTGAGGAGTGCCAGAAGAGCTGCACCGTCAGGAGCACACACCGTTCCAAAGAGAAAGCAAAAACGTCTGCAGAACGTTTTTTACAGCAGCAGGGGACTCCAATATGGCCGCCGTACTCTAGAGGTCAAAACCACTTGCAGGGGAACGTGTACTACTGTAAATGGCCGCTCTGAGCGCTAGAGGGAAAGCTCCATATGCTCAGAATGTCCGCGACCACGGGAAAATGGCGGCGGTCTACCGCGAAAAAATCCCAAAAGGTGGCGTCAGCGATCGGATGCGGGGCGGAGGGGGGGTGTAAGGGGCCTCCAGGTGCCCGTAACCAGTGGCTACCAAAGAAAATCGCCGGAAAACTGTCGGTCCCCCCTCCACCCCTAAAAAGGGGGGGGAGGGAGGAACTCACTCACCACTCCTGTCGGGCGTAGCGGGTAGCTACCCGTTGCAGACCTTCCTCCCCTGCCTGGGCGGGATGCTGCCGGCCGAAGAACGCCCGAACCGGACCGCAATCCGGGACTTAGGTGTAGGTGGGGTAACCCCAGGTTGCCCGCACGGAACGGGCACGATGCGGCGGGTCCCCATACCACGGGACTGGCTCGCATCGGTCGGCCAGGACGGGGAAAGTACAGAGTCCGAACGACCCTCTATGCCCCGGCCGGCTTCTTGATAGCAGACTTCATTGCTTGATAGAAGTAAGTAGTAAAAGAAAAAATAAAGAAAAAAACTGTCACAATCCGGACCGCAAGTCCCCTAAGGGAGCCAGGTCAACTGAAACTGATGAGCTATGCTTGGTGGAGGCTTTATGTGGGAAGAAAGGACAGCCCCGTGGGAGGGGCCAGCTTGTCTTTTCCCTGCCTAGTTAACTCCTAGCAGGACAAGCATAAACCCACATGTCATGAAGAGCTGCATCTGTCAGTGAAAGTAGGAGAAATTACTAATTTGCAAAATTGTATAAGAGAAACAAAGAAAAATTTATTTTATTTTTTTACAAAATTTTCGGTCTTTTTTCATATATAGCGCAAAAAATATAAAACTCAGTGGTGATTAAACACCACCAAAAGAAAGCGCGATTTGTGTGAAAAAAAGGGACAAAAATTTAGTATGGGTACAGTGTTGCAAGACTGAGTAATTGTCCTTCAAATTGAGTGCGCTGAAAGCTGAAAATTGGTCTGGTTAGGAAGGGGGTTTAAGTGCTCAGTGGGCAAGTGGTTAAAGAGGAAGTAAACTTCCATCACTAAATTGTACCTATAAGGCTTACCTATAGGTAGTGTAAATATCTCCTAAACGTGCACTGTTTATTTATTTATTTTAGGTACTTATATAGCGCTGTCAATTTACGCAGCGCTTTACATATACATTGTACATTCACATCAATCCCTACCCTCAAGGAACTTACAATCTAAGGTCCCTAACTCGCATTCATACATACACATACTAGGGGCAATTTTAGACAGGATCTAATCAACCTACCAGCATGTCTTTGGAGTGTGGGAGGAAACTGGAGTACCCGGAGTAAACTCACGCAGGCACAGGGAGAACATGCAAACTCCAGGCAGGTAGTGTTGTGGTTGGGATTCGAACCTGCGACCCTATTGCTGCTAGGGGAAAGTGCTATCCACTACACCACTGTGCCGCCCATAGAAGAGGTTTACTGTACATGCAGTCAGGGACTGAAGGAATGGCCACCCATGCCTTTCCTTTAGAGCCTTGTGCTGTCACCGGCGGCTCCCGCGTACGCGAGTGACGTTATCCCGGCTCCGGCCAGTCACAGAGCAGAAATCCGCAAACTCAGAAGCAAGACAGGTGAAGAGAGAGCCAGCGTTAACATTGCAACGCTGGAAGGCTTTGTTTTCAGGTAAGTTTCAAATAATGTGCTGGTATGCAATGTATACTAGCACATTATGCCTTTACATGGCAGGTAAGAAAAAAAAATAAAACATCCAGCAGTTTACAACTGCTATAACCCTAGCTATATTTTAAAGTTTATGGAGTCCATTCACTATGAGTTAAAGTGGTTGTAAAGTCAGAAGGTTTTATTATCTTTATGCATTAAGATAAAAATGCCTTCTGTGTGCCGCAGCGTCCCTCGCTTCCCCTAATACTTACCGGAGACTTCTCTCTGTCCAGCAATGTCCATGAGTGTCTTGGTTGTCCGAGACTCTCCCTAACTGGCTGAGACACAGCAGCGGTGCCATTGGCTCCCGCTGCTGACAAAGTCAGTTAGCCAATCAGGAAAGAGAGGGGGCTGGAACGAACCGCAGCTCCGTGTCTGAATGGACACAGAGCTGCAGATCGGCTTGGGTGCCCCAGTAGCAAGCTGCATGCTGTGGGGGCACTCAACAGGAGGGAGGGGCCAGGAGCACAGAAGAGGCACCCGAGAAGAGGAGGATCTGGGCTGCTCTGTGCAAATCCACTGCAAAAGAGCAGGTAAGTAGAACAGGTTTGTTATTTTTATAAATAATTTAAGAAAAAAAAAAAAAAAAACAACAAGACTTTACAATCACTTTAAAGAACAGCAAATAAAATGCGGTAAAATATTGCATGAGGTAATTCAGTTGTGAATAAGAATTTAGCATTAAATAATGAATGCAGTATTTTTTCCTATTATTGGTACCATAATTACCGCATTTTGTCATGCCGTAATTTATTGCACGTGTCGTTGCTTAAATGGGCTGTAAAGTCTCATTGTTTTCACCTTAATGCATTAAGGTGAAAAACCTTTTCTCAGTAGTGACCCGCCTTTTTATTTACCTGAGCCGTGCGGTCAATCGGTGGCTACGAGCATTCCGCTCCAGCCTGTCACGGGTCCTCATTGGCTGGATTGATAGCAGGGGAGCCATTGGCTCCCACTGCTGCCAATCAAGTCCACTGACGTGGGGGCCGGGGCAGAGTCCTGCTGTTTGTGTGAATACACGCAAACAGCAGGACACGGGAGCGCACCCGCACGTGTGACCCCAGGGACGCTTTCCCTGACGGGTCACTTGATGCGGAGGAGGTCCCATGAGCGCCCCTGGAGAACCCCAGAAGACGAGGTTCGGGGCCATTCTGTGCAAAACCACTGCACAGAGGAAGGCAAGTATGACATGTTTGTTATTTTTAAAGAAAAAAAAAAAATTAAGGTTTACAAATCACTTAAAGGGTAGTAGTTTAAGGTCAATTCCATGAGGATGTGTTGGTGTTTGAATTAGACTCTGTTGAATTAGGCTCTCTGTGGGTTGCAATAGGCCCCTCTTTCTGGGTCTTTTGTGGATTGAATTAGGCCCTCTCTGAGGGTGGTATTGCACCCAATTCTGTGGGTGGAATTGTACCCTTTCCTGTGGGTGTGTTCTGTGGGTAAAATTAGGCCCCCTGCTGTGGGTGGAATCTGTGGGTAGTATTGGGCTTTTTTCTGCAGGTAGATTTGTGTCCCATTTTAGTAGTTCCTTTTGTGAGGAACATGTATGCAGATCTCCTTGGTTGGTATAGTTCACCAATTCTGCTGGGGTTTCCTAGGGAGCAATAATAAGTACCCATTTGTGTAGGTTTCCCAAGGGAAGAAAATCGCCCATTTTTGTGGGTGTCGAGGGGTAACAGAGTATCCCTTTTCGAACATGTTATATGTAAATTGTTAATTTCAAGGATCACACACAACTGCTATGTAAAGACCACGGTGTCCATTTTTGTTTTGGTTGTATATTTCTTACATGTCATGCTGCTGCAATTGTTAAAATGACTGAAAACTAAAAAATAAAATTTGACCTTTTTATGGTCTTCGAATTCTAATTAAGTGTACTTTGCTATTTGTTTACATGTGTTGCGCTTAATAATTGTTATTGAACCGCTGCCTAACGTGCAGCATTAGGATCAGCTCCTTGGTAAGCCAAAACTTCAGTAGAGCATCACCCTCTGAAGTCGTCCAGCAGGGTCCTCTCCGCAATAGGTCAAGAAGCCATCACCACAACCCTCCTGACAGCCTCTGAGCAAGTTAAATTGCAAAAGATTGCATTTAAAAAGCCCCATAGTGGTTATGTTGCTAAGCACTCTCTCAACTCCCAATCCCTGCAACAGGAAATACAGTACGGGGGGGGGGGGGTGTTAAGGAATGGATGTTGTGTTTCTGCAAGGAACAAAATTGATCTCTTACTTTAGTAAAAGCACCTAACAGTACACAAAAACACTAGCTGAGACACAGTTAACCCTTTGATCACCCTAGATGTTTAACCACTTCCCAGCCAGTGTCATTAATACAGTGACAGTGCATATCTTTAGCACTGATCACTGTATTAGCGTCACTGGTTCCCGCAAAGTGTCTGTGTCCGACGCAAGTCCCGCTATAAGTCGCTGATCGCCGCCATTACTAATATGGAAAAATTTAATAAAAATTCCATAAAGATATCCCATAGTTTGTAGATGCTATAGCGTTCACCTAAAGTCCTAAACCAATCAATATGCGCTTACTGGGATTTTTTTTTCTTTGTTTTACCAAAAACATGAAGCAGAATACATATTGGTCTAAATTTATTAAGTAATTAGATTTTTTCCATGGTTTTTTTATTTTTTTTTAAATTGTTTATTTTTTTTTTGCTTATAGCGCAAAAAAAAATAAAAATAAAAATAAAAAAAAAAAACACGTAGAAGGTGATCAAATAGCACCAAAAGAAAGCTCTATTTGTAGGAAAAAAAATACAAATTGCATTTGGGTACAGCGCTGCATGACCACGCTAATGTCAGTCAAAGTAACACAATGACGTATCGCAAAAAAAATTGGCTGGTCTTGAAGGGGGGGGGGGGGAATCTTCTGGAGGTCAAGTGGTTAACAGAAATGCATCTGTTACTATTATGGCAATTTCTGCAGAAAAGCCCAATTTTCTTCCAAACAAGTAGGGCGTTCTCTAAATTCCTTGTGTATTCGGAAAATAATCAGTTACAGGTTAAAATGTGGCAGTACACAAAACTCTCTCATTTGCCATTAGAACTATCCTGCCATAAACCAATGTATGCTTTGTATCCTAGAAACTGCTCAACAGATCCTGCAGCAGAATATACATTCACATCCATCCATGGTAAATGAAGGTGAAGGTGAATTTTCTATTTATTTAGTATTATTGGCTCACAATATCTTTGAATGAATTCTAAGCCTGGTTACCCATAGATGACCTAATGCTATCGGGCATGTCATTGTAAACTATCCATGATAGGCTAATCTCCTTGAAAGGGAATACTGCTATTCAGAGTTTGTAATTGGCCAAATGCTACAGCCAAAACTTTGAATAGTTTGTCTTGTCTCAGAGCTGCTATTTTGCACATATCCATTTTGATCATGTATGCCAAGCCTCACAGACGGGGAACTCCGAGGCAAAAAAGCATCTATAGCCAAGTATTCTTGTTACATTTTCTATTATTACATCTGCTATCTGTCAATACTTAATTAAATGTTATACATACAACTATTTGTGTGATCTCTATATGCACATCTCAAATAAAACCCCAAAAACATAAGACATCACGTAACTGTGATAAAACATTGCTGCATACATATTAAGAGATTTCACTGATGTGGGTACAAATTGTACACAGCTACAAGGGCATACTTATGCTGCATGTCTACAGACCTTCCATTTAACACAACACTGAAGAAAAGTTGTAATGGCTATCAAATCTGTCAGATCTACATTACATAACCTCTAGGAGCCTAATGAAAATGAACATGGAATCTACATATCTTATTGTAAAAATATTAAAATGTAGAAAAGATAACTTACTAGAAACCACCTGTGGGACACAGCTAGATGTGGAAGTATTAGTTGTAGACGATTGACTGGCTGAAGTTGTTGATGTAGAAACCAATGATGAAGGGCTACTGGTTGTTGGAGAGGGAGCAGTAGCATTCTGCACATGGGCAGGCTGGGATTGCACTTGAGCCTGTGCCTGAGCCACCTGAGCTTGTGCCTGAACTGCCTGGGCCTGAGCTTGGGCCTGAGCTTGGGCTTGAGCTTGAGCCTGGACTGCCTGGGCTTGGGCTTGCACCGCTTGGGCCTGGGCCTGAGCTTGGGCCTGAGCTTGGGCTTGGGCTTGGGCCTGGGCCTGGGCCTGGGCCTGAGCTTGAGCCTGAGCTTGGGCTTGGGCTTGGGCTTGAGCCTGAGCTTGGGCCTGGGCTTGGACTGCCATTATTGGAGTCAGCTCCGACTGCTGGATAACCTTCACTCCATCAGGTTTAGTCCATGAAGATTCACGGGTTCGTGCATTGTAAAAATAAGCCTAGAAAAAAAGAGGAGAGAGTTAAAATAAAACAATTGGTCTAAATACACAAACAGTTAAATGGCATTTACTTTATTCTTCTATAGTAACAGAGGGGTGCTGCACTTTCAGCACAATGTGGACGTGTTGGACATCAAGTATCCTGATATCAGTCACTCACAGATCATATGAAAGGAATCAGTCACAGCTGTGGCTGCTTCTCATAAGAGGGAGCCAGTTATTGGCACTGGTCTGCCAAGAATATCTTTTACTTGCTTAATGGTGGTGAAGACAATCTTAACATTAATGATTTCTTCTAAGGCACTGTACTTGCACAGCCTTGGAGCTTTATAGTATGGGCTGCCAAAACAGTGCAAAGCCTGTGCACACTTGTTGACTTGTGACCAACGATCTCCTTAATGCTGAAAAATAGCTAGATTTCATTTTGGTCCCCTACATGCTATCTGTAAGTCCTATCTGAGCCCAAGTTTTTAGTTACTTTGGGGATATAGAAAGAGGGAGGGGGTATGTTTGAGAGTACAGATGGTGTACAATTTTTACCTCTTTCTCCACCCCCTAGCATTTCTCTAGTCTTTGATGCTTAGACTTGCCATACATGTTATAATCTGGAAGTGCAATCAACTTTTTTTTTTTTTTTAATCAAAAAGGGTTTTTTATTGAAAGTACACACAATCAGGTACAAATAGCCACTGTTATCACATACAGTATATTTATAAGAGCTGTTTCCAGTACACTTATTCAACAAACACATCTATATAATTCACCTTCTTTGCCTTTTCTATCGCCCTTCTATTTACCAGAATAGAATTGGGTTTATTCAGTATAGATCACCACATCACCCTGGAAGTCCTTGTAGGACTCATCATGACAAGCTCCCTAGGGGATAATCCTGGGAACATTAAAGTGGTTGTATCGCCAAAAAGTGATTTTTCACCTACAGGTAAGCCTATTATAATAAGGCTTACCTGTAGGTAAAATGACTATCTCCTAAACCTGCATGGTTTAGGAGATATTCCACTTGCATGCAGCTGCTGACGTCAGCGGTGCATGCGCAGTGATGCCCCGGCGAAGTCTGCTGGAAAGCCGGGCTCCCATGCACATGCGGAATTATCCACCAAGAGAAGATGGCAGCTCCCTCTTCAGGGACCCAGCGGCCCTGTCGGAGCTTCATCCTGTGGTAAGTATTACATAATGAGCTAGTATACTAGATTTACATACTAGATTTATTAAGATTACAATAATCCGTAAGGGTGGGGGGTTGGAGATGAAGATACCCAGGTATTTAAGAGGTCACTAAGGGTATAGAACTGGGGATTGACTCAGCTTGGCCCTGTGCATTATCTAACAGCATCAGCGCTGATTTGGTCCAATTGATGGTGAGCCCAGAGAATTGGTCGAACTCCACAATTAAGGACATGGCTTTGGTCAGGGAGAAGGAGGGGTCATCCAGGAACAGCAGCATGTCATCGGCATACAGCATGAGCTTCTCATGTATCTCATCATACTGGAAGCAGATGACACGTGGGCTGTTGCGGCCAGGGGCTCGATTGTTATGGCGAAGAGCAGGGGCGACAAGGGACATCCCTGCCTCGTGCCCCTGCCCAATGCAAAAGCGGGGAAAATTCTATCCGACATTCTGATGGCAGCATGCAGGGAGTTGTATAAAAGACGTACCCATGCAATGAAACAGGTGCCAAGACCAAATTTGACTAGTACGGCCCAGAGAGAAGGCCAGCTAATGCTATTGACCGCTTTATTCGCATCAAGGGAAAGGAGCGCCCTCTACCCATGTTATCTGCCTGTGTCTGCATGTTGACAAACAACCACCTGTGATTAGTGGCCGTGGACTTTTGAGGCATGAACCCTGCTTGATTAGGATGTATGATGGACAGAATAAAATTTGTTCATCCTCACCGTCAGGATTTTTACATCACATTGTAGCAGAGAAATTGGTCTATATGATTCAGGGCCCAGGGGGTCCTTTCCCGGTTTAAGCAATAGTACCACATTTGACATTGAGTCAGGCACGGAACCAACCTTGAGCGAGGCAACAAATACCTCTAGCAACCTGGGCAGGACCGCCTCCCTGTAAGCGGTGTACACCTCCATGGGAATATCGTCTTCCCCCCTCGCGGAGTCAAAAGGGTTCATAACATAGGAGGCTTCCAACTGTAGTACCTGATACTCCACCTGCTCAGAGAAGTTACGTTTAACTGCCGTGGTTTCAGCTATAAACGCACCCGAGGCAAGCCTCCCACATGAGAATAACATCACATTCGGCATGCGTGGGCAAGAATTGATCAATCTGCCTAGTAATACGGTCATGAGAGGAGAATAACTGGAGCCAGAAGGCATTCAGCTTCCACGGGGTCCTACACATCCTGGAAGGAGGCCTAGTATCCAGCCTGATCACTAGAGAGGAATGGTCTGAGACCCCACATCACCTTCGACTTACGGAAGACCGAGGTCAATAAGAGGAGAGTACTGGCATAATGATCCGTCTAACTAGTTAAGAACGGGTGCGTACGGCTTACACTACAATAAGAGTACACCCTCCGAACGGAGCCCACGCAAATATCGACTTTGGTGCCGTCAATTTGCATTGAAGAGACTCGTCCACCTCATAGTCCATGATGTCAACCTTCGGAGGATACAATACTTGGGAAAACTGAGGCGCTCCCCCCTTCTGCTATAAGGGTACCTCCACATGTGGCGAATGTCCCTCCGCCAGGAC
>BLSH010391126.1:20244-30603 GCA_018402905.1 Glandirana rugosa | reverse complement strand
CCCCCCCCCCCCCCGCCAGCTCTGTCCGCTCCCCACCCCTCCTGCTGCGATCATAACTCAGTGTTCTTTCTACCATCCCCTCTGTTATAGTAAATGATGTGCCCCCAGTGTATGTGTTTTTTTTTTTTTTTAAATAAGCCACTATATACCTTTTTCATAGCGGCACCCATGTGACCTCCTGGCTGCCGCCTGCAGGGAATTCACAACCCCTCTTGCTTTTGCTGTCAAATGGAGAGGAAAGGCAGCCGATCACTGAAGCACCAAGCGTCGCTATAAAACAAGGTATATAGCGGCTTTTTTTTTTTTTTTTAAATAAAAGCCACATACACTGGGGCGCATCATTAACAGAGGGGATGGCAGAAAGAACACTCAGTGGCTTAACAACCACTTTAAGGCAACATTCCAACTGGCAATTAGAGGTATACAGCAGACTGCTTTAGCTGGGCTCACAGGTATATGTGAACAGCTACGGCAGGGAAGCCTGTACAAAGCAATGAAGAAATGACAGGAGCCGTGACTATTCGCATGTATCTGCACATCCAGCGGAACAAAATCGAGTCAGGCTGAGTGCTGCTTAACCATCAACCAACCATTTTTTATGAATACAAGGCTCTCACATTGTCTGGAGGTGGAGATTGTTACATCATCCGCCTACCTTTCCCACTCAGCCAGAGGAAACCTTGTACTCATTCACAAAATGCAAGGCTTCCTGAGAATGGCTGAGCAGTGCTCAGCCGGTTTTGTTTTGGGAGTGTGGGGTGAATTCCCCATACCACTGCTGGAACACAGCCCTGTATACTGTAGATAGTTGATGCTACATAGAGCTTATAGGGTGCTCCAAGCAGGCACATGAAATAATAAAGGTTATTCGTTTAGGTCAGCTTGGGCCAAGTAAACTATTTAAAGTGAAAGGAAAAGTGTAGTTAGAGCTCATTAAAACTTGCTTCAACTTTAAACATATTAAAACACGTACTGCTTCAGCATGTTTTTTTATGTGTTTTTGATGCCTCGGTGATGCTTTTTTAAGCTTTAACAAAGCTTGGCAAATGCTCTGTGTGTGCTAATTTTTTATTTGTTTTAAAGGGGCCCAGTAGAAACCCAGCTCAGTAGTACACCCACTCAGCAGATCCCCAGCTCATCAATACATGTGTTCAGCAGATCCCCTGCTTATTGATACCCTTGTTCAGCAGATCCACTGATCGGTAGTACCCCTAGCTCTGCTGATCCCCTGCTCAAAAGTAACCCCAGCTCTGCTAGTCTCCCACTCAGTAGTAACCCAAAGTACTGCAGATCCTTCTCTGTCTGCAGTCCCCACTCACCTTTCAGGTTGAGCACTATGTGTGACATTACTAGCTTCTGCTGTTCCATTCCCCCAGCCATAGCCGTTCTTAAATAGTGCACCATGTGTGCCGTCTGCTAGTGGCTCCGCTCCGACCCAGCTCACCTTCCTGCTGCTCCATGCTGGACATCAGATTTGACATCTACGCAAGGCACTTCCAGAATATATAAACGTGAAAAGGAAGTGACTGCTGATGACTTCTTTCTGGTTTACGTGTAGGTTTCCCAGTGCATTCTGGGATATTTTACACTTGCAATGCCTCCAACAAAAAAAAGCTAAAGCTGAAGAAAAGTCCCTCAAAAGCTGCAGGTGCTGTTAGGGAGCTTTGTTATAGGCTTCTATGGAGGCTTTTCATACACTTTCAAACACCATCTTCCAGGAAAGCTACTTGGAATATGTATTGGTTCCGCCCATTTTGTTTTGTGTTTCCAGACCCTAACCACGGTTGTCCCCCCTGGTTCTGGTACCTGTGAACCCCTTTTCTAGGTGCTCAGACTAAGTGCTACTAGTTTCTGTTTACATTTTGACTAAAGGGTTCTCAGTTCTATACCTGTGGTAACTTGCCTTCCTTTTCTCCAAAAGCCACTGCTGAAGGCCGGTATTCATTCAGGCCTCTACATAAAACTCATATCTGTTTCACTGGATTATTTTGTTATATTTTATTTATTTGTATATTGCCACATCACTGTTTTATGAGAAGTCATTGTATATACACTGCTGTCTATAATAGACATTGGGGTGAGATTCTGGCGATATATTTAAGTTATAATTTTTTTTTTCATCATTACTACCTTTTATCTGTTGAGCACTGCACTTGTTTTGATATCACAGTTAGATGAGACAAAGAACTTACCACTGACAAGGGTTACAATGATCAGCTTTTATGTAAATCTTCCATTCCAAAAAAATTTGCAGCAAGTGCTTAAAAAGTGTGAGTGGGGTTTGGCTTCAATTTGTTTAGAGTATCTAAATCTGCTAGTTTATCTTCCACTCCCCTCCCCCCAGACTAACAATGCTGCTGCCCAAAGGTGCCCCCTGGAGGCACTCTAATGCAGTTGTGTTACTGGCCAGATCACCAGGTGAAAACAGAGGGTCAAGTTGGCTGAAACTATTTATTTCCATTTCAGAATAGTCCGGCCACTGGGGCTGCTGTCATAGATTATAGTATCATCAGCGACATCCAGTAAGAAATGCTGCGTCCCGACAGCGGTACGGACAACTTCCCCTACCCTGGCTGGTATAGGTCGTTGTTTTTAGTGCATCCCCGCCATTCAGGACTAGCCTTGCATTTTGATCAAAGATGACAAAGCTTCCTCTGGTGGAGATCACACTTTCATCTGCCTGCCTCCCCAGCACTATTTAAAACAAAGTTCTACTCAGTTTTGTGTTTATTAAAGGTCAACAGCTTCAAAAAGTGTAGCTGCTGACTTTTAATAAACACACGCTCACCTGTTCCACGATCCAGCAATGCGGCCGCCCGAACCCTCGGTTCTTTCCAGCGACTGCATTACAAGTCGCCTAAGTGGCCGGAGCAGAAGTGGGAGCTGGGTACCTGTCAAAACTAGGTACCCCCCCCCCCCGCACCAAATTTGGCATGTAAGGGGGCGAGGAGTCCTTAAAATGGAAATTCCACTTTTGGGTGGAAAGGGCAAAGTTCTTATTCTGCTTTAAAAGTGGTTGTAAACCCTTACATACCCAGTGAAGTGACTGGCTTCTTTCTGGTGATACACAGAGGGATAGGCAGTAGTTTCCACAGCCCCCGTCACATGAAAACAAAGGAAGCCTCACATAGTGCGATATCGTAAAAACAATCCCGTTTATTGACAAGAATAAGTAAAAAACTAAATTTCCAAAAGCGTAAGCAGCATGAGTAAGAACGCCAGAAACAATAATGGCCGCAGCGGGCCGCGCGTGCACAGTAGCGTGGTGAGCGAATGGGCGTGTATCCAACTAGTTTCGTCACAACTGACGTCACAACTATTTTTGGTGTCAGGGCTCCTTCTACCTCCAGAAGAAGGGGGTAGCCATGGGGACTAAGTTTGCCCCAAGTATGGCTAACCTCTTCATGTCAAAATGGGAGGAGAAGGTAGCCCTGACCAATCGGAGACCTGAGATAGATTGTGGAAACGGTTCATAGACGATATCTTGATCTGGAAAGGAGATAAGGCGTCAGCTATTCAATTCCTAGAGTTTCTGAATGTGAATGACAGGGGCATTAACCTAACGTATGAAATCAGTTAATCAGAAATTCATTTTCTAGATCTTAACATCAGGGTCCAGGGTGATACAGTCATCACCACCACCTTTTTCAAGAGTACGGACCGGAACAGTTACATCCCCACAGATTCCTGTCACCACCCGGCCTGGATTTCGGGGGTCCCTAAGGGGCAGTTCCTGAGAGTGAGAAGGAATTGTTCAAGGGTTGAAGACTTCCGTAGAGAGGCGCAGGTTTTAAAAAACAGGTTTCTGCAAAAAGGCTATGATGGGGATAAGTTGGACCACATTATAGCTGAGGTGGAACAACGGGACAGAAATTCTTTAATTAGGGAGGATATTATTCAAACTAGGGAAACTAGGGATTGGACTTCAAAATTCATAACCACCTTTTCTAAGCAACATTATCTAATAAAAAAGGATTGTGACGAAGCATTGGCCAGTTCTGAAACAAGATAAGGTCTTGGGCCCCACTCTCCCTGAAAAAACAGGTGTGGTCTTTAGGGGGGCTGGGTGTTTACGAAACAGGGTGGCACCTAATGTTCCAGATCCTCCGATTAGACCATCGTTTTTTGGGGAGTTGAGGGGTTATTATCTATGTAGGCGTTGCAGGGCTTGTGAATGTAATGCTGTGAAAGGGAGGAGAGTGAACATGTTTCGCTCCTCTGTCACTAAAAAGGTTTACACGATTGGATCATGCATTACCTGTCACACTCGAAACGTAGTGTACCTGATAAAATGCCCCTGTGGTTTGGATTATGTGGGGAGGACCACGCGGTGTTTGTTGACCAGATTAGGTGAACATATTACCAACATAAAAAAGGGGTTTCCAGGACATAGTGTGTCCAAACATTATGACCAGAAACATGGAAGAGACCTCACTGGCACTATTTTTATAGGCCTGGAAAAATTCACTACTCATTGGTGGGGAGCGGATGCCAAGATGAGCATCTCCCAGGCTGAAACGGGCTGGATTTTTAGATTAAAGAGTTATGCGCCCTTTAGTTTAAACATTGAGAGGGACATTAACTGCTTTATTAATAATGGTTGATTTCTAAACATTTTGCAACAATTTTTATTGATATTTTTGCTTTTTACTTAACTAGTCGTTTCATCTGCTTCATGTAATATGATATAATGGGAAACCCAGGGTCAGTTCATTGATGGCCGTTTTTTTCCGGATTTTATAACCTCACTATTTTATTATTTTATTTATACTTAAGAGATGCAATTTTCTTTTTGGTCACCAGGGGTCCTCGCAAAGGATTCTAATATGTGGCTTAGGCTTTGGCATAGCTGTCCGCCATTTTGTTGGTGGGCTGGAATCGGAAGTAGGGGTATGTTCTATTCACATCTCGGAGCGGGGATATTGATTATCTAATTACTTGTGCGGGATCGCCATCTCTGCACTGACGAAGGGGTATAAATTGGCGTGGTGAGAGCGGATGGGCGTGTCCCTGATGACGTCAGTTGTGACGAAACTAGTTGGATACACGCCCATTCGCTCACCACGCTTCTGCGCACGCACGGCCCGCTGCGGCCATTATTGTTTCTGGCGTTCTTACTCATGCTTACGCTTTTGGAAATATGAGTTTTTTACTTATTATTGTCAATAAAGGGGATTGTTTTTACAATATCACACTATGTGAGGCTTCCTTTGTTTTCATGTGACGGGGGCTGTGGAAACTACTGCCTATTCTGGAACGGATTGGGAGCAAAAGCTGGCATACGGTTTGCAGTTTACAGAGGAAGAAGCCTTTCTGATAGCTGGGGAAGAACACCTGGATGCATTCGATTTTAATCATGTGTGTGAAGACCGCTCTTTTTAGGGGGTCACATACTTTGTGGTAAGGGCACAGCTTGGATGGTGAAGTGTGACACAGGAGTGCTTTTGCTTTCTGCACGGAAGCTGGGACTTTATCTTCCTCTGTCTCTCTCCTTATGGACTGTGATTGTTAGTGTATAGCGCTGTACATATTTGCTGTTTGATATATATTTTTTTCATCCAAGTGTAGGATTGACATGTACAGCAGCTTTATATTGTAACATTATCTTATAATCTTGTTTTTAAGCGCAGATTTTTTATATTATATATTTTTACAGAATTTAGAACTTTGTTTGAGCGTTCAGAAAAAAGGGGGGGGGATCTGAAATTTCACACCTCAGTGGAGGAGAGCTCTGAGAGCGGATTGGAGGGAAGGGGCACACCCCGTCACACAGCAACAGAGCTGAGGCTGACAATCAGCTGTAGATCCCTCCCTGTCACCATTTTCTCTTGGTGTCAGTAAAACTTGTCAGAAGTGATTCATGCTGAAAGAAGAATGAAGCAGCAGACAGAAATCACACTTAATGCAGGGCTTGACAAATTTGCTTTGAATCTAGGAGCCAGCTAAAAAAAGCTAGGAGCCAGTTTTTTTTAGCGTAGGTCTCGAGGTCAGCGCCCTGGTTAAGGCAAGTAATCTGTGCCCCCTAACTTACTCACTGCAGAGCAGCCAGTCAATAACTCCAATGTAACACTGTTACATCAGGGTTATAGGCTGGCCAGAAAGAGTGGCACTAAAAACCTGTTCTAGGGGGAAACTCCTCATTGTGCCTAATGCACCATGACTGTGGCATGTAAAACGCCCTCATCTGCTGCCTAATGCAACTTAAGGGTGGCAAAAACATGTCTCCACTGCACATCTAAATGAACCCTTAGTGACACTTTAAATTAAAATACAAAAAAAGGATGAAAGAAGTATTCCACCGCTGATGATCTTCTGCTGCCTCTTTGCAGCCACTTCCTGCCTACATGCATGTCCCTGCCGATGACTATTCATTGCTCTGGTGGGTTTCCGGTCACCATGAAATACTGGAGCCCAGCTGCACATAAAGAGTGTAATTGTTGATGGTACACAGGACTTTATCACAACTTTGTTGCTAAGAATAAAGATCACGATTCTCACGGTGTAACATCATCTTTCACATTACACAAAAAATTAGGCTAACTTTACAGGGTTATTTTTTTTTAAATGATTATAAGTGTATTTTTTCCAGAAAAAATTGTGTTTGAATGACCGCTGCGCAAATACAGTGTGACATAAAATATTGCAACAACCGCCAATTTATTCTCTAGGGTTTCTGCTAAAAAAATATAAATGTTTGGGGGGGGTCGAAGTCATTTTCTAGCAGAAAATAGTTTTTTTACTTGTAAGCAACAAATGTCAAAAAAGGTTTAGTCTTTAAACTTCCCTTATCTAGAGGCCGGAGTAAATTCCTTTGTCCTATTCTAAAGCAACCAAAAAGATACATTGTATCTTGTGTTTATACTTAGCGTGTTGGCAGACTGCCTGGTTGTTTTTTTTTTGTTTTTTGGTTTTTTTTTTTTTAGGCAGAGAACGGCTCGGAGATGCTGTAACATAGTGGGAGGAGAGAAGTATCGGAAGCCTTTCGCCAGGACGCGATTTCTGGTCGCATGGCGACCAGGAATTGTTGAGCTTTGACTTAATGCTTGAGACAAGCATAGATGGATATGCTGTGCTCATATGGCATGTCTGAGGTTTATAGCCCCTTTAAAGTGTTATATTTACCTCCCCTATGCAAGGGTTTTGCACAGAGCGGCCCGAACCTCCTCTTCTGGAGTCCCTTGTCGGCGCTCCTAGCTCTTACCCGCATTGAGTGCCCCCACGGAGAGCCGCTCTTCAATGGGATACTTGTGTGGGCGCTCGAGTCCTGCTGCTGCGTCCATTGACACAGAAGCAGGATTCGGTCCAGTCCCCTTGCCACTAGATTTGATTGGCCGCAGCACGAGCCAAAGGCTCCTGTTGCTATCAATCTATCCAATGAGGGCCAGAGACAGCTGCTGGGCTCATTCTCGTCACTGGAACAATCGGGTTCAGGTAAGTAAAAGGCAGGCCTCGACAAACCCCGGGCGCCAGGTCGCCATGGCGACCAGAAATCGCGTCCTGGCGAGTGACTGCCGTTCCTTCTCTCCCCATGTTAAAACAGCGTGTCAGATTCGAGAGCTGAGAGTTCTCTGCTTAATCTAACAGCTGTTAAACTTGGCTGGCTGCCCGAGATATTTGTTTCTACTTAGAATGAAGAAAAGTAACAATGTATCTTCTTCTTTCAAAGCAACGATCTCCGGGCTATGAGGAAAGTTTAACCATTTAAAGACTAAACCCTCTCTCACATTAGTGGCTTACAATTAAATATCCAGTATTTTCTGCTAGAAAATGACTTGGAACCCCCAAACATTATATATTATTTTTAGCAGAGACCCTAGAGAATAAAATGGCGGTTGCTGCAATATTTTATGTCACATGGTATTTGCGCAGCGGTCTTTCAAGCGCAATTTTTTGGAAAAAAATACACTTTTAATGAATAAAAAAAAAACTAAAAACAGTAAAGTTAGCCCATTATTTTTTTGTATAATATGAAAGATGATGTCACACCACAAGAAACGTGACCTTTATTCTAAGCAACAAAATTGTGATAAAGCCCTGTGTACCATCAACAATTACCACTCTATGTGCAGCTGGGCTCCAGTATTTCATGGTGACCAGAAACCCACCAGAGCAATGAAAAGTCACTGTGGGGGACACACATGTAGGCAGGAAGTGGCTGCAAAGAGGCAGCAGAAGATCAGCAGCGCTGGAGTACTTTTCACCTTTTTTTTTGTATTTTATTACGTCACTAAGGCTTTGTTTAGATGTGTAAGTTGGGTGGTAATAATGTGCAGTAGAGACATGTTTTTGCCACCCTTAAGCTCCATTAGGCAGGAGATGAGGGCGTTTTACATGCCGCAGTCACAATGCATTCGGCATAATAAGGAATTTCCCCCATAACAGATTTTTTAGTGTCACTCTTTCTGGCCAGCCTATAACCCTGATGTAATGGTGGAGTTATTGACTGGCTGCTCTGCTGTGAGTAAGTTAGGGTTAGGGACGCAAATTACTTGTCTTACCCCTGGCGCTGACAACCCAACACTACGCTATAAAAAACTGGCTCCTAACTTTTTTAGCCGGCTCCTAGATTCAAGGCAAATTTGTCAAGCCCTGGTAAAAGGGAAGCAGCTGCACAACAAAAGGTTTTTCACCTTAATGCATCAAATGCATTAGGGTCCTTTCACACTAGTTTTGACAGGCTCCGTGGGGATCCATCCGTTGATCCCCGCTGAGCCAGTGGATGACAGGACCGTCTCTGCACTCTGTGCAGAAACGAACCTGTCAGAGCTCCGCTCTCCTCTATGGGGGATCGGATGAACACGGACCGTCTGTCCATGTTCATCCCATCCGATCGACGGATGGAAAATAGGGTTTCCATCTGTCTGTATTTGGAGGATAGGAGCAGATTGGATGTCAGCCGACATGTCACCGCTGACATCCGTTGCTCCATAGAGGACAATGGAGCGTCCGTTCAGGTCTGCCTAAAAAACTGATAGGCGGACCCGAACCATCCGCCCATGTGAAAGGACCCTAAAGGTGAAAAACCAGGAGACTTTACAACTCCTTTAGACCCCTTTCACACTGGGTCATTTTCCAGTCACAGCGATGCTAAAAATAGCACCTGTACAGTGCCTGAACCCCCCATTCTCCACAGTGTGAAAGCCTGAGCGCTTTCACACTGGTAAGGTGCGCTTGGAGAACGAGGAAAAAGTCCTGCAAGCCGCATCTTTGGGGCGGCACAGTGGTGTAGTGGATAGCACTTTCGCCTGGCAGCAAAAGGGTTGCTGGTTCAAATCCCAACCATGACACTACCTGCCTGGAGTTTGCATGTCCTCCCTGTGCCTGCGTGGGTTTCCTCTGGGTACTCCGGTTTCCTCCCACACTCCAAAGACATGCTGTTAGGTAAATTAAATCCTGTCTAGAATTGGCCCTAGTATATGTATGAATGTGAGTTAGGGACCTTAGATTGTAAGCTCCTTGAGGGTAGGGAATGATGTGAATGTACAATATATATCTGAAGCGCTGCATAAATTGACAGTGCTATATAAGTACCTGAAATAAAATAAAAATCTTTGGGGTGGTGCTTTGAGCAGTGTATATATCGCTCCTCCATTGTAATCAATCAGCTGTACACTGCCAGGGAAGCTCCAAGCTGTGGAGCTTTTTACCCCTTCTTGGGGGTTAAAAGCGACCCGCTCCTGCCATGGTGCCGCTATAATAGCGGCGCTTTACCGCTACCACCCTAGATTGAAAGTGCCATTAAGGCCGGGTTCACACTGATGCGAAATAGATGTGGTTTTCCCTCATCCAATTCTCATGAGAGGAGAGTGTGCCTGGCTCTCAACAGAGCTGGTTCACACATCTCCGGTGCGGCCATGGCTCTGTGGTGTCCTGTGTGTCTTTGGCTCCATTTCAGATCAGAATTCAGGCATAATTTGTCCCTGAAACAGAGAGCAGAGATGCACCGGACCCCTGCTGTGAGTCGCATCCACACTAAGGGTGAACCCAGCCTAAGTTTACAGTGGTGCAATGCGTGAAGCACAGCACCTACGCTGAGTGTCGTCCCCAGGCCACGTAGAGACGAGAGACAAAGTCCCTGTTTAATACGGACTTAAGACTAGACTTTACCTCGGTTTCTGTGTGTCCTGTGGTGTCTCGGTACCGGCGTGGCCTCTACACACTTGGTCGAGACAACTCTCGGTCCGTGTGAGAGGAGAGTACTCTTAACCTACTCCCTTTTGGTGTAGATAAAGCGTAGTCACACTTGGGCCGGAATTACCGTGAAAGTTAGATCCCACCATCGCCATTTCGCGGCGATAATATCGCCGTGGTACCGTCCTCGCCCAGCGAAAATTGGGGGTTCTTCCCCATTTTTCGAGG
>BLSH010391126.1:9391-20234 GCA_018402905.1 Glandirana rugosa | reverse complement strand
TTACGGATGATGAGAATTCATTTTTGGGGTTTTTTATTTTTTACTAAAAATGGCGGCGATCTGCGATTTTTTGCGGTACTGCGATATTGGGGCGGACATGTCGGAACGTTTTGACACTTTTTTGGGACCATTGGCATTTATACAGCAATCAGTGCTATAAAAATGCACTGATTACTGTGTAAATGCCATTGGCAGTGAAGGGGTTAACCTGCAGGGGGCGCTCTAAGGGTTAACTATGTTCCCTGGGCGTGTTCTAACTGTATGGGGGACTGCCTATCTGGGGAAGGGAAGTTATCACAGCCTTCACGTAAAGGAAGGCTGTGATCACAGCCCTTCCCCCTCACACAGAGCGGAGGTCCGTGTTTACTTACACGGACCTCCGCTCCTTCACTCCGGGGGGGGGGGGCATCGCGGGTGGCCGGCGGCAATCGAAGCCGCCGCACCCGCTCCCTGGCCCCCCCAGGACACAGTGAGCGCGCGGGTGCGCCTCCGGCGGCGCGCGCTCACTGTGCGCGATCTGGCGGCCGCCGTCGTATGACGGCGGTTTGCCTTACAGAGCCACTTTGCCGCCGTCAGATGCCGATCGGCAAGTGGTTAAATGACGCCCCCAAATTGGTTTACAGAATGCAGTTGTCCAACTGTTGAACTGGATGTTCAGACCCATGAGATCCGATTCCAGTGCAGACCAAAAAAACAGGTCCTGTGCCATACTGGTGGGAATGCGATGCGATTTCAGCCAAACTGTAGTTGAATTTGCATCTCACAGACATTGCATGTGATGTGCACATCATTGCCAATCACACGCGATAGCCGCAAATGCATAAGCTTGTATGAAATTGTAACCAATGTGTAAGGAATATAGAGTGCAGCCCTTGTCATTGTAAAGGTGCCCAGTCATAGAGGAAGTACACATCAGAAAGCTGAGACAAGGAGGCAATGTGTATCTATTAGAGGAAGCTGCAATGCATGGGCCCGGCATGGCTCTATGGACATTCCATCCACACACAACATCACTCTATGAGCTGCACGCTACAGGCCTCCCATAGACACCATTCTCCCGGCATGCTTTGCACGGGTGCCCTGGCCTCTCTCATACATGCTAATTCATATTGCCATCACATGCGTACCGCGCACACAGCCCGCTTTACCCACGCCAGTTCAGCCCCCCACCGCCCTCTGTGCCTCGCACCCTTCCCACCGGTATTACCTACCTAATGTCATTATTGTACCTCTCCACATCGGAGTCCCCGCGCTCCGCCATTATAGGAACAACCGATAACCTCACCAATGCCCCACCCACCCACATACCACCTGACTGCATGAACCCTGCCGCTATTGGCTGACGACAAGTTCAATCAATTGTAGTTCCGGCGTATTCGATGACAATTTCCGGAAAGGGGAAGCCCAGGAAGTGACCGCTAGGGGGAGGAAGGAAAGGGGGGCGCGGGAAGGTGAAGTGCTGGCAGAGGTAGCAGTGGCTCCGGCGATGACGAGTGTATTGGAAGGGGGAGAGTTATTCCTATGAGACTTGTTTAGAATGCGCTACTGTGTGCTATGTACTGGTGGTGGAGAGAAGATTCTCGCACTTCTCTCTTACAAGTAACAAATCGGTATTCTTTGCCAGAAAATGTAGAACCCACAAACGTTTTATATATATTTATTTTCTAGCATTTTTTATGTCACACGGTATTTGCGCAGCAGTTTTTCAAACACTTTTTTTTTGGGGGGGGGTGCACTTTAACCACTTTATGGACCGGAAGGATTTCCCACCTTAGCACCAGAGCACTTTTTGGGATTCATCGCTTTAACTGACAATTGCGCAGTCGTGCAACGCTGTACCCAACAAAATTTGTGTCCTTTTTGCGCAGTCGTGCAACGCTGTACCCAACCAAAATTTGCGTCCTTTTTACGCAGTCGTGCAACACTGTACCCAAACAAAATTTGCGTCCTTTTTACGCAGTCGTGCAACGTTGTACCCAACAAAATTTGCGCCCTTTTTACGCAGTCGTGCAACGCTGTACCCAAACAAAATTTGCGTCCTTTTTACGCAGTCGTGCAACGCTGTACCCAACAAAATTTGCGTCCTTTTTACGCAGTCGTGCAACGCTGTACCCAACAAAATTTGCGTTCTTTTTACGCAGTCGTGCAACGTTGTACCCAACAAAATTTGCGTCCTTTTTTTTCCCCACAAATATAGCTTTCTTTTGGTGGTATTTGATCCCCTCTGCGTCATTTCTGCATCACCGCTATAAAAACAAAAAAGAAGAGTCACAATTTTGCAAAAAAAACAATATTTCTTACTTTTTGCTATAATACAAATCCAAAAAAATATATATAAAAAACAAATTTATTCATCAGTTATATTCTTCCTCATATTTGTGGTAAAAAAAAAAATTGCGATCGCCGTTTATTGATTGGTTTGCGCAAAAGCTGCCACGTTTACAAACCATGAGAATTAATTTCTGGCGGTTTTATTTTTTTTACTAGTAATGGCGGTGATCTGCGATTTTTATCAGGGCTGTGATATTGGGGCAGACATGTTGGACATTTTTGACACTTGTTTGGGACCATTGACATTTATACAGCAATCGGCTCTAAAAAAAAAAAACACTGATTACTGTGTAAATGTCACTGGCAGTGAAGGGGTTAACCTGCAGGGGGCGATCAGGGTTAACTGTGTTCCCTAGGCGTGTTCTAACTGTGAGGGGGCTGGGCTGCCAGGGGAATAAGAGATCTAACTGATCCCAGTGACCGGTATCGTTCGATCTCTTACATGCCGCCTGACAGAGTGGGGAACCACCGTGTTTATATTGGCGGTTCCCCACTCTTCTCGTGTACCAGGCGATCGCGAGTCGCCGGCGGACATCAAATCCGCCCGACCTGCAGTCACCCTCTTGGAGTGGGCACAAGAGCATGTGCGAATCGCCTTTTATAAATGCAGATTCGTGATATGCTGCCACATTGCAGCAGTAAAACTATGCGAGACGGTGTGGAACCGGTTAATGAATTAAAATACAAAAAAAAAAAAAATCTATAACCCAATTTTTTGGTAAAATATAACAGGTGATGTTACGCTGAGTACATAGATCCCCAACATGTCATGCTTTAAAATAGTGTGCACCTCCGTAGGTGACACTTTAGAAATTTTTACAGGTTACATGTTTAGAGATACAGAGGAGGTCTAGTGCTGGAATTATTGTTCTCGCTCTAACTTTCGCAGTGATACCACACGTGTGGTGCGACCACCGTTTACATATGTGTGTTAAACCTACGTATGTGTTCGCTTCTACACACAGGGACAGGGGTGCTTTAACCACTTCAGCCCTGGAAGGATTTGCCCCCTAATGACCAGAGCACTTTTTGTCATTCAGCACTACGTCACTTTAACCACTTCAATACCAGGCACTTGCCCCGACTTCCCGCCCAGACCAATTTTCAGCTTTCAGTACTGTTGCATTTTGAATGACAATTGCATGTTCGTGCGATGCTGTACCCAAACAAAATTTTTATCATTTTGTTCCCACAAAGAGAGCTTTATTTTGGTGGTATTTGATCACCTCCTGCGGTTTTTATTTTTTGCGAAATAAAAAAAGAGCGAAAATTCTGAAAAAAAAAAAGTTTTTCTCTGTTTCTGTCACAAAACTTTTTAAATAAGTACATTTTCTCGATCACTGATGGGGACTGATGAGGCTAATGAATATAAAAGGGATTGATTCCCTAAGCCAGTGCAAAAACACAACACAATAGAGCTGCTGGTGTAAATGGGCGATGCCCAAATAAACTGTTAATAATGTATAAAATTAACCGCGCTCATTACCCTAACCACTAAAGTATGGAAACAACACTTTGCATAACAATAAAATTGCATACCACTTGAAATTGCATGAAGATTAATCAATACTTAGATCAATATATGTGCTTATAAGGTGCATCAATAATACTGGCCCCTAGGGGTCAGAATGACAAGAAAAACGTGATTCTAGTTCAGTGTGCAAATTAACAAACTTTCGATTAATATCAGATGAATGTGCAAAATAAAACAAACTGTGATTCAAGTCCTGTGTGCAAATTGACAAGGTAAACCCTTTTCTTCTTTAGGGGGTGGGGGTGGGGGGTAGTTGCCATCTGTTTCCTACTGGGGAGATTCCTTTCACTTCCTGTCTCATAGCCATAACAGGAAGTGGGGGAGTCCCCAGTGAAAGATTTCCTTTCTATAAGCCACCATTTTTGCTTTCAATGATAACAGTTGCCAGGACAAATATCAAGTGTGAATCTCCCTAACGGGGGCACAGACAGCACTAAAGTCTGACAGGTGTTCTAATCCCCCTCCACTCTGTACAAAACTGAAAAAAAAAAGGTTTGCCTTTAGTTGCACTTGAAGAATAGTATGTATGTATTGTTCAGATCCAGTAGTAAACTCATTAGTCATGTGTCATGGTGTGTATCCCATTACCCACAGGTGGCCACCTCTGCTAACAATGTTCCTTGCAGTGTCTTACAGCCAGCAGATCCCATCTTGAGCTGCTCTTTTCTGGTACTGTAAAGGTTGAAGTGATATTAACACAAACTGTTGGCACTATATAAATCCTGCATAATAACAATTGAAGGCTGTTTTTTGTTAACATAAAAAGATGTTATACTTACCTGCTCAGCGCAATAACACTGCACCTACCTCCTCTTTGGCAATTCTCCACCAGCCCTGTCTGCTCTTCCCTTCTTTAGGGTGCCCCCTTCAGCAAACCCTGTGCTAAGGAGTCACCTGTGTGTGCGTGCTTCAAAGCTTGGCTATATGAATTTATAGACACACACAGCACCCTACCCTCTCGCCTCACATCCGTTTGGTTGACAGCCTATGGTTCCTGCTACCCTCAGTGTCTCCTGTGAGACCAAGAAGACATGAGCGTTGTTGCAGCCAGAGAGCGCTGGAGCATGAGAGTAGTCAGATAAGTATTTAGGGTAGATAGAAGTAGTGTGTTTATTTTATTTGTGTTTGTTTTTTTTTAACAATGCAGAGAATGCATTAAAGTGGTTCTCAGTGTTTTTTTACCATAAAAGAAGAACTAAAGGCAAAACTTTTTCTTCAATTTGGATAGAGTAAGGCCTCTTGCACATGAGAGTAAAAAATGCTGAGTTTTTTTTTACTGATCTGAAATGAGATGCAGTGTTGTCTATGGGACATTGCACACAGATGAGTAAAGATCAGTATTACAGCGATGAGTACAGAACAAAAACAAAAATAGAAAATTTTACATTTGAGTGCAGTAATTTACTTGCGTTTACTCGTTTAACCACTCGCTCACTGGGCACTTAAACCCCCTTCCTAGCCAGACAAATTTTCATCTTTCAGTGCTCTCACATTTTTGAATGACAATTACTCAGTCATGCAACATTGAACCCATATGAAATTATTGTCCTTTTTTCACACAAATAGAGCTTTATTTTGGTGGTATTTTATCACCCTTGGGTTTTTTATTTTTTTGCGCCATAAATGAAAAAAGGCCAAAAATTTTGTAAAAAATGCATATTTCTTCTTTTCTGTTATAACATTTTGCAAATTAGTCATTTTTCTTCATACATGTTGGCCATAATTTATACTGCTACATATCTTTGGTAAAAATAACCAAAATAAGTGTATATTATTTTGTTTTTGTGAAAGTTAGTGCCGGTTCACACTACAGCGACTTGGGATCCGACTTGTCAGAACTCAAGTCTCCCCAAGTCACTGGACATAAGAAATCTCATTGAAGTGAATGAGAGCGATCATAATGTACACTACTGAAGTCACTCCGACTTCAGGAAAGGTTCCTGTACTACTTCAAGATGACTTCTATCCGACTTGTACCCATAGAATTCAATGAAAGTCGGTTCCCCATCTATATTTAAGCGACTTCACAGGGAAAAATTTAACCAGGTACTTCCCACGAATTTACCCAGGCAACCCCCTCCCTCCCACAGAGCCCTTCCTGTATGCTGTTGTCTCTGCATGTTCTGGCTGACCAGAGCCCACATAAAAGTCATCCAGCGAGAACCTATTGACAATGAGGTTCTCATTAGACTTGTCAGGCAGCAGCCAGTGCTGTATGATGCCACTGATCCCAACTACAGGGGCCAATTGAAAAGGGACAATGCATGGCTGGAGATCTGCACACACTGTGTGGAGGACTGGGAGATTTTGCCAGCCAATGACTGTACTGACAACTATAAGTGTAACCTTCATGTTACTTTGCTCAGTTTGTACTGCATATGCACTATATATCCCCAACTGTGTTCATAACATCAGTGCAGACTTTGCAGTGCAGGTCATCAGTGCAGTATGTGCTTTGCAGGTAATCAGTGCAGGCAATCAGTGCAATCTCTGCAGCGCATGTAATCAGTGCAGTCTCTGCAGCGCAGGTAATCGATGCAGGTCATCAGTGCAGTATCTGCTGTGCAGGTCATCAGTGCAGTCTCTGCAGCGCAGGTAATCCGTGCAGTATCTGCAGTGCAGATCATCAGCGCAGTATCTTCAGTTCAGTATCTCTAGTGCAGGTCATCAGTTCAGTCTCTTCAGCTCTGGTAATCAGTGCAGGTCCTCTGTGCAGACTATCACTGATATCTAATCGTATTGCAGAATAGGAATCATTTCAGCTTTATGTTGTTCAATACCATACCTTTGTTGAAATATGTAGACAATGATCAATATCACAAAAGCAAAAACAATGTTTGTTTTAGTATCACATTTTATTTGAATGACACCAAAAACTAGGATTTAAAAGAGTAATGACAGTATAGCATAGCATCAAAAAATTATAAACTCAATACCTGTACAGGCGTACAGGCAACAAATCTGAAAAGGCACAGAAGCAAATACAGTTAAGAAAATATAAAGCAAATTGCTCACGTACAGTGGCACCATCACAGGATCCCCTAGTAGCACTGAGGTGCACACTTTGCAGGTCATGCTTAAGGGAATCCTTGAAACGATAACCATCATGTAGCCGGACATAATTGTGGATCACGCATGCTGCTTTGACAGCAGATATAGCGTTTTCATGGTCTAACGCAATAGGCGTGTGTAACAAATGCAATTTATTGGCAAGAATTCCAAAATTGCACTCAACCACCCTTATTGCCCTTGTGAGATGATTGTTAAATACTTTCTTAGGGGTAGTCAGATTCCTGTTAGCGTAAGGCCTCATTAGGTGTTCCCCAACCACAAAAGCTTCATCTGCAACGAACACATAGGGTAGTGGGGGTTCAGTTGTGCCAGGAAGAGGACAGTTCTCAGGAAGATCTAGTAAAGTTGATTATCTCGTAGCCTTTCAGCAAAGAGGAATTGGAAAAAAATCAGTGAATCGGAGCTGCTTCCATATGATCCTATATCTATATAGGTGAAGCAGTAGTTTGCGTCGGCCACAGCTAGCAGTACAAAGGAGCAATATTTTTTATAATTGAAGAACCTACTGCCGTTACCAACAGGCTTAAACCTATGCATATGCTTCCCATCTATAGCTCCGACAAAATTGGGGAAATTGCACCGCCCCCCAAAAAGTCTTGCAATATCCCGCCAATCCTCTTGTGTAAGTCTTTTCACAACAATGCTGTTAAGCACATTCCATAAGATTTGGAACGTCTTTTGGATGATGTAGCTGACTGTAGACCTGCCCACCATGAACTCATAATGTAGGCTCACTAGGGAATGACCGGTTGCCAGGTACCTAAAAGACAAAATACATATTTGATTATGTTCCTATTTATGTTTTGCAGTGCACCTACTACAAACAAGATGGAAGGGCTTGAGGGATTGATTCAAGCGCTACCCGAGAAAACTCAGGGAGGTGAGAAGTGGTTCGGGAGCTAAAAGGGTGGTACCCTATGTCCATGCTGGAGATCTTGAGTTCCTGAGACCATTCATGGATTTGAGAGAGTGAGATAACATTTGTCATATTCCTAACTTGCTAATATACAGTTATATAAAGAAGGGTCAGCCTAAATGGTATTATATTGTTGTTGCAGAACACAATCCAGTTGGGAAGACAGAGGAAGGGCAGGAGGGATTTCAGGAGCCGTACTGTCAAAGGTCGCAGGAGCAGTGTGCAGTGGATCTACCTCAAGAGCATGAGAGCATATGTCCTGAACCTTCCACGTATACAGAGGAGCCAGCAGGGCCCAGCTGGGTTCCCAGACGTCGTGTGAGCAGACCTGCAAGAGGGAGGGGCGGTCAGAACATAGACCGATTTGCTGAGCTCATGGAACGGATGAATAAGAAGTTGGACAACCTGGAGTCAGAGGACTATGCATTTTGGATGCTGGTGGCGGGGATATTCAAAAAATCTGCTCAGAGCGAAAACACAACCTGCTGAAGGCAGTGTTGGACCTAGAATCCAACATCCTTGATGAGCCAGCAACCACCACCATGCCTAGTTTTGGCCCACCAGCAGCATCCAGCCCATATTATCATTATTCAACCCCTCCACCACCCAGAACCCACCCCCTACTATCCCCCTCGCTTCAGCCCATACTCGAATGAGGAAAACGGATGATTGCTGGTACATCCTAGTGTGTCCTGGGGTGCCGATGGTGAAGGGAATTGGGGACGAAGCTGGATATGGGATTGGGGGATGTGATGGGAATGCTATTAACCCATCACATCCCCCAATCCCATATCCAGCTCTGTCTCCAATTCCCTTTACCATCGGCGCCCCAGGACACACTAGGATGTACCAGCAATCATCTGTTTTCCATGCAAGCCAGTCCCCAATGCCTTCCACCAGCAGTGGAACAACACATTCGGAATTCAAGTCTGTATATGAGCATTTATAGCTTGACCAATTTTCCATTCTGTTATTTGTCTTTGTTTTACTTACACAATTTTGTTGCATTTCATTATTTTTTGGATGTTTGTGTGCTGTGTTGTGCAATATATGTTATATTGAATGTTGTAAATATGCATGATGCATAATCTGCTGCAGCAACGATGACCAAAAAACCCACTTGCAGGATTATTAGCCAAGTTTATATATAAAGCAATATGGAGCTGCAGTATTTTTTAAAATTTTATGATAATGCTTTAGAACCCCTACATTTCTGCAAAAGGTGTACTAAATCATACTGTTGTTGTGCATTGAAAAAGTTTACCTTAATGTGTTAATCAGTCTTTCAGTAGGTGAGATACTCCTCCAATATCATGTGTTCTGTCTCTCCAGATGGATGGAAACCAGACCAAATAATTTGTCAAAACTGTTAATGAAAAATTAATTAATAGGGTCATTTACTGTATTTAAAATAAAAAAATATCAGCCAATGGTAGCTGCACGCACACATTAACCCCTTCACGCAGACTCTAACCCTTACATTATCTTTCACATTATACAAGCCACATTGGGCTAACTTTACTGTTTTGTTTTTTTAAATTCATTAAAGTGTTTTTTTTCCAAAAAATTGTGTTAGAATTACTGCTGCACAAATACCTGTGAGATAACAATATTGCAACGATCGCCATTTTATGCTCTAGGGTCACTGATAAAAATTATATATATATAATGTTTGGGGGTGCTAAGTAATTATCTAGCAAAAGATACGGATTTTAACCTGTAAGCAACAAATATGTGGAAAAGGCTAGGGTTAATATGTGCATATCCACATAGGGCATATGTAATTACCATGCCAGGGACATCCGGGTGTAATTGAAAAACTTGTCCTCGTAAGCACGCAAATTCTCATACATGGCCTCTGAAATCTCTAGATATGATTGGATGGATCCAGGAGCGACGTCTTCTTTTCATCTTCTGCTTCCTCTTCCATCAATACTGCCAGACCGGTTGTTATGACAGCTGTCATTAGATAGCGCAAAGAGAACATTTAACGAACAAACAGGATCACAGGAGGGGTCAGAGGACACAGGGAACCAAGAAGGGAACAGGAAAAGGAATGATGCCACAAGAGCTTATTCTCTGATTGGCCACAGGCAAAGTCGCCTGTCATGGAGGTCGCTTTAAGCCGCGCTGAAGTTCCGTTTAAATCACCTTGCAAAGTCACGCCTGAAGTCGGGTCGCCCCTGTGTGAACCGGCACTTATAGAGTTTACAAGCTATGGTGCCAATCTCTGATAATTGATCACACCTTATTTCACACCGTATCTCATTTCTTGAGACACTAACAAGCCAGGAAAGAACAAAAACATCAAAGGTATTTAGTATGAGGCATGGTGAGTTTTTTGAATTTTTTATTTTTTCCCACAATTCTTTGCAAAATGAAGATTTTTTTTTTCCCACAAAATTGTCAAGTTATTTCTCACACACAGCATATGCATAAAAATGAAAATGCATTTTTTTTTTGTTTACACAAAGTTGTTCATGTACATGATATTTCAAACACATACCATATACATAGCAAAAAATGACACCTGAGTATGGCAATACCACATATGTTATATAGTATTCATTATTATACAGTATTTATATAGCGCCGACAGTTGGCGCAGCGCTTTACAATATTAGGGCAGACAATACAATACAATACAATTCAATACAGGAGGAATCAGAGGGCCCTGCGTTGCCGTGAAAAATAAGAGTTAGTTGGGTAGGGGGTGTCAATAACGGGAGAACATAGTAAATTGGGAGGGAGGATCTAACATTCGAGATGGCTCGTCCCGGGAGACTAAGGAGGACATAACTTAACATAACATAACATAACAGACGGGATTATAACATTTCGCGACGCGGTTGACAGCCGCGATATATTTATGACATATTATTACTTATGATATATTGTATACACCATAACGGTATGAGTCCACAGTAAAAAACGATACATATACCATACACAAACTTTATAGTACATGTACTTGTTGAAACACATTTGTT
>BLSH010391084.1:0-10330 GCA_018402905.1 Glandirana rugosa | reverse complement strand
CAACATACACACAGGCAGAATGTGGAGCGGTAATTTTTGTACCGGCAAATGTCTTCTGACATTCTGCCCGTGTGTGCGGGGCTTATAAGAGAAGTGGTGTGGAAAGCAAAGACGGTGCCAAGGTCACCTTTGTCGGCGGACAGCTTGCTGACATCCATGGTCTTGTTGAGGACTTTAAAGGCTAAGGCCAGGGACGCTTTCATCGTCATGTCACCCTCCTTGTAGTCCTGTTTCAACATGGAGACGGCAGCCTGCAGACACATAAAATATCCGTCACTGATAAAAGCCTCTGACCATTATAATATATGTGGCCATCGCTGGTGGACTCTCATTCGTACCGCACTGTTGTTCCCGATGCATGTAGCTTTCCATCCCTCATAATTGCCGCTGGGGTCGCTCTCATATAGCTGGAACCTGTAGTGCTTGTCCCAGCCGATGTACAGCAATGAGACACTGAATGGCCGCTTCCCTGCTAAACAAAAATGGAAAGAACTTGTAATACTACAATATAGGAAGAAAGAATCACCACCATTACATAAAAGTGACCAACGGCAGCCGGCCTGGTACAGGATAAATAAAAAGTTTTGTGTAGCGCTCACCAAATAAATAAATCTCCAATATATGTCCACAAGATAAAAGTCCCAAAATATATGTCCTATAATAATTCTGCTTACACAATCAGTGATGTAAATCGCAATAAAAAAAAAATAAAGAAAAACTGTAATATCAAGTATGTCCACAAGATGTCGCCAGCAATCCGCAACAATGATAACAACGAATACCCATTCATGAACATTGCTGAATAAATTGTATAAAATTGTGCAAAAATAAGCTCAAGTGTACTGCTCCCAGCAACTAACACAGTGGTGCAGTATAATATATATAACTAATCCTAAAATAAATCATATCTAGACAATGTGCAGAATATGCAATATAAATTCATAACCAAGGTGCAATAAGTAATAATTCATGCATCTAGATCATAACAGTTTTTATAAAGTGCTTATTATAAAGTCCACAATTGTGCAACAAAAGCAATAAATGTAATAAAGTGCAACGTGCATCGATTCTCTGTGCATATAGTGAGTGATCCTCAAACAGATCCAAGCAGATTGCAGTAAAGTGCAGCATTCAGACAGGAAAGTTTCACTGATTTGTCTTCAGGAAGAAATGTGTATGTTGTGTCACACAAGGAGCAAATCACATCCACCATATGAAGGAGAGGGAGAGACAGAATGACACAGCCCACCACCTGATCACACTTCACCCGTGGGGTGCCCTAGCCTCTCACCTCCCAGGAAGACCCCCAAGGGTCTAATCACGCCTTTAGTAATGGTGGTGACTCGCTCTGGTCAGGGTGCGGGTAAAGGTAGCAGTCACCGGACCAATTTCCACTTCCACCTTTGGTAAAATTCACTCCAGCGCCCACATAGCCTTCTCCACTGCAGGGGTCATATGTAATACTCTCTCTTATGCCAGCTGGGCATGGTGGATGTGATTTGCTCCTTGTGTGACACAACATACACATTTCTTCCTGAAGACAAATCAGTGAAACTTTCCTTTCTGAATACTGCACTTTACTGCAATCTGCTTGGATCTGTTTGAGGATCACTCACTATTTGCACAGAGAATCTATGCACTTTGCACTTTATTACATTTATTGCTTTTGTTGCACAATTGTGGACTTTATAATAAGCACTTTATGAAAATTGTTATGATCTAGATGCATGGATTATTACTTATTGTACCTTGCTTATGAATTTATATTGCATATGCTGCACATTGTCTAGATATGATTTATTTTAGGATTAGTTATATATATTATACTGCATCACTGTATTAGTTGCTGGGAGCAGTACACTTGAGCTTATTTTTGCACAATTTTATACAATTTATTCAGCAATGTTCATGAATGGGTATTCGTTGTTATCATTGTTGTGGTTAGCTGGCGACATCTTGTGGACATACTTGATATTACAGTTTCTATTTATTTTTCTTTTTTATTGGAATTTACATCACTGATTGCGTAAGCAGAATTATTATAGGACATATATTTCGGGACTTGTATCTTGTGGACATATATTGGAGATTTATTTATTTGGTGAGCGCTTCAAAAAACGTTTTATTTATCCTGTACCAGGCCGGCTGCCGTTGGTCACTTTTATGTAATGGTGGTGATTCTTTCTTCCTATATTGCAGTATTACAAGTTCTTTCCATTTTTGTTTCACAGGGAAGTGGCCATTCTGTGTCTCGTTGCTGTACATCGGCTGGGACAAGCACTACAGGTTCCAGCTATATCAGAGCAACCCCAGCGGCAATTATGAGGGAAGGAAAGCTACATGCATATATGTAGTAGTATATGCAAAATATATATTTTGGGACTTGTATCTTGTGGACATATATTGGAGATTTATTTATTTGGTGAGCGCTACACAAAACGTTTTATTGATCTATTTTTGTGGTGATTGGGTTGATTCATTCTGTGTTAGCTTCTGCCCTTACAATATCGTTGTCCTTTGTTTTTAACATCAGTCTTACTGACTATTTATTTACTGGTAGAGGAGGAGCTGCCTGTACCCCCCTATCAGCAGCACCTCTACCAAGATGGCCGCCTCCACACAGGGAAAGAATGCAGAACAAGTCAGTAATGGGGAAAAGATCACCTGCAGGGGACCACAGGCAATCCCAGTGACTCATCCTTTTCCCCCCTTGCATCGGCTTCCAGAGCAGAGAGAGCATTGGAAGGTTAGAACCTCTGTCAGCTTTATACTGCTGCCCGGGTCCTCCTGTCCCAGTGACCCCGCCCTGACATTTCTCTTCCTGGTGTCACAAGGATAAAAAAAAGGCAGAAAATGTGCACTAAAAATGACAAGTTCTGTATTTGCTGTATATATTAAAGTGTCATTAACCTATATTAAAGCTCTGCACATGTAGCTACTCTATATCATTGGTGCGCAACATGAAAATTTTAGAGGGCCTCAAGTGCATTTTCATGCCTCAACATCCAAACACTTCGGCCCTGTTGCATTTTTTGCAACGTATAACAATGCACATTGAGAAAGTTGAAATACAATACCCCAAAGCATTGGTGCCAGTGAGTGCAATAATAACCCAAGCATTGATGTCAGTGGGTGCAATAATAACCCAAGCATTGGTGTCAGTGAGTGCAATAATAACCCAAGCATTGGTGTCAGTGAGTGCAATAATAGCCCCAGCATTGGTGTCAGTGAGTGCAATAATAACCCCAGCATTGGTGTCAGTGGGTGCAATAATAGTCCAAGCATTGGTGTCAGTGAGTGCAATAATAACCCAAGCATTGGTGTCAGTGAGTGCAATAATAACCCAAGCATTGGTGTCAGTGGATTCTCTCTCTCCCCATCCCCATGCCAGGACTTTACATATAATATGGCACTAATTGACAGCACTGATTGGCACTCAGGCACCATTGATGGGCACTGATAGGTGGCATTGGTTAGCACTGATCGGTGACACTGATTGGCACTGATAGGCGACACTGATTGGCACTGATAGGCAGCACTGATATGTGGCATTGGTTGGCACTGATTAGCAGCACTGATGGGCACTGATTGGCACTGACAGGTGGCACTGATTGGCAGCACTGATGGACACTGTTAAGTGTCATTGGTTGGCACTGATAGGCATCACTGATGAGCACTGACAGGGGGCACTGATTGGCACTGATAGGCAGCACTAACGGGCACTGACAGAGGTGAGGGGGAGTTTAAAATTGAGCCAAATCATTGGCTGGCGTTTGATCACTGTTCGGTCCCGCCCACCCCAGACATCACCGCTGTGTTTTGACAGCTGGTCTCTGCAAGCAGTTACAATGCATGAAGGTTTCACAGACTGAGTGGCTCTGGCAAGCCTCACTATCTGCTGCATGTGAAACTGTTTCATAGGCAGCATACACACTCTCTTGGATGTAGCATATCACAGCAGCCCAGATGGGCAGATCTCAGGAGAGCTGGCATGCGGCTACACTAACACGCATGGGGTGATTAGGGTGTGCCCAAGCACACCTGGCACACCCCGTGTGCATGCCTATGAGTACCAGCCAGCAGTTCCTATGAGTAATCAGAAGTACCCACCTGGACCCAGCAGTACCAGCCAGCAGTATCCACCAGTACCAGCCAGCAGTACCCACCAGTACCGAGAAGTACCAGCCAGCAGTACCCACCAGTACCCAGTAGTACCAGCCAGCAGTACCCACCAGTATCAGCCAGCAGTATCCACCAGTACCCAGAAGTACCAGCCAGCAGTACTAGCCAGCAGTACCCACCAGTATCAGCCAACAGTACACAGCAGTACTAGCCATCAGTGCCTACCAGTACTCACCAGCAGTGCTCACCAGTACTCACCAGCAGTACTCACCAGTACTCACCAGCAGTACTCACCAGTACTCACCAGCAGTACTTGCCAGTACCAGCAAGCAGTACCCACCAGTAGCAGCCAGCAGGACCCAACAGCAGTACCTGCCCTGAAGGACAGCCAGCCGCAGCCACCAGCCATACCCGCCTGGGAGACAGCAGCAGCCAGCGATACCTGCAGGAACCCTGAGGAAGAAGTGAAGACTGAGGTCAGTTGAGGTGCAGGTAAACCACAGTGCATCAGTGTGAAAGCAACCTTAGGCCCCTTTCACACAATCGGTCCGATTGGGTCCGTCTGTCTTTTTTCAGGCGGACCCAATTGGACCCTCCGAGAGCGGCAGATTTAAACTGACCTGCGTCCTTTTACACCCGCCTATCTCCAATCCGATCTGCTCAAAAAAACAAAACAGAATCCATCCCCTTCTGTCTGAGTGATTCACATCGGAAGGCCCATAGAGTAGAGTGGGCTGTGTCCATGTCATTGGACACAGACCTGTCATCTGCCCTCTCTTTTCAAAAGGTTGGGCACCCCTGGCGTACAGGTACGTGATTTTGCGCTAAAAGGCCGCCCTGCCTCAGTATATGTACATGGGGTGGTTCTTAAGCAGTTAACCCCTTCCCGCCCCGACCCTGAGTCTATTCCCAGAAAGGCAGGACAGTCTTCCGAATTACATAACCGTTGTAATTGGCTGTCAGTGGTCACATGATCGAGAGTTCAACCCGCCATCTCCCAATCATAGGTGACCAAGAGCTGTCTATGATGGCTCAATCACTGTACTAGGAGATTGCACTGAGCGTTCTCAGAATAAAAAACATTGGCAGTCCATGGGCACATACGTGTGGCCTTCTTTGCCACCGCACAGAGGTGTTACATGGGTGGCAAGGGGTTAACCAGCGGGTAAGCAGTGCCATGATGTTGTAACGTTTTTTTTACAGATACTTTAAATAAAAGGATGTGCCCACTAATGTCAGAACACCGCTTCCCCATTACTGTGTGTAAGCTTGTTTGATGTCACACAGAGCCCTCACCAGCTGGGCACAGGGGATGGGCTCCTGGTACTGTAGGAGATATCTGCAAGAAAACGGAGGCATAGAAAGTCAGAACTGTTATTAATAATCAAGGGAACCGACCTTTAATGAGTTCTCCACTCACAACAATAAGGCTCCTCCATACAGGATCCGTGTCCCCGCCACCTTAGCTACATAAATCCTTCTACTGAAAACAATGGGCCGTTCTGGAATCAGGCTGGTGGCCGAGGACCCTGCAGCGGCTGAAATGCTGGTCCTCCAAATGGCAGAAGACCAACAGTGGGCCTGCTGAACTACCTACCACATGGAAGACACCAGCACTGGAACCAATGTGTGGGCTACAAACCAACCAGACTGCACCCCACAAGATTATAGCATTTACTCAGCCTCAGATGTCTATAATGCCAACCATCTCTAACTGTAACCTACCCATCACAATACCCGGACCCCCCCATTTCAGCTAAGGTAGGTCATACTCTAATTTGTGTGCCAGCCTTCCTTACCACATTACAATAATCAAAGGATACTGAAAAACAAAAAAACATTTTAAAGCAGAACTTCTGCCAAAAAAGAAAAGAACTCACTAAAATATAAAATGAAAAAGCAGCCTAAGCTACAATACTCACCTTCAACCCAACACTGTTCATCATGGTTCTTCTTTTTCCCACTAGGTGTCCTCTGACTTCCGAATTGAATGACGGCCGGCATCATTCAACCCAGTTGCTGTGAGCCCGGGCTGCCATAGCTGCAAATGTGCCCCATGATGACCAAGCACCTCTATGACTAAGCCCTACGTTAGGGTGAAATGGGTCTGTTTGGTTGTTATTACAAAGAGAGGAATAAAGTTTTGTGAAAAAGTTATGTAGCAGTGCTGGGGCCCATTTTTGTTAGGTCCTTATAGGTCTTGGATTGTCAGGTCACACACCCCCTATGACCGTTACAACCGGCTCTCACCCCCCTGAAATAGTTTTAGTTTGTTTTATACCGCAGGCCGAATCTCACCCTCCAGACCTTGTCAAGTGGCCCTCCAGCTGTCGCCCTCCACTCCCCCTACCTGCTGTCACTTGCAATCACAGCTTCTTTGGGGAGGAGTTGGGTTGTGCACCCCTAAACCCTACACAGCACACCCCTGAACCTTGCACTCTCTATGCAGCTCACCCCTGAACCCTGCACTCTCTATGCAGCACACCCCTGAACTCTGCACTCTCTACACAGTGCACCCCTGAACTCTGCAGGTAGCTCACCCCTGAACACTGCATTCTGTACGTTGCGCACCCCTGAACCCTGCACATTCCATGCAGCGCACCCCCTAAAGCCTTCACCCTGAACTCTTAACCCTGTACGCAGTGCACCCCTGAACCCTGCACTCTGTACACAGTGCACCCCTGAACTCTGCACTCTGTACGTAGCGCGCCCCTGACCTCTGCACTCTGTATATAGTTCATCCCTGAACCCTTCACCCTGTGCACAATGCACCCCTGAACTCTGCACTCTGTACACAGCGCACCCCAAATACAACTGGCCCTTTGAGGGCAATCATACTGCTGATGCGGGCCCTTGATGAAGGAGTTTGACACCCCTTCTTTACAGAATGCAACCGGAGGAGGTAGGAGGGTGTAAAAGGACACAAGTCAGTACATCTGCTGCTCCATAGAGGTGAATGGAGGTGAATGGAGGGTCAGCCATCAGTACCCACCAGTACCAGCCAGCAGGACTCACCAGCAGTACCCGCCCTGAAGGACAGCCAGCAGCAGCCACCAACCATCGCCGCCTGGGAGACAGCAGCAGCCAGCAAAACCTGAGCCTGAGGAAGAAGTGAAGACTGAGGTCAGTTGAGGTGCAGGTAGACCACAGTGCATCAGTGTGAAAGCAGCCTGAACTCTACACTCTCTACGTAGCGCACCCCTGAACTTTGAATGTAGCGCACCCCTGAACTCTGCACCCTGTACATAGTGCACCCCTGATCCCAGCATTCTGTACATAGCGCACCCCTAACCTCTGTACCCTGTACGTAGCGCACCCCTGAACTCTGCTTTCTGTACGAATCACACACCTGAACTCTGCACTCTGTACGTAGTGCACCCCTGAACCCTTCATCCTGTATGTAGCGCACCCCTGAAAGCTGCACTCTGTACATAGCGCCCACCTGAACTCTGCACTCTGTATGTACTGCACCCCTGAACTCTGCACTCTGTACGTAGCGCATACCTGAACTCTGCACTCTGTACGTAGTTCACTTGGGAACTCTGCACGTAGCGCACTCATGACCTCTGCACTCTGTACATAGTGCACCCCAAATACAACTGGCCCTTTGAGGGCAATCATACTGCTGTTGCGGCCCCTTAATGAAAGAGTTTGACACCCCTTCTTCACAGTGGGAATGAAGCTGGGAAACATGGAGGCATAAAATCAGCGACTCGGCTCAAGGCTCCATCAATGACTGAAATATAATTTATGGTTCAACTGGCTCTTTATCTATTAAATTGTAATGCTCTGTGAGTCTATAGTCTTGTGGGGTCTGGAGTGCAGCTTTATGATACAGGGAGGAGAAAAAAAATTTGCAGTAAAAAGGGCAGACTTCTCTTACCGCTGAGCGATTACCCGAAGTTCATTAGTCGGCATCCAATTTAATTCCAGCCACACCGCACGCCATGTCACTGAAATCACAAATACAAAATGTTATTTCCTGTCCCTCCCTCAAGTTGCTTGAACGCGGTGCGGGAAAGGAGCGTTCTGTGCACGTCTCCCCGCACGCATTCAAAATGCTCAAAAGAAAAAAATCGGAATCGTATGACTACACGCTGCCTTTGAGGATGCCAATATATTTTTAACAGCACCCTAAACGCAGATCACAAACATGGTGGGTTAGCAGGCACCAGGGGGCATGGTGCTGCGGTACCATGCGATTTGGGGTAGGTGCATTTTTCAAAAGTAGTGCATGTGCGGGAAACGTGCAGGAATCACACAGGGATGCAAACCACGTTCCTGTGCGATTCTGGTGTGAAGCGCCACTAAATCATACATTGACAGCTTCCATCAGAAGATTCTCAGACAGGCACCAGGCTACCACTGATAAAGGAAGGGGTCACAGAACTCACTCATTTAATTTGGAGATTTTTTCGGAGAAGAAAACCTCGTCCAGGAGTTGGTGGAAGTTTCTTCTCTCAGCCGCAAGCAAAACTTCATCATTGGCCAAAATTCCCAATCGGGTGCCTGCGTGTCCGATGGCTTCCATGGCATTCCACCTGGCACAGGGGGCCTAAGGAACAAATATACATCACAGGAGAACATAACAACCTCAGCACATTATATAGGCAAAGTGAACTGCATTAAGGTGATCAGATTTTTAAAATGAAATCCGGGGACATATTTTTTTTTTATTGGCAAATGGTAAACTATTTTATAAGTATATTTTCCTCAAATTATATACGCAGTGTATGTGCTATGTGTTTATGTGATGATTGTATGATATATACGTTATTTCTCACATTTCATCCATAAATAAAGATAACAAAAAGATACTGCTTAGAATTAGAGATATGACTACCAAATGTTATGAAGATAAGACAGAGAAAAAACAGAGTGCAGAGTTCAGGAGTGCGCTCTATAAAGAATGCAGGGCTCACCTGCTCCCCTCTATGCAGCCTATGAGGCTGCATTGCTGGCCACTGGTGAGGCTGCATAGATGGGCACAGCTGAGCCCTGCATTTTTTAATGTAGCGCACTGCTGAGCCTGCAGGTGAGGCTGCATTCCTGGGCACTGGTGAGGCTGCATTCCTGGGCAATGGTGAGGCTGCATTGCCCATCCAATGCAGCCTCATCTGTGCCCAGGAATGCAGCCTCACCAGTGCCCAGGAATGCAGCCTCATCTGTGCCCAGGAATGCAGCCTCACCTGTGCCCAGGAATGCAGACTCACCAGTGCCCAGAAATGAAGCCTCACCAATACCCAGCAATGCAGCCTCATCAGTGCCCAGGAATGCAGCCTCACCTGTGCCCAGGAATGCAGCCTCACCAGTGCCCAGGAATGCAGCCTCACTGTGCAGGGGATCAGAGAGGAGAGGAAGAGAAGAGCTGGCCGGATCATCATGCAGGACGACATAACCTGCTGTGTCAGCTTTAATTTGAATTACTGGGTGCCGCCGTCACTCTCCTGGATCGGCTTCCACCTACGATAGACAGCACATGTCCCAGCATTCTACAAGTGTGCTGTCTGTCAAAGGAGCCATACCAGGAGATGGGACTTTATGTGACGGTGGGCGCCTAGCGATTCAAATTAAAGCTGACACAGCGGGCGACACCGGCCTGACACCCCCAGTGTGTGGCACCCGGGACAGACTGCCCCTACTCTGCCTCATCACCCACCCTGCAATCCGGGGACCAATTGGCTCCGGGGACAGTGTCCTCAATCCAGGGACTGTCCCCGGAAACCGGTGGTGTCTGGTCACCCTATAATCAGGGTCGGCCCTACCATGGGTCCCAGTGGGTCCATTGGACCCAAGCAGCACTTTGAGAGGGGCAGCAAATTGAACCACAGCCACCTTTCCTTCTCTTCTATTTACCCAGCAAATTGACGACCATTTTTTTCCAGCAATGTTGTTTGTCATGAGGAAAACTGCCCCCCGGGCCACTCCGCCTGCCCCTATACTGCCCTAGCCTGTCTATATACTACCGCAGCCTGCCCCTTTACTACCCTAGCCAGCCCCTCTACTACCCTAGCCTGTCCCTATACTACCCTAGCCTGCCCATAAACTACCCTAGCCTGTCCATATACTACCATAACTTCTCTATATACTACCCTAGCCTGTCCCTATCCTACCCTAGCCTGTCTATATACTACCCTAGCCTGTCTATATACTACCCTATCCTGTCCATATACTACCCTAGCCTGTCTATATACTACCCTAGCCTGTC
>BLSH010391072.1:108150-118757 GCA_018402905.1 Glandirana rugosa | reverse complement strand
CCAGATCACTGTTCTAAGAACAGTGATATATCATATCACTTTTCTTAGAACAGTGATCTGGCTTCTCCCCGCTAATTGATAGTTTTCACACACAGTTAGAAGATAATTGTAAAACAGTGATATCATATCACTGTTCTACAATGTGGAGATAGTGATTGGTTCCATCATAAGAGCAAACAGGCCGGGGGAGAGGGGGCGACTCTGCCTCGTCCCTCGACCAATCGGGAAAGGACTCAATACCTCTCCATTTAATTTGATAGCTGCCATGGGATGGTCATACAATATCTCCATCCAAGTCAAAAAAATCTGACCAAAGCCCATTTGCTGTAGAACCCTACGCATGTAGTTCCAGTCAACCAAAATCAAAGGCCTTCTCTAGGTCGAGAAAATCCAACGCCCGATCCTCCGACTCGGATGCCAGAGCCACATGCGTAAATACCCTACGAATATTTATATCGTTTGCTTTCTTGGGCATAAATCCCATCTGATCAGAGGACACCAGTGTATGGAGGACCCCTGCCAGACGAGTTGCCAACATTTTGGTAAGTATCTTGAGATCTACGTTTAATAGTGCTATAGGTCGGTAAGAAGTACATCTAAGAGGATCTTTCCCTTGTTTAGCTAGCAAAGTAATGTTTGCCCCATAAAAAGATGGTGGAAGATTTTTTTCTTCTAAACATATACTGTACAACTCCAATAACCTGGATGAAAATCTCTCTTTATACAGCTGATACCATTCTACAGGCAGACCAGCCGGTCCTGGCGATTTCCCCAAAGGGAAAGAACCGATGGCTGCCTGTATCTCTTCCACTGTAAATAGTACATCAAGAAGCTGTCTATCCTCATCCGATAGCGATGGGAGATCCAGTGTCCCCAGCAGGGAGACTAGATCCCCATCATCATATGGCGGAACTGAGGTATACAGTGACTGATAGAAGTCTGCAAAAATTTGCATAACATCCACTCTGGAGGTTTTTAACTGGTCGTTTTTATCGTAAATGCAGGGTATCGACGTTGGTATGTGTTCCTCTGCTGTAAGCAGTGCCAGGAGTTTGCCATTTTTATCTCCTGTCTTAAACAGACTCTCTGCTCGTGATTTATAGTCCCTTTGTGATAGCTCCTCAAAATGAAGATTTAATTCCCTTCTAGCTTGCCTAAGCTCCTGGAGGGTCTCAGTAGAGGGAGATGCAGCGTGTATTTCAGCACAAGCTACCTCCCTCTCCTGGAGTTGTTGAGTAACTTTATTTCGTAGTTTCCTAACCATTTTGATACCTGAGATATATTCTCCTCTTACAACTGCTTTAAAGGAGTCTCATACCATCTGACATGATGCAGTCTCCGCATTAAAATCCCAGCATACATCTATACATTTGGTTACAGTCTGTTCTACTTCTGGCTCCAGCACCCAAGTTGGGTCCAGGCGCCAGGACCGAGTGCTCCTTGGAGGAATAGTACCACCTGCAATGGAGAATGATCTGAAACTCCTCCCGCCAAGTATGCAACTTCCATAACAAATGGTAAAAGGTCCAGACTACTGAAGGCAAGGTCAATACGGGAGGAGGAGTGGAAGACATGTGATAAATACGAGTATTGTTTGACTTTTGGATGTCTCCATCTCCAAATCTCCCGAAGGCCTGCTGCTTCAGCCCAGTTAGCCAACTCTAAATTCGAGGACCTTGATGGATTCTTTGTGTCTAGGGAATAGTTCAGAACACAATTAAAATCTCCCAAGATCAACACTTTTGCAGGCAGGAAAGATGCGAATTTGTCCATAAGAGAATATAAGACCCCAGCCTGGAAAGGTGGTGGAATATAAACACATATCAACACTATTTTCAGGGAGAACCATTCCATAGCAATACCCACATACCGCCCCAAAGGATCTGTAAAGACCTGAAGTATGGTGCACAAAACATTTTTATGAATTAGAACCGCTACTCCCCTAGCATATGTTGAGAAAGTGGAGTGGAAGGTGGATTGCATCCACTGTTTTTTAAGGGACACCACCGCCTTCCCCATAAGATGGGTTTCTTGAAGAAGGACTAGATTGGGGTTGTGGGTCTTAACATACTTCAAAACAGTTGCTCTTTTGGTTTTAGAGTTCAAACCCCTAACATTCCAAGACATCAATTTCAAAGAAACAGCCATTACATTTATTCAACCATTAAATATATAAAACAATTGCTTATTCCCAATAGACAATCGCAATAGGCCTTGGACCTTGATTTTTCTGGCCGATAAAAGGGAATATTGTTCATGGGAAGAGGGAGATAATAAAAAAAAACAACCCCCCCCCAACAACCCAACCTATAGCGGCTAAAATAACATCTGTAGTATTGGTATTGGTAGGAAGAGACCCATAGCCACAAACCGGGTCTGGTCTTCGTGGGGCATCCGCTAGGATACCCATAGGAGTAGCAGGGATGCTAGTGGGAGACGTAAAGGTCGGGGTGACCGTGGGCGTAACGGTAGATGTAGTAGTTGTGGTGGTTGGAGTACCAATACAGCTAGGTAAATTACCTGGGTTCACCGCCAATGCCTCCAGTTCCATACCGTGCTGCTGTAATAAGTCCGTCAACCCCCTGAAAAACGTAGCTGGACAAGTGGTGGTAGGAGGGATAGCCTTAGGAGGAGGCTGCTTCCTCGTCTGTCATCGGGAAGGCATAGAAGTCTCGTGGGAGCAAACGTCAGCGTGAGCATAAGCGTGAACAGTCCAAACGGCAATCACAGCATGCTGCAGCTACCACGGGTCTCCACGGATACCAATGGAGAAAGCCACCGAGTGCCAAGAGCTTCTGGCCAGGACGCCAAAGGGGTAAACAAGGGGGTACACAAGAAGCTTTTCTTTTTTGCTTTCCTATTTGCAAATGATAGCTCCTAGAGTATCAGAGCATTGTGATCCGAGTTCCAGGATCAGAGTCCGGAGACCGGAGCTCTCTGACCATGCGACTGCTCATCCGGACATCCGGTTCCGCCCCCCATCATGGAACACTTTTTAGACAGATTAAGGGCATCCCTGAGGCATGTACTGCATATATGTCATTTGCATTTTTAATATTGCCCTTCAAGCATTTAAAACTTTTTTTGTTTGACAATCCCTATTACCTTAGAAAATAGCCATTGCTGTTTTTTAACATTTGGCTCCCATTGACTTCATGAACTTCATTATTGTTTTTTCAACCCACCTGGTGAACCAAGCCCATGTACATTGGGCTCATCCCTTGAGATTAACCTGTTAGTAAACAAAGTGATGAGGGGCTCATTGGTCTAACCGTTGTGCATGCAGGAGAGAGTGGGGCCAATGGCTGGCATACTAGGCGAAAATAAAATTTGAATATTAGTGTGCTTCTCAGAACATGTATTATTAGCTGAGTATTGAAATCATGCTTTCGAAGCTTGTTGTATACAGCAAACACTTAACTTTCCTGGAGGATATCTTTATCATGGCTTTACATCATGTAGACAGAAAACAGGAAGCAGAAATTTACAAGTACATGCACTGAACATAGACAGAACATCCTGTGACTACATTGTGTACAGCTTGTATAACAGTGTAAATTTGCTGTCCCCTCAAAATAACTCAACAAACAGCCATTAATGTCTAAACCGCTGGCAACAAAAGTGAGTACACCCCTAAGAGAAAATGTAAAAATTGGGCCCAAAGTGTCAATATTTTGTGTGGCCATCATTATTTTCCAGCACTGCCTTATCCCTCTTAGGCATGGAATTCACCAGAGCTTCACAGGTTGCCACTGGAGTCCTCTTCCACTCCTCCATGACGACATGATGGAGCTGGTGGATGTTAGAGACCTTGTGCTCCTCCACCTTCTGTCTGAAAATGCTCCACAGATGCTCAATGGGGTTTAGGTCTGGAGACATGCTTGGCCCGTCCATTACCTTTACCCTCAGCTTCTTTAGCAAGGCAGTGGTTGTCTTGGAGGTGTGTTTAGGGTCCTTACCATGTTGGATTACTGCCATGCAGCCCAGTCTCTGAAGGGAGGGGATCATGTTCTGCTTCAGTATGTCACAGTACATGTTGGTATTCATGGTTCCCTCAATGAACTGTAGCTTCCCTATGCCGACAGCACTCATGCAGCCCCAGACTATGACACTTCCATCACCATGCTTGACTGTAGGAAAGACACACTTGTCTTTGTACTCCTCACCTGGTTGCCGCCACACACGCTTTACACCATCTGAACCAAATAGGTTTATCTTGGTCTCATTAGACTACAGGATATGGTTCCAGTAATCCATGTGCTTAATCTGCTAGTCTTCAGCAAACTGTTTGTAGGCTTTCTTGTGCATCATCTTTAGAAGAGGGTTCCTTCTGGGACAACAGCCATGCAGATGAATTTGATGCAGTGTGTGGCGTATGGTCTGAGAACCGACAGGCTGACCCCCCACCCCTTCAACCTCTGTAGCAATGCTGGCAGCACTCATATATCTATTACCCAAAGACAACCTCTGGATATGACGCTGAGCATGTGCACTCAACTTCTTTGGTCGACCATGGCGAGGCCTGCTCTGAGTGGAACCTGTCTAGTTAAACCGCTGTATGGTCTTGGCCACAAGCTGCAGCTCAGTTTCAATGTCTTGGCAATGTTCTTATAGCCTAGGCCATCTTTATGTAGAGCAAAAATTATTTTTTTCAGGTCCTCAGAGAGTTCTTTGCCATGAGATGCCATGTTGAACTTCCAGTGACCAGTATGAGAGAGTGAGAGTGATAAGATCACATTTAAAACACCTGCTCCCCATTCACACCTGAGACCTTGTAACACTAACGAGTCAGATGACACCGGGGAGGGAAAATGGCTAAATGGGCCCAATTTGGACATTTTCACTTAAGGATGTACTCATTTTTGTTGCCAGCGGTTTAGACATTAATGGCTGTATGTTGAGTTATTTTGAGGGGACAGCAAATTTACACTGTTATCCAAGCTGTACACTCACTACTTTACATTGTAGCAAAGTGTCATTTCTTCGGTGTTGTCACGTGAAAAGATATAATAAAATATTTACAAAAATGTGAGGGGTGTACTCACTTTTGTGAGATCCTGTATCATTGTTGGGTAGCAAGTTTTCTGCTTCATTGCTCTTTATATAGCCTGGTTCCATAGGAGTTTCATTTCCTTTACATCTTGCATATGGAATTGTTCCAAGATTTCAGATATTTTCTGAGATTAATTGAGAAGATAACTTCCACCTTCTTCTCTCTCTATTTGGATTTCCAGAGAGTAGCTAATGCTCCCTAGCTCTTTGATTTCAAAATATTCTTTCAGGTTGTGAAGTATAAGATTGTAATCCCCTTCTTGTTCCAAACAAGTTATGATTTCATCAACATAGATAAGGATGTATATCCATCTGTCTCCTAGATTATTGGAGTAGAGGCAAGGGTCTGCTTTACTTCTTGAGAATCCCTCTCTAGTAAGCACTTAATTTACTTTCTCATTCCACATCTTTGCAGTTTGTTTAATACCGTAGGTACTCTTTGTAAGTTAACATACAAGGTTGTCTCCTTGCTCAAACCATGGTGGTTGCTCCATGTAGAGATCTTCTTTAAAGGGGTTGTAAAGTCTGTGGGTTTTTTACCTTAATGCATTCTATGCAGTAAGGTCAAAAACTTTCTTGGTGCAGCAGCCCCCCCCCAGAGCCCCCCTTTACTTACCTGAGCCCGAACCAATCCCGCGCTGGGGACAAGCCTTGTCCCTCTAGCTGCCAGCTCCGGTCCTCATTGGATGGATTGATAGCAGTGCAGCCATTGGCTCCCCCTACTGTCAATCAAGTCCAGTGACACGGTAGCGGTAGTCCCGCTGTATGTGTGTATACACGAAACAGCAGGAGTAGGGAGCGTGCCTGCATGGCTGACAACCAGGGAAAGCGCTTCCCTGGCGGGTCACTTGATGCAGAGGAGGAGTCAAGATCGTCGCTGAGGGACCCCAAAAGATGAGGATCGGGGCCACTCTGTGCAAAACTGCTGCACAGAGGAGGTGAATATGACATGTTTGTTATTTTTTTTTTTTTAAATGGAGCCTTTAACCACTTCACCCCTGGAAGGATTTCCCACTGTAGGACCAGAGCACTTTTTGCGATTTGGCACTGCGTCGCTTTAACTGACAATTGTGCGGTCGTGAGACGTTGTACCCAAACCAAATTTGCATCCTTTTTTTCCCATAAATAGAGATTTCTTTTGGTGGTATTTGGTCACCTCTGCGTCATTTCTGATCGATACTATAAACAAAAAAAAAAGTCAAATTTGCAAAAAAAAACCAATACTTCTAACTTTTGGCTAAAATACAAATCCAAAAAAAAAAAAATTAAAAAAAAAACTAATTTAGTCATCGGTTTTGGCCGATTTATATTCTTCCTCATATTTTTGGTAAAAAAAAACGCAATCGGCGTTTATTGATTGTTTTGCGCAAATGTTGCCGCGTTTACAAACCATGAGAATTAATTTCTGGCGTTTTTCTTGGCATATTCACTTCACTGTTTTCAGGGATCAGTATTTCTGGTGATGAGCTCTCATCAAAATAAACACTACAGCTTATTGTCACTTTGTCAGTCTTTGGGTGTAGGATTCTGTAACCCTTAGTTTGCTCACTGTAGCCTACTAGAATGCCCTCTATGGGTCTCTTCTCCAGCTTGGATCACTTTTCACTTGGAATATAGGCATATGCTTTACATCCAAACACTCTGATGTGTCCACATTTCAAATGGAGTACTTTTTAATGGCTTTTGAGGGTAGTCTGCCCTGTAGGTGGGTTACAGTCATGACTGCTTCTCCCCAGTACATGTGAGGTAGGTTGGCATCCGACAACATGCACCTGGCCATTTTTATAAGAGTGTGATTTTTCCTTTCTGCTACAACGTTTTGTTCAGGAGTGTATGGCATGGCAGTCTGGTGTGCTATTCCTTGTCTCTTCAGGTATGAGGGCACTTCTTTGCTTATGTATTATCCTCCATTGTCAGTGCGTATTATTCCTGGTTTCCTGCTAGACATGGCAACGAACTCTTGAAGTTTCTCTGATGTTTTATTCTTGTGCTTCATCAGATAGGTAGTTGTGTACCTGGAATAATCATCAATGAAAGTCAGTGGATATCTTTTCTCGCCTGATGTGGGAGCTTTCATTGGACTTCATATGTCACTGCGTATGAACTGGATCGTTTTTCTTTAGGAAGCCTGTGGAAGGGGACCACGTGTGGCTTTTGCTTCAATACAGCACTTGCATTTCATGAGCACTTTGCAAGGTGCTATTGTCAAATCTTCTTATAAGGATCTTTAAAATGTCCTGTATAGCTTCTGTACTTCTGTGCCCCAGCCGCCTGTGCCATAAATTAATACATTTGCTGTGTAGGTCATTAGAGACTATTATAATAATTATATTATATATTATTATAATTAGATATTGGCTTGCTGGTCTGTGATGATGAGCCTGTATAGGTGATCATCCAGTTTTCCTTTTGCGAGCCATTGCTTATTATTGTGAATTGTGCATTCACCACCCTGGAATTTGACCGTGAGACCATTGTTTGCAAGACTTTTCACTGATAGAAGGCTGCCTTCTAGTTCTGGAACATACAGCACTTTCTTTACAAGTATACTGTGGTGACCTCCTTGTGGTGATGCTTTTCCCATTGCTAGGAAAACTTTGTCTTTTGCAATGTCTCATCACTAGTCATTTGGCTTGTCGCTCCTGAGTCTATTCACCAGCCACATGGCTTGCTGCTCTGTGTCACTTTAAAGGTGCCACTCCATGATGTGTCTGCAGTTTCCTTTGTGGCTGCTTTAAATCTTTCTTTTGTGGATAGCTCTAGCTTTTGTTGCTAGGCTTTCCAGATAGAACCCTCCTTTTTCAAATGACCTGTCTTTCTACAACGAAAACAGGCTCTGCTTTCTTTGTTGTGCTTTGTGCCTTTGTACATCTTAAGAGCTTTGCCTTTGACATACCCCAGTGTAAGTTGATGCTCGGGTCTGGTTTCTAAAGCATTAATAAGAGCAGTATATGTCTCTGTAAGGCTGCAGAGGAGCAGTGCAACAATATGGTTATCTTTGATGTCCTCTCGGATGGTGCTTAGCTGCTCTATGGTTTCTAGCATAGCATTCATGTGGTCACACATTTGCTGGTCTCAGTCTAGTCTCATTTTATACAGCTTTCGTAGCAAAAACAGCTTACTGTTGAGGCTTGAATGCCCACGCAGTTTCTGTAATGAAGTCCACATATCTTTGGCCTTTTTTTCTGTTCTTATGTGGATGAGCTGGTCATCTTTCACATGTACGCTTATAATTGCTTTTGTCTGTCTATCCTTCCTGGCCCAGTCCTCTGTGTCCATTTGTGGGTCTGTCTGTATTCAGCACTTGCCATAAGTCATCCTTGTTCAGAGTCATTTCTCATTGCGTACATGGTGATCTGTGGCCCACTCGCAAGTGGGGGAGCCAACCAGCGGTCCGGCGGACTCAATGTCTGCCAGCCATCCATGATCGCTCCAGAGACAAGCAGAATGGGGATCTGTCAGTGTAAACAGAGCAGATCCCTGTTCTGTCAGGGGAGTAGAGAGAGATTGTCTGTTCCCAGTGATCGGGTACAGCGATCTCTCTCCTCCTCCAGCCAACACAGCCCCCATTAAGTGAGCAACAACTCCCAGGTTACACACTTAACCCTTTGATCACCCCCTAGTGTTAACCCATTCCTTGCCAGTGTCATTTATACAGTAATCAGTGTATTTTATAGCACGGTTTGCTGTATAAATGTCACTGGTTCCAAAAAAGTGTCAAAAGTGTCCTATCTGTCCACCGCAATGTCACAGTCCCACTAATAATTGCAGATCACCACCATTACTGGTAAAAAAAAAGAATAACAATGCCATAAATCCATCCCGTTTTGTAGACGCGATACCAATCAATATACGCTAATTGGGATTTTTTTTACCAAAAATATGTAGAAGAATACATTTTGGCTTAAACTGAGGAAGAAATTGTTTTTTAAAATTTTTTGGGATATTTATTATAGCAAAAAGTAAAAAATATTGTTTGTTTTTTTCAAAATTGTCGCTCTTTTTTTGTTTATAGAGCAAAAAATAAAAATCACAGTTGTTATCAAATACCACCAAAAGAAAGCTCTGTTTGTGGGAAAAAGGATATTAATTTCATTTGGGTATAATGTCACATGACCGTGCAATTGTCAGTTAAAGCGACATAGTGCCATATCGCATGGTCAGGAAGTGGGTAAATCCTTCCGGGGCTAAAGTGGTTAAACTGTGTGTGGGATTTTCTGGGGTACTTGCTGTTCCATGTCACAAGTTGCAAACTTTTTTAGGCTTTCTCTACCACTTTTTCCTTAGAGCACATTTATAATTAACTGTACCTCACCTCAATATTTTGATTTATTGAGCATTTGGTGACTAGCAGCCCTCTCTACATTGTTGCCTACTCCAACTTTTTATTTTTCATTTTGCAGAGTAAAGTAGGGACTAATCAGGGAGGGATCAAATTGATGCAGTTGGCCAGCTTGAACATATACTGTATTGCAATGTATGCGAACCAAAATCCCTGTTTTTTAAGTAAAGTTGTTGTTTAAACAAGTGGCTGACAGGAAGGGTATTTATGACAGAAGAGACCCTATTGGTCTCTTCTGCCACAATTTCATCCTTCTGCTTGTCAGCTGTCATGTTCATTGAGCTGCATTTGCTGCTCAGCAAACATTTATGGTCCCGGTCAGCCCTGATCTGTACCCCTGTGATGTGACTCAAGTGCACTTGCATGGGAGTGGCGTCATCGTGGCCTGGCCTATCAAATGACATGGGACCCGGAAGGAAGACCGGGCAAAGATTGAAGAACCGGGGGCCCAGTGCTGCGTGGAAGGACACCACATGGCAGATAAGTCTGCCATAATGTACTAATATGATGTGCATACTAGCACATTATGGCATAACCCACTTGGGGGGCCTTAAATTTATTTTTTTAACTTCCGCTTTAAGGGTGTAAAGCAGTGTATAAATGGTTGATTTAAAATTCTAACTTTTCAAACGTGTCTTGCTTCAGTTTAAGCAAAACGTTGAACAAATGTGAGCAACTATTATCTTATAGATAACAGGGAAGAAGAGAGTCGTACAAAAGTGGTACAATGCCTTGTCTCCATAAAAAGGGTGAGTTCCTCACTTTGGCTTAGGACTAGAGTTGAGCGAACTTCTAGAAGTCCGGGTTCTGCTGGTTCGGCCGAACTTCGGGACAAAGTCCGGGTTCGGGTCCGGACAGAACCCGAACTTTGTACCGGACCCAAGCCGGCTTGGTCGTCTTGGGCCTGAAGATCTTCAAGCGAGTTGAGATCAGGATTCGGTTTCACTCCTTGAGTGGGAAAAATACCTCTGTTCCGTAACATGGTGAAAACATGCTGAGAGAAGAAGGGACAATAGATATTCTATTATCAACGAGTGTAAACAAGTTGCAAAACGAATTTGACTTCGTTCTGTGCAAACTTTTCAATCTTAAAATTTAGTTGGTAAATATGTGACGAAATGTGGGAATTTCGCCTTCAATTTTTTTATTTAAATTCCGGGGGGTTCACCCAATACGGTATTACACGATCATACGTGTAGTATAATCATGTAAT
>BLSH010391072.1:77313-90048 GCA_018402905.1 Glandirana rugosa | reverse complement strand
ATTTAAAGTGATACACACATTTTGCAGAACAGTGATATGGGTACTCCCGGCTTATTTATACTTTTTGGACACAGTTTGAAGATGATTTTAGAACAGTTCTATGGCCTCTAATGTTAGATAATACTTTTCAGACCCATTTTGAAGATGATCTCCATTTTTGCATTTTTTATGTTTTTATTTTTTTTTAAATATTTAAAGTTATTTCCCTGTCCCCATTTCTTTGTAGGTCACTTGTCCCACCCTTACCCACATTTCCTTCCTTTTGCAGACCTCTAGGACCTTCCAGGACTATTTTACAACACTTTTTGTACCTAAAAGTCCGGGTCTCCATTGATTTCAATGGGGTTCGGGGTCCGGGACAAAGTTCGGGTTCTGTCCGGACCCAAACCCGGACTTTGTCCCGAAGTTCGGCCGAACCAGAAGAACCCGGACTTCTAAAAGTTCGCTCAACTCTAGTAGCAACTTGAAAGCATCCGCGATATCAGCTTTGGAAAGCCATGCCCCCGCCCCGAACCTGATGATGCTTTGGATAGCCTGGTCCACGGAAGCATACTTGAGGGAAAATTCCTCGGATGGAATGAGTGAATTTAGCCATGGGGATACGAATGACACACGTACAGGTACCTGCGCGGATACCTCGAGTGAATGTGTGCCTGAGTGGGTGCAAACTTGTCCGTGTTTTTTTTCCTTTCGTCCCTTCCTCCGTGGCCCTGATTGGGCAGAGGGACTATGTATGCACCTGGCGCAAATGTGGCTGCTGGTGCAGGTAAGCCACCTGGCAGACGATAGTGACACAAGCGCCCCCCCACCCCCTAATGAATGCAGCTCCCCTCTCTGCTGCTCCTGACCCAGGGGCCCCCCACCCCCAAAGCTATAGGAGCTGATATGTAGCTGGGAACAACCCCCGACAGCAAGGAACACTGGGACTTGTAGTGCTTCAATGGCCTAGCCCTGCAGGATGTGCAAGTATAAAACCACACCATGCAACTGGATCATGTCCTCTAACGAGCTTCCTACTGCTTGAATGAAACTCTATCCCTGAAATCTGCCTGCACATGCACGAGTGTGTGTCCCCTGGGTAGGGATAGGGGAAGCCGACCCGGGATAGGAATGCGGCAGACGGTTCGGTAACCTACTGCCAGAGTATGCCACACCGCCTGACTTGCTCGGATGGCGATCAGGAAGGCCCCCCTGCCCTGAAGCCGGGGATCCGGGATCGTGACCAGCAACAACGAAATGCAGTCCTGAGAAAGAACTGGCCGGTGCCTCCAGCCTGACTTACCCCACGCCCTTGAATGCCCCGGAGAGCCCCTGCAGTCGCCCCGGTGTATGCCCAGAAATGACGGTACTGGCGACCTCACCCGATGACCCGGAATTGATGCCGAGCACCTAGTAGGGGGAGGCTGGCTTAAATGTAGCCAGACTCCTCCTACAAATTCAGGCTGATCTTCAGTCAGCCTTCATATTTATCTTTTTTTTATCAACTTTATACATAATCCGATTTAGTGTAGATCAATTTGAGCCCATTAATTTTGAATGGGATCTAATTGCACCGCATTGCATCAAAGAAGTGCAGGCATATTTTGGCAGCTGCACCACAGCCTGATCCCATGGCCATCCTTTGCAATGTATTTGGGGTATTGTTAACTTTGGATTGACACCCGCAGTAGAATATAAACACAATGCAATTGCAATGTGGTGGGGGAAACACGCAGAGATCACTGTGTTTCTCTCACCGCATACAGTATGTGTGATCCTAGGCAAAGAGAGGCCAGAGAAAGTATTTACTGTATAGGGTTAATGCCAGTGCTAAGCAATTTAAAAGACGCACATTCCTTCCTTTGGAAATGCATTAATTTATATTCAGTTGCAATATCACACCTGACCATTGTGATAAGTTCAGAGTGCATATCAAGGGTGATCCTTGCAAGCAAATATCTGATCACAGAAAAACAAGTGATTCCAGTATTAAAAGGATTTAGCTAATCTGCTTTTCCTTGAGCTATAAAATGCCTATTAATGTAGTTTCCCTCAGGCCCTGTTCACATGTGGCGATTTTGGATTATGGACAGAATCACAGACAATTCCAAATCACACTGCAATGGTGGCAAAATGCACCATGTGTGTTTGGGTAATATTCATTTTTGGAAAGCAAATTATTTACTCTTCTCCCCACCAAGTGCCTATATAGCCTTTAACATTTATTTGATCGTGGAATGCTGCTATGGTTGGTGGAGTATATCTGCAAGTCTGAATGTACTAAGCTGGGCTTTGTTAATGATAGCATCCATATTTCTGATGTGCCCTTATTGCTCTTTCTATGGGGATTTGGGCAACATAATCTTAATACTGGTCTTTGGTTTTATATCTCTTTAAAGTTGTTTCTACCTGTAAAATCAATAAACATATTGAAACATAAAGTTGTTTCTACCTGGCCAGAAAGGTTCTTTATCTTGTTTCAGGTAAGCTTGCTGAATATACTTGTTTCTTTATCATGTACAGTTTTATTTTTTGTTATAGTGCAATTTTTCTATTTAACTATCTGTTTAGTGAGAGCATTTTCCCCCATGCAGGATTTTAGGTCAATTCATTATAGCTGCCTTCCTTTGTACACCCTTATGGATCTGACTCCTTTCCCACCGTACCTTGTTTGGTCATTTTTGATAGACGTGTTAAGGTAAGTTTTGATGGCTTTTTTCATTTTTTATATGTGTAACATCTATGTTAACCGAAACGCGTTGTTCATGTACGCCTGTTTTGCATCATCTTTGGACAGAAGCAAACAATATATTGATTGTGGTTTGTAATATCCTTCTACATTATGCAATTACATATTATATTTGGCTCCACATATGATGTTTTTAAATATTTTCATGCTTTTATTGATTGTTGACATAAAGATATAGTCATTTTTTATTATTTGTTTTTGCTTTTGTGGTTACAGCACATTTAAAATCCCTTTCATTCTCTTTTTATCCCCTTGGTGGGGAGGAGAGTGAATAATTTGCTTCCATATATCTTTCACAGGCATGGTGCCTGTGTGAGGGTATTTTTCACTTCATCCCCATTAATTATTAATATTAATTTTTAATGGGATCTTGAATGTGGTGCAGTTTTGCGTTGATTGTTGTGCGATAAATCATGTGGCAATCAACCGCATCCCGCTAAGCTTGTCACTCAAAAAAGCTAATGATCCCTTTTGGGGGACAAGCTTCATGCAATGCGGTTTCATAGGTGTGTACCCCAAAGCTCATACACACATGACTTTCTCTGCAGCCTCAGCTGCACTGGACAGTGAATGAACGGGATAGTTTTCTGTGCCTCCTGTTCACTCACAAATTGAAGCATAGTAAACATAGTTTACTATGCTTCAGTTATGAATGAACACAGTGAGTGAGTGTGTTCACTGTGTTCATTTAGAAAAGGAAGGGGTCAGTTAAAGACATAACTACCAGCTCCTTCCCCCACTTTCCATTCTGAAACATCCCCTGCAGGATCCCGGGGGAGAGGAAGGATGCCAGCAGCACTGCGGGGCGGGGGGCACAACACGTAGGAAGCCCAGGCAATAGGGACATTCAGTACCACATGCAGTGATTACAGCATGCCCAGTCAAACCTCCTCGCACACCTATGTGCAGTTTCTTTGTACAGTTACAGTCAATTACCTGAGCAACAACAATTAGGATCAGAGTGAGGTAGCATAGCTAGCTGTGTCTACATAATACCCTTGTTTCCACAGCATGCCTTCTTAATTCCAAGATTTTTCCCTGGTGCTGATAGTCAGTCTGAGCTGTCATCTAACACACTCATTCTGGTAGGAGAAACCAGAACAGAGGGAAAAGCATTGCTAATGCCACTGCAAATGCATCTGAAATTTGCAAATGAAGTGCCTGTGTGGGGTCCCAGCTGAAGATTAGAGCAGCAGATAGAGGGTGAGAGATGGAGGATGCATATAATCTTACTTTGTTTTACCACTCCTGTTGTCCCTTCTTACAACAACAGCTGAGCCAATAGCAGTGGTAATACTAACTTGACATCCCCAATGTAATGACAACTTCAGATGCTCTTGTGACAGGGTAGAGCCTGAGGGAATGGTATATCCAGCTAGATAGTATGGTTGAAGGCTGCATTCACACCTGAGCGACATGTTTTTGACATTTTTGAAGCGTTTTGTAGCACGACGTCGCGCATTTGCAAACACCGATGTTGCGCTAATACGAGCGGCTGATGCTTTTACATTGATAGAATGGCAATACAAATTGGTCAAAAACGCCAGAATATGCCCCATTTGCGCTACAAAAATACCCCCGGGAGTAGTTTGAGCATAGGGCGTTTGGCTTCAGGCATTTTTGAGTGGACATGTGAACCATCTCCATTGATTTTTTTTCCCCTCCAGCGTTTTGTAGCTTCAGGCATATTTGAGCTACAAAACGCTCAGGTGTGAATGGGCCTTTATAGTTAACTTTTATAAACTTTAGGGTTTTACCATACTTATTTGTCAATTGTTTCACAAATAAACCTTAGTATTGCTAGCTGGGTCATATTGTTCGAAAAATGTATATATTTTGTGCAGTTGCATTTCAGACTTACTGCATTACTAAGATTCCCTTATCTCATTAAAAGTTTTCAAAAACCATTAGCTATTGAACTTTTTATGCTTGATTTTATCTACTGCATCAACAGAACCAGACAGGACTGTTTTAGCATGTTTAAGGTTTTACAAATACATTTAACTTCCGTGACAATTGCATTTTACAATGTCATATCTGTTTAGCACTAAATTACCATAATCTTGAAATAACCAGTCTTCCGTGTACTTTGGAATTTGTTGTCTAAGTATTTTCTTTTCTTTCTCTCCCAGATCCAGACATCATTTTTATGAATACAGTTGTTATTACAGGTCTGCTGACAAGGCAGGTGGTTATTCCTTTGAGACTCTCTACATTTTAAGTGTTGAGAGATAAACTGTCTTACAGTATCCAACAGGGAAAGACAAAAGTATAGGCTAGCAGAAATGCTTCCTTTGTTTTTTTTCCATAGTATATATCTTTGAAGTTGATGACATCATGTTATTCAAATATTTAGATAATTCTCTTTATCTTTGCACAATAAATAAATCTATTGTAAAAATTTGAATTTTTTGAACAAAAGTAATAGAGTATTTTGCAACGGAATAGAAAAAAATAGCTTTAATTTATAGTCATGGATAAATGCAATTTTAAACATATAATGTATAATTTTGCACTGGTGCATGCTTAGTCATGTGGAAAGATTGCTTCTAGGACTTTGCACATATTGTAATCCACAGCTCCTTACTGGCATGAAATCCTATATTTAAGGCCCCATTCACACTTCACGTAGTGAGAACGTGCGTTCCTGCTCGCTTTTTTTTGCACATTTCAGCTGGTCATGCACAAAACAGTTCTATGCATGTGTAAGCCTGCGGGGTGATTAGACTCAAGTGGTGCATGCAACTTCCAGGAAATGTGCCACTCCAGACTGCGTTTTTAAGGGCATGGCAACCCATTTTAGTAAAGGAAACAAAAAAGTTCAAACAAACAGTAATCTGCCCTCACAGGGGGTTCCACCATCACTGTATAAACACATACTTCAGCCTGGCTTAATCACTGTCAGATTCGTGTTGTTCGGTCGCGGGCCACAGACGTGCACGCACAGACTGCCACCTGCAGCCTTAGACTCCTGGAGACCACCCATCTCCCTTTCATGGAGCCGTCTCCTCCTGGAACCCTCCCAACTTACTAGGCCAGAACTCCTGTCTGGAGCTGTTTGCAAATGTGGGCCCTGAGTGCTCTACCTGGGAGGATTATGAAGCCAGCCCACAGGTGTGTAATTATCAGGCATACACTGCTCATATAAACTGTGACATGGGGTCGCCTCTCCACACATGACAAATGTGCCAAAGAAGTTCCAGAACCTTTTCAGTCATGGAGCATTGTGCGTTTTTTAAATGCATGTTTTTTGACAAACGCTGCAAAATCACACAATATTTGGGGTGCCATTAACCACTTCCCGACCGCCTGCCGTGTTTTCACGGCGGCAGTCGGGTTGTTGTGCGTGAATTGGCATAAATAGGCGGCGATCGTGTGCACAGCTAGAGGGCGCGCGTGCGCACCCTCCAGAACGGTCGCGGCGGTCCCATTCGTTGCCGGACCGCTCAGTCAACAGGAATAGACCAATGGATTTGGTCTATTCATGTTGATCGTCCGGCGAATAGGATTTCTTCCCCTACCTGTGAAATGTAAACACAGGTAGGGGAAGTGATGTCATCTCCCCTCTCTGCTTTCTTTTCCGTTGCAGAGAGGAGAGAGAGACATCTAAAAATGTGAGTTTCACCAACAGCACACTAACACCAGTACACATAGGCATATTTAACCCTTTGATTGCCCCCTGATCACCCCCAGTTAACCCCTTCACTAGATAGGTAGATAGTATTAGGCCTAGTTAGGTGTAAAAAAAACCCCTTGCCCCCCCCCAATAAAGGTTTTAACCCCCTGTCAGGGGGTAGGGCCATTGATTTTTTTTCGCTGTATTTCACCGAAGATCTCTATAGATCTATTGTGGACCAAAGCAATACATCGCTGCTAATCCCCATTTGTCCCTTGCCAGAAATTGGAAACCAATTACGGTTTCCGAATTTAAGACCTTTTTGGGCTTCACCCTCAACATGGGCATACATCATCTACCTGAATTGCGGTTATATTGGTCCGATGACTCAATTCATCACATGTATGTCTACTCTGCTTCCATGGCCAGGACACGATACGAGCAGACTCTGGGGTTCATGCACTTCAGTGACAATCGACTCGATCGTCCATATGGAGACCCTGAATTTGACCGGCTCTACAAAATGCGGTCCTTCATAAGCCACTTCAACCAGACGTTCGCAGCACATTTTATTCCCAACCAAGTTGTGCGCATGGACGAGTCCCTGATTAAATTTGCTGGCCATCTTGTTTTCAAACAGTACGTCCCCAACAAGTGTGCCAGATACGGGGTCAAGTTGTATAAGCTCTGTGACAGGGCCACAGGCTATACATGTAGTTTTATGGTTTATGAGGGCCTAGATAGCCGCATAGAGCCGGAAGGATGCCCAGACTGCATGGGGAGTGCTGGCAAAATTGTGTGGAGCTTGGTGTCACCCTTATTCGGAAAGGGGTACCATTTGTACATCACTATCTAGAGATGTGATTGCGAAAATCCATTTCTACCAAGTAAAGGAACAACTAATCTCATACTCCAGGAACAACCCAGCCCTCCCCGACCCCCACTCTGGAATTTCAATTTACGCAGACCTCTCCAAAGCAACCATGGCAGCGAGAAGCAATCTGGTGCCCATCACTAAAATATTAAGGAATCACAAGATCCTTTATAAGTGGGGTTTCCCGGCCAAAGTAATCCTAGAAAGGAACAACGAAACGTTCACCATCACCTCTCAAGAAGCAGGCCTCAGCCTCCTTCAACAATGGGGCCTCCTGCCACCTTCAGCAAACACCACGCCACCGGACAATCAACACCAGCGACCAACCCAGCAACGGAGACAAAATAAAAGCTCCATCCGTAACTGACCCGCACTACACAGGAATTACCACGTTGATCATCTCCTCCGACAGCAGGAACAGCATCCTCTCTTCGGCACTTTTGAAAAGGTCATCGGAGCCAAGGGAACAAAGCCGCCGGGCAATCGTCATTCTTTCCGGTGGTAAGACCTTCTTCCTTTGTTAACTGTTTGATCCCTTCACCCTAGCAGGAACAAACCAGGGGTATTCTTAACCCCCTTCCCCCTTTCTTTTTGGTTCTTGCCCCTCTCCCCCGAGAGAGCTGATTTTGTTAGCTCCACTTGCTCTGACTTTAACCCCTTCCCACATGTTTTTTACACCCTGTTTACCCCAACATGGGGAAAAATTACTACCCACAGTTGCACACAGTTTCTACGCCCTTTCGTCGACGAAGGCCATTAAAACCAAGATCACATGTTACTTTTCCTCGGACAAAATGAGTAAACTCAGCGACTGGACTCACAGCACCCTCCCTTTAGAAGATGTCACTTAAACTACTCTCACTGAATGTGAGGGGCCTTAACAGCCCTTTCAAAAGAAGGACTATGTGGAGAATGGCCTTGGACTTCAAATGTGACATCCTATGTGCCCAAGAGACCCACTTTGCCTCGGGCAAGGCACCAAAATGCTCACACCCAAAATTCACCCATGTTTTTAATGCAATGAATGCTTCTAAGAAAAATGGTGTGTTGATAGCAGTGAGGGACGGAGTTGCTCTCAGCCTCCTGGAGTTGCAGGAGGATGAACACGGCCGGTATATAATAATGGTGGCTGAGATCAACGGAGTCCTGTTTACTTTGGTCAATCTGTATGCTCCCAACAAAAAACCAAGCAAGTTTATTGCACGCATTCTGACCAAGGTTAAACAATCCCAGAAGGGAAAACTAATCATATGTGGTGACTTTAACATCGTGATGGAGAGGAGGATTGATTCCTCTGCTGGGAGTGGCGGGCGCAGACAGGATCTGGGAACCCTCTGTATTAAGGAGGGTCTCTATGACCCCTGGAGGTGCCTCCACTCCACGGAGAGGGATTACTCCTTCTACTCAGCAGTACACAAAACGTACTCAAGAATTGATTTCTTCCTCGCGGATAAATACCTCCTGCAACAAATAGTTAAGGCAGAAATTCACAGCATAACATGGTCAGACCATGCGCCAGTATCACTTGAAATAATACAGGACAAAAGACCAACCAACCTAGGTATATGGAGGAATAATACATACCTCCTATCCAACCCAAAACTTAAACCAGAAATTAAATCAAAAATTAATGATTATTTCCGTTACAACGATGATGGACAAACGTCCCCCATGACCACCTGGTGTGCCCACAAGGCAGTCATCAGGGGACACCTCATCCAACTCGCAGCAAGAGAAAAAAGAAAAAAACTACAACAGGTAACCCAACTACACCAAACGATATCCCTATTAGAGGCCAAACATAAAAAAACAAACCCACCAGATGCATCTACACTACAAGAATTGAACGAAAACAGAAACAAGTTACGAATTTTGCTTAAATTAGACTATGACCATTATTTCAAAAAATTACAGATGACATGGTACTCACAAGGAAATAAATCAGGGAAACTCCTAGCGGCCCAGATCAAACAGAGACAGCAGCGCATCACTTTACCCTCAATAAAACACCATATATCAGGGAAGACCTTTAAAAACCCCAAAGACATTGCCAACACATTTAAAGACTACTACAGATCCCTGTACAACCTACAGGAAGACCCTGAAGCCTACCAACCTACCCTCCAGGAAATTGACATCTTCCTAGATAAACTTAATCTTCCTAGCATTAATGACACAACTAGAGAAAAACTCAACACTCCTTTCAGTGAACAGGAGATCCTTGAAGTGATCCAATCACTTCCCTCACATAAGTCCCCAGGTATTGACGGCTTCTCGTCAGAGTACTACAAAAACTTTGCAGCATTGCTCATCCCACATCTCACCAAAACGTTCAACTCGGCCATAGAAAAAGGGGCATTCCCAAAAGAAATGCTCCAGGCGATGATTGTTACTATCCCCAAACAAGGTAAGGACATAACTAACCCACAAAATTTTAGACCCATCTCACTTTTGAACGCGGACATCAAAATTTTCGCAAAAGCCCTCGCAAATAGATTATTGGACCTCACCCCAACATTAATTGGGTTGGACCAGGTGGGGTTCGTCAGGGGCCGTCAGGCACACGACGGAACACGGCGCATGATCAATTTACTCAAACTAGTAGAGAACTCCCACAAACTGGGTGTCTTCCTGGCCCTAGATGCGGAGAAGGCCTTCGACAGGGTCCATTGGGGATACCTGTCGAGGGCCCTCTCCAAATACGGACTGACGGGTCCTATTCATGGAGCCATCATGTCCCTGTACACAGGTCCCACAGCCAAAGTAACCGCCTCTGGGATCCTCTCGGAGGAATTCTCACTATCAAACGGAACCCGGCAAGGCTGCCCCTTGTCGCCAATCATCTTCTCGTTGATGATTGAACCCCTGGCGATCTCCATTAGAGCAAACAAAGATATCACAGGAATCACAGTAGGTCCAGCAACCCATAAACTGGGATTATTCGCGAACGATGTCATATTGACTTTAACAGAACCAGATAAATCACTTCCAGCTATCAAATCCGAGCTGGATGCATTCAGCCGAATCTCGTATTACAAAGTCAACATGACTAAATGCTTTGCCCTCCCAATCAACGCCTCACCTTCACATATCTCCCGATGGAATACAATTTTTCCATGCAACTGGAAAAATTCCTCTATCACCTACCTAGGGATTCAGCTGACTTCACCCTCCTCAAACCTTTACAAGCAAAACTTCCCTCCCCTTCTAACCCAATTCCATAAAGAGCTCGCAGCAATAGGAAAGGTACAACTCGCTTGGTTAGGCAGAATAGCAGCTTATAAAATGCAGACATTTCCAAAATTGCTATATCATTTCAGAACACTTCCCATTCCGATTCCTAGGAAATTCTTTGAAGAACTGAATAAATTACTACGCAACTACATATGGAAAAAGACAAAACCAAGGGTTTCCCTGTCCACGATGTTTAGAAGTAGAAAACTAGGAGGTATGGGTCTCCCCAATGCGCAAGCCTATCACCAGGCGGCGATTCTAGAGCAGCCGAGACACTGGTTCTCAGCCCAAGAGGACAACCATTGGGCTAACATAGAAAGAGAACTTATTCCAAGCCACGACCTCCCATCAATACTGTTGGCAGCCAATTGGGCCCACAAATTAGAAACCCCAGACCTCCCCACCATCCGAGCAACTATTGATGCCTGGACTTCATTGACTAGTAAATCCTTCCAGGAAGAATGTCTCTCCCATATTAACGCTCCCCTGGCAACGTATGAGCATTTAATCCCAAATTTCTCCACTCGAAGATGGGCCAGGAAAGGGATTAACTTTGATACTAGGGATCTCCTGGACCCATCCCCCCTAGACCTCCTTCAAATTAGCCAGATCAAGTCTTTCCATTCAGCTAACCCAAAAACTACCACAAAAATCCCGACCATTCTATGGCAATTTCTTAACAGTAAATCACCCATATCAAAAAAGGGCATCTCCTTATTTTATAGGTTTAGTAACTACCACTCCCCATATATGAAAATTCCGGCAATGAACAGATGGGAACAAGAACTAAAAACTGAATTTTCAATAGCACAATGGTCAACGGCACTCAGGTACAATGCAAAAGCATCTGCGTGTGTGAACCATTGGGACAACTCCCAAAAAATACTACATAGACACTACCTTACCCCCTCTCGACTGCACCTCATGGACCCTACATCTTCTCCACTTTGCTGGAGGGGCTGCGAGGGTAAGGGCACACTTCAACACTTACTGTGGGAATGCCCAATGCTCTATAACCTCTGGGAAAATATCGCAGGCCTCCTTACAGAACTAACAGGTGTCACTATAAATATTACACCAGAACTGGCACTTTTGTCCATTGGCATTGACAATTTACCCCCTACTACCAGAACAGTGATACTCCACGTACTATTTGCAACTAGAATCTCACTAGCTAGCAAATGGCGCTCCTCCACGCTACCTACAATGGAGGAGATCACGAACAGAGTAAACACCCAATGTAAAATGGAACAATTGCTTGCATTCAAGAACAACAATGCCCATTCCTTCAACGCCAAGTGGCTCATATGGATCTCCTCCTGTAGATCTTTGGTTTCAGACTAAAATATGAAACAAAGTAATCTAAGGTGTAGCTAATCGAGGAAAAGTAAAGTCCAACAGGGAATACCATAATGAAAAAGGTACCGGTACATATACAAAATCGAACTAAGGGTAATTAGACATGAGTAAACATGTGTGTAAACTGTTATGCTTCTCAGAATTTTTGTTGTTTTTCCTTCTCTTTTGTTTTCTGTTAAGTTAAGTTAATTAATTGCTCAGTCACGGACGAGACAGGTTGTCACCCATTTTCAGAAGGCTAACCCTCCACTACCATCCCAATGGTCTCCATGATGTCCACCGACTTTCTCCTCAACTCAGTCACAGTTTGTTCCCAATAGGGGTGACTGAGGCACTCCCCTGTGAGAGAGGGGTTCTGTCTGTCTGAATAAACTGGACAATGGTCTAACTAACCAAACAAGGAGGCGCCACTGCCAAGCTTTATTAGTATAAAGCTTCAATATTACTTTCAAACCAGTTGGGCCAACCTGTCTCTCCACAACGTTAACCTTTTCAACCCCCCCCTCCTTACCCCTCCCCCCCCCCCTACATTAAAACATTAAGCAATAACTGTAACTCTACTTATGATCAATGTATTGTAAAGTTGGGGGATGTAGCTTCACAGGATTGAGTGCACAAGCCGGTAACTTAAACAGTCAGTGGGTTTATTTTCCCAATAAACAAAACAAAGGTAAGCTTTCAGTTATGTAACTAGTATTCATCTCAATGTCAATAACGAATTACAAAATTACATCCCCCCCCCCCTCCCCATTCCTCCCCCCCCAACTTTTCCAATTGCAACACCTCTCTGTCCAACCGGGTTGACCAAACTTTCATTATAACTTCGAAATATGATTATTTCGAACCGTCACCGCGGAGGAACAAACCAATCAATCTGGTAACAGGTCAAATAAGTCTGTCTGTCTTGGGGAGAGAGTGTCCCCT
>BLSH010391072.1:60699-71243 GCA_018402905.1 Glandirana rugosa | reverse complement strand
CCCCCCCCCCCAAATGACCCCATTTTGGAAAGTAGACACCCCAAGGTATTTGCTAGGCACAGTGAGTATTTTGCAGCTCTCATTTGTTTTGGAAAATTAAGAAATAAACAGAATTTTTTTTTTTTTTTTACTTTTTTCAAATTTCAAAACTTTGTGACAAAATGTGAGATCTGCAAAATACTCAAAATACTTCTCAGCAAATAGCTTGGAGTGTCTACTTTCCAAAATGGGGTCATTTGGAGGGGTTTTGTGCTATCTGGGCATTCCATGGCCTCCAAAACTGTGATAGGGAGTGAGGAGTAAAATCACCTTTTTACGCACTTAGAAAGCCTGGAGGCGGTGATTGGATTTTGGGGTCCCGTACGCGGCTAGACTGCCAAAAGGTCTCACATATGTGGTATCCCTGTATTCAGAAGAAGCAGCAGAATGAATTTTGGGGTGTAATGTCACATATACCCTTGGCATGTTCAAGCAACATATCATTTAGTGACAACTTTGTGGGGAAAAAAATTGTCATTTCCCCGAAACTTGTGGCAAAATATAAAATATTCCATGGACTCAACATGCCTCTCAGCAAATAGCTTGGGGTGTCTACTTTCCAAAATGGGGTCATTTGGGGGGGGGGGGCTTGTGCTATCTGGGCATTTCATGGCCTCCGCAACTGAGATAGGTAGTGTGGGGTGAATGCATACATTTTTGCCCTTAGAAATACTGAAGGCGGCGATTGGATTTTGGGGTTCTGTATGCAGATAGACTTCCAAAAAGTCTCACACATGGGGTATCCCCGGATTCAGGAGAAACAGCAGAATGTATTTTTGGGATGTAATTCCACATATACCCATGGCATGTGTGAGCAATATATCATTTCAGTAACAACTTTGTGTAATTTTTTTTTTTGGTCATCTTTCAATCACTTATGACAAAAAAATAAAATATTCAATGGGCTCAACATGCCTCTCAGCAAATTCCTTGGGGGTGTCTACTTTCCAAAATGGGGTCATTTGGGGGGGGGGGTTTGTACTGCCCTTCCATTTTAGCACCTCAAGAAAGGAGATAGGCAGTCATAAAATAAAAGCTGCATAAATTCCAGAAAATGTACCCTAGTTTGTAGACGCTATACCTTTTGCGCAAACCAATAAATATACGGTAATTAACTTTTTTTTTTACCCAAGACATGTGGCTAAATGCATTTTAGCAAAAATGTATGACTAAGATTTAGTTTGTTGTATTCTTGTAATAACATAAAATTTGAAAATATCATTTTTTTTCAAAATTTTCATCCTTTTTTTGTTTATATCACAAAAAATAAAAAGCGCAGTGGTGAACAAATACCACCACAAGAAAGCTCTATTTGTGGGAAAAAAGGATGCTAATTTTGTTTGGGTACTGCATTGCATGACCGCGCAATTACCATTTGAAGCGGTGCAGTGCCAAATTGAAAAAAGTGCTCTGGTCCTAAAGCTGGAAAACCTTCCGGTTGGTAAGTGGTTAAAGAATAATAGCATCACAGGCACATCACGCAATTACAGTGTTTCTGAAAACATGGGCAGAAACATGCGATTCTCCAGAATTTTCAGAGAATTCAAGTGTGAATGAGGCCTAATACTTAGTATTAACATTCTTATTTGATTTTTAGGGTACTTGTATTTTGTTTATGAGTCCTTAAAGTAAACCTAAGCTCAGACTATGCATACTAAAGTATTTGCATATTCTAAAGCAGCAAAAACACTTAAAAATAATCACTCGTCCATTTCCTTATCTAGGCATTGTGGAGAAAATTATTTTTAAGCTTCACAACACAGATTTTATATATGAAAGCAGCTTTATTATAAAAGCAGATCTTGCCAACCTGCGAGCCCTCAAATGCAAACACACAGCTAGGATGACACTGTGGTTTTATTTTTTTTTGGGTAGCTCGCAAGGTTTTTTTGTTGATTTAGGATGAGATTTGAACCCAGCCTATTTATGGTTCAGTGAATCAACAGAAATCTTGTCATATTTAACCAGTTCACCTGCCTTAATATTTGGCAACCAAGACTCCCCACCTCTCAAACAACCCCACATATTTCACTTTATAATTTATTTTTTTCTTTTACAATTAGCTTAAGTTACATACAGCAGCCACCCTGATTCATCTCAGTTTGAATGTAACAATTAAAATGAAAAAAGGAAAAAAAATGGCTAGGGGCTCTCTTTAATATTTCAACTAGACCCTTAGCTGGGCATGCAGGTTGGGTAACTAGATAAAGAAGGACAGTGAACATACAACCCCATTCCTTGAACTACACTAGGCCACTACCTTTCAACACTGGGGGGTGGGGGAGGTGCAGTCCTTGCAGGGGTATGGCCAAGTCATGTTGAGGGACAAGGTTATATCATGGTGTGATATCAGGCTCAGAGACCAGTAACTATTGCAGTACAGAGGTTCACATAGACTAGCAGGATAAATACATAAGGAGGTCACCCTGGCGGATGATGTTGGCTCCCCCAATGTGTGGGGTCTAGGCACTAACTGGCCTTCCCCAGAACTCCTGATGGTGAAGATGAATTCCCAGCATGCTAGTACCAGTTCGCAGTCCTCAGGATCACCCCACCAGGAGGTGAGAAAGCCAGGGTCAGGTAGCGGATGAAAGACATATGGAACAAGTAGAAGCATAGTTGATGGACAAGCCAAATAGTTGGTAATAGGTGGTTGCAGGTTGGGATCAAGCATAAGCGTAGTCAAGGAACATGTCAAAAATTGGTAATGTGTGACAGTGAAGATACCAATGGCAGCAGGAGGGAAAGGAGCAAGGTATTGGCTGGAGCAGGGCACAATAATCTGACATACAGAAAGTGCAGAGACATGACTTAAATTGGAAATTCATGAAAGGAGCAAGGAGCTAAAGGTTCACCAGAAACAAGATAGAAAGTAAAGTTGTCCAAAGGATCAGGCAGGGAGCTGTCCAGCATTTCAGTTGGCACATCAAGAAGAGCCACAGCCAGACACCGTGGAGGAAATACTGTATGTTCTGAACCAGATCTTGACAGGGCCTCTTCCCCACATCTGATGCCCCAAGAGGATGTTGAAGTTTGTGGTGGAGACCAAAAGAATCTCCAAGTCCCCTTTATAATATCATCCCCTTCTCCCAGGGTAATGAGTACAATGGTATGTTAGTACCCCTTACACCAGTGGTTCTCAACTCTGGTCCTCAGGACCCACTAACAGGCCAGATTTTTTAATTTTTTTTTAAGAATTTTATTAGCATTTTACAAATACAAAAGTAAACAGAAGCTGAAGGTAAGGGAAGGCCTTACCCAAAGAACATACATTGATACACATAAAGACTGTATGGACATTTGCATGAGTAACAATACTAACATTCCGCATGTCTAGGGAGGTTCCACCGGATCGTCCCCGGACCCATCGCCCGGCACCCCAAATGGGAACAAACTGTGTCCAGGCAAGGGTCAGAGCGGAGCCTAGAAGTCCGACCACTGAGTTGGCCTTGAAATGACCTTCAAGAGCTACATTAACACCAAAGCATACTCTTGGGTTCGACCCCTTAACATCATTGGTTTGTGACCTTACATTGAAAACCTAGTTATAACCCAAAAACAAGAAAAGAAGAAGGAACAAGGAAGGAGGGGAGAGGAAGAAGAAGAAAGCTAGGTGGTTTAAAAGAGGGAGAGGAAGCAGGCACCAGGGAGACATTATCTGGAGAGGTGAAAAACCATATCAAGGGGGCAAATTGACATATGTCCTCCAGGGTACCATACCAAATCAAATTTGGCCAAAGAGTCAAGAAGGATATTAGCATATTTTTCCTGAGTCATTATCCAGGTGATCTTTCTCCTAGCTGTGTTAAAGGAAACAGAAGAATTTTTCCAGGCCTTTGCTAAGGTGAGCTTAGCTCCCAAAAGAATAAAGTGGGTTAATTTGTATAAAGTCTTTGAGAGTCCAACTGGTCTATGATTTAATAACGCCACTTCCGGGCTCTGTGGTATAGGCTGGCCTGTAACCTTCCGCAGCAAACAGAAGATTCTATTCCAGAAGCCCCTGATCTTGGGACATTCCCATCGGGTGTGGAAGTAAGATCCCTGGAGGTGGCAGCCTCTAAAACATAAAGGAGAAGAGTTCGAGGAACATGGACGCGAGTCGGGTGGGGACCAGGTACCAGTGAGAGATAATTTTCACACTAGCTTCCATCAGTGTGATATTTACTAAACCCTTGAAGGATTGCAAAAAGTGGGTAAACCACTTGTCCGCATGCCAACTCAAGCCCAGGTCCCCCTCCCAACTCTTGGCATATGGGGCTTTCTGGGGGTGATCAACCAGTGACGCATATATTATAGAGATACCCCCTTTTTGGGAGGAGAATTTAGAGCACCACCTCTCATAAGAGGTAGTTCCTCTGGAGGCTTGTGTGGACCTACAGATTGATGCTATAAAGTGGTGAATTTGTTGGAATCGGGACCTTTCAGAGAGGGGCATCTCCAGTTTTTCCAAACAATGTTCCAGGGAGATGGGGCCAGACGGGGAAAGAAAATGGCTTATTCTGTAGAGGCCTTTGTTGGTCCACAATCTGAATGCGCAAATATCCTGGCCTGGAGGGAAACGGGGATTATTAAAAAGATATAAATATAAAGTGGCGCTAAGTGAAATCTGGTGGTATAGATACAAACTATACCTCCTGCAAAAACATCATAAGTTGACTATGAAGTAGGCAGTAATATGCTAGTGAATCAATACACCATGATGAAACACTGATAACTTTGCAGTTCTAATAGGCATGGTAAACAAACAAAATAAAAGTGGTAATCAATATAAATATGCAATAAAGTGCAAATACATGAAAAAAGTGAAAATGTGCAGTCCATGAATAATGAAGCTATCCTCAATGTGATAGAAGTCCCACAGAAAACCATACAGGTAATCAAGGTGCTTGCAAGGTGATAATCCCTGGGGACAAAAGTGACTGTTTGAGGCATTCTAAGCAGGAATCTGGTGAATCCACAGATGGTAAAAATCAAGGCTTACCAGATGTTGGATATATTCAAGCCTGAACATATATGGTGAAGATGGGGGGATTCGTCCTTCTCCTGTCTGGGCTCGTCACACACTCCTAGGGGGTCCTTGGATCCTTCCGGAATGGAGAAACGGCACCAGATATTCTCTGGTGTGTTTGCCCGATCACTTGTTCATCCTCACATACGTACTCCAAGGGGTTGGACTCCAGAATATCATATAAATAAACGGAAAGGACTCTCCGTGGTGTGAATACCCTCGGTCACAGGGTGTATTTTTATTGATATGACAAGTGTAAAAGTCCACATTAAAGAACAAATAAAATCCACAAGCTTGTAAGATGCTAAAAAAGAGTAATGCAGCAAATTGGGGTCAGCAGTGTCCGACGCATTTCGTCTTAATAGACGTCGCCCAGGGGCCCCAGATTTCACTTAGCGCAACTTTATATTTATATGTTGCTTTTACAATTTAGTTTGGTTGTAGTGTGGCAGCTTTCTCCACTTCTATCTATTTTACCTAGCGCGGTTTTTCTCTTTATCCCACATTATTAAAAAGATGCTGCAGGGGGCGGGAGGTGGAGACCAGCTTTGTGGTGTTGAAGAGGTGATCGCATAAAGCAAATGAGTGAGAAAGCATGGGGGACAGGATAGGAGGTCTAGATTTGGGATGAGTCCATACCAAGTTATCTAGGGTATTAAGAGGGACCGCCTGTCTTTCAATTTCCACCCAATCTGGTCTATTTGTCTGGGCGTAGATAGTAGAAAATTGTGCCAGTTGGGCTGCCTGGTAATACCTCCAGAGGTTGGGGAGTCCGATACCCCCTTGGCTACGTCGTCCCCAGAGGACCTCAGCCGGACAGCGGAAGCCCAAATAAATGTTTTAATCTGAGATTGAAGTTTGAGCAGATGGGGCTTTCTAATTGGGATGGGTAGGGCCCTAAAGTAATATAAGATCCTTGGTAGGAGGGTCATCTTGACTGAATTCACTTGGCTCAACCAGGAGAGACCCAATTTCCCCCAAGTGGTTAGGTCGTCTATAAGTTGTTTAAATAATGGGGGACAGTAAATTGAGTATAGGTGATCAATCCTAGCCACCAGTTTAATACCTAGGTATGGGATCTGTGCTGGGCTCCAGTGTATATTATAACTGTCCTTGAGTTGCTGAACTATTGCCTCGGGAATATTCACATTGACATCAACGGGCTTAGACAAATTAATCTTTAAACCCGAGGCCCACCAAAATCCTGCAACAGATTAATGATGCTCGGGACAGAGACGAGAGGAAAGGAGATAAATAATAAAAGATCATATGCAAAAAGGGCACATTTATGGGTGGAAGGACCACTTCTCACCCCCCCCAATGTCTGGGTGTTCCCTAATAGCTATCGCCAAAGCTTCAATGGCGATTGCAAAGATCAATGGGGAGAGTGGGCAGCCCTGCCTAGTACCTCTATGAATACTGAATGGGTCAGAGAGAAAATTTTGCAGCTTTATGCTAGTTCTAGGATTGGAATATAATGCTTTAAGAGTTTGCAAGAAATGAGGGCCAAAACCCCAACGACCCAAAACCTCAAATAGGTAAGCCCATTCCACTGTGTCAAAGGCCTTTTAGAGGTCGACTGAAAGCACAAACCCTTCCTGAGCTGGGCCCCATCCCACCCCGATCTGAGAAGTGAGATAAGATCCACAGCCCTGCAAATCTGGTTGAGACCCTGTCTGCCAGGAATGAATCCCACTTGGTCCCTGTGTATATACTCCCCTATAAAACCTGACAGTCTATTAGACAGGATTTTGGTTAAGATTTTTAAGTCGTTGTTAATTAAGGAAATGGCCTATAATTCCCGACTTCAGAGGGGTCCTTGCCTGGTTTCAGAATGACCAAAATATTAGCTCAGATAGCACAAACCCCCCCAAATGACCCCATTTTGGAAAGTAGACACCCAAGCTATTTTCTAAGAGGCATGGTGCCTCTTAGTGCATCTTTTAGTGAGAACTTTGTGAAAAAAAAAAAATGTAATTTCCCCGAAACTTGTGGCAAAATATAAAATATTCCATGGACTCAACATGCCTCTCAGCAGATAGCTACTTTCCAAAATGGGGTCATTTGAGGGGGGGTTGTGCTATCTGGGCATTCCATGGCCTCCAAAACTGTGATAGGGAGTGAGGAGTAAACTCACCTTTTTACGCACTTGGGAAGCCTGAAGGCGGTGATTGGATTTTGGGGTCCCGTACGCGGCTAGACTGCCAGAAAGTCTCACAAATGTGGTATCCCCGTATTCAGAAGAAGCAGCAGAATGTATTTTGGGGTGTAATTTCACATATACCCATGGTATGTTCAAGTAACTTATCATTTAGTGAGAACTTTGTGGAAAAAAAATGTAATTTCCCCAAAACTTGTGGCAAAATATAAAATATTCCATGGACTCAACATGCCTCTCAGCAGATAGCTTGGGGTGTCTACTTTCCAAAATCGGGTCATTTGGTTTTTTTTTTTTGCTATCTGGGCATTTCATGGCCTCCGAAACCTGCATAGGTAGTGTGGGGTGAAGGCATAAATTTTTGCCCTTAGAAATCCTGAAGGCGGTTTTCGGGGTCCCGTACACGGATAGACTCACAAAAAGTCTCACACATGGGGTATCCCCATACTCAGGAGAAGCAGCAGAATGTATTTTGGGGTGTAATTCCACACATACCCATGGCATGGGTGAGCAATATATAATTTCAGTGACAACTTTGTGTATTTTTTTTAATTTTTTATTTTTTTGTCATTTTTTAATCACTAATGACAAAAATATTGAATATTCCATGGACTCAACATGCCTCTCAGAAAATAGCTTGGGGTGTCTACTTTCCAAAATAGTGTCATTTGGGGGGGGGTTAGAACTGTCCTGCCATTTTATGCCTAACATCACCCACTCTTCTAACCACTTGATCCACCAAGTCTTTTCTGACACTTTTTGTTTACATGAAAAAACAACTTTTTTTTGCTAGAAAATTACTTTGAACCCCCAAACATTATATATTTTTTTAAAGCAGAGGCCCTACAGATTAAAACAGTGCATATTACAATTTTTTTTTTTCAAAAAGTATTTGCGCAGCAATTTTTCAAACACATTTTTTGGGGGAAAAAACACTTTTTTGAATTTTAATGCAAAAAAACACACTATTTTTCCCAAATTTTTGGCAAAATATAAAAGTTGATCTCATGCCGAGTGTATAGACACCAAACATGACATGCTGTAAAAATAACGCACACCCGCGTTTTTTTAATTATTAATTTTGCATTTTTATTTTATTTTTACACTGTCCCTTTCATCTTTTTTTTATCATTTTTATTTTTATCACAGGGATTTTAAATATCCCCTATGATAAAAATAGGTATTGTCGCATATTTTTTTTGTTTAAATTTGTGGTCTACTAAACTCTAGATCTTTCCCCAGTCCTTAAAGCATCTGACCACAGCAAAATCGGTGTGATAAAATACTTCTCCAATTTCCCAATGGCGCTGTTTATATCTGGCGAAACCGAAGTCACAAAATGCTCGTAGCCTCCGGTTTCTTAAGCCATGGAGATGATTGGAGCCATTCTCGTCTTCAATCAGCTCTATGGTCAGCTGGCGGAACCACCAGCTGCATTCTCACGTTCCCCGGTGGGACAGGATAGCCTGGGAAGACCAGCAACACACTAGTATGTCACGGGTCCTTGTTGGGCATATATAGTAATGTTCTTTTTTTCATGATAAAAAAAATCAATCGGTGGGTAAGCCCACCATTAGAAAACCTCCCTTCAGGGGGCGTGGCTTGGGCGCTGAAGGCGACGGATGCACCTCTGGAGAGCTCCGGAGCTCCAGAACAAAATCCACGGGCATCCTTTAAGCACAGGCACCGGTGAGTGAAAACAACCACTCAGGGAGCATCCCCCACATAATCCCCTACAGCCGAGCGCAATTTCGGTGAATATCGGCACGGAGCACCGCTCCGCCCGGAAATCGAGGCCGCGGCTTCCCTCGCGACTAGGCCGCAACGCTCCTAGCGGCCGCGGGGGTCCCTAAAAACACAGCTCCGGTCACCTAACTAAGCCAAGGGGACACATATACCCCATCCCCACGCCTGAAGCCCACGAACAGCACAGACTATATTGCCCTTGGGGCATACGGGACTTCGCCATTTGCTAGGCCTCACCACTACAGCCGCCTGATGACACTATAAATGAGATAAGTACCCAGAGAGCAACAAGCGACGGCCAGCAAACACACGGTCACACCAACAGCACTTAACAAAGAACACATAATCAACACATCACCATGTCCAGGAAACGACAGGGTGACTGTAAGCCAAAAAAACTTACCGCCTATTTCCACTGGCCAGAACACCGCAGAGAGGGCACTGAAAGACCAGAACAAATCTTTCACTCCAATCACTATTCTGACCTGCCTGACGCAGACGGAGAGGGAGCAGAGAGTCTCCCCCAACTCACAGATCTCCCCCCCAGCCCATCCTGTTCAAGCCCGGCCAAAGCAAGGATGAGACTGGACTCTGAGGACCCTTCGCAAGGGGTAAGTGCACCCTCTCCCCAGCAACATCAGCTAAAGACGTACACTTCCCCTATTGCAGACTTCCCTACCACAAATCAACCTGTACTAGACACACAGATGAAAGACATGCTACTAACCCTTCATCGCTCCATGCATGAGGAATTCGTTAGCATCACCCGCAAATTCTCTAGGGACATAGCTATAATGGGAGACAGAGTCGACCAAGTGGAAACAGCAATCACTGACATAGCTACCACTGTAAACGACCTCATAGACGTACAGGAGGAAGGAGAAGAAGACAGACAATGGATCAGGGCCAAATTAGCGGATCGAGAAGAAACAACGTTAAACTGAGGGGTGTCCCAGAAAGTGTCCTCCAGCAAGACCTAACCACATACACAGAGGGCCTCTTCAAAACCCTTGTGCCTGATCTGACTCCAATTCAGCTGAACATAGACTGCATACACAGGCTCCCAGAACCGGCCTTCTTATCTAAAGATATCCCTAGAGACGTCCTCATGCGGGTACACTTCTACAACACAAAGGAATTGGTGATACAAAAAGCTTGCACACTTGGAAAACTCCCAGACCCCTATGGGAATATTCAAATCTTCGCAGACTTATCCAAATACACCCTAGACAAAAGGAGGGAATTAAACACCATCACTAGAGGCGTGGCTTGAGCGCTGTGGACGCTGGACGTGTTCTGGGAGAGCTCCGATCTCCCAGCTTCAATCAATCCCCATCCTACCTTCCCAAGGACGGGTGAGCACCTGAAAACTACCCAGGCACATCCCCACCACATCCCTCTATACTCCGGTCCATCTATTTTGTTTACCCGTACCCGTCCTCCGCGGCTCCTAAAATCGAGGCCGCGGCTTCATCTGCGGCCTAGGCCGCGACCACCACAATCAACCATATAGCCGCCACTATATATCTCCGGACTGCGGATCAAAGCCTTTGGGAAGGGCGTCAGGCCTCTATATATCACCGCCGATATACC
>BLSH010391072.1:29335-44119 GCA_018402905.1 Glandirana rugosa | reverse complement strand
TTGGGGGGGGGGGGGGGGGGGGGTTGTGCTATCTGGGAATTCCATGGCCTCCGAAACTGTGATAGGGAGTGAGGAGTAAAATCACCTTTTTTACGCACTTAGAAAGCCTGAAGACACTGATTGGTTTCGGGGTCCCGTCCACTGCTAGACTGCCAAAAAGTCTCACATATGTGGTATCTCTGTATTCAGAAGAATCATCAGAATGTATTTTGGGGTGTAATTTCACATATACCCATGGCATGTTCAAGCAACATATCATTTAGTGACAACTTTGTGAAAAAAAATGTAATTTCCCCGAAACATGTGGCAAAATATAAAATATTTCACGGACTCAACATGCCTCTCAGCAGATAGCTTGGGTGTTTACTTTCCAAAATGGGGTCATTTGGGGGGGGGTTGTGCTATCTGGGCATTTCATAGCCTCCAAAACTGAGATAGGTAGTGTGGGGTGCAGGCATTAATTTTTGCCCTTAGAAATCCTGAAGGTGGTGATTGGTTTTTGGGGTCCCGTACGCTGACAGGCTCCCAAAAAGTCTCACACATGGGGTATCCTCATACTCAGGAAAAGCAACAGAATGTATTTTGGCATGTAATTCCACATATATCCATGCCATGTGTGAGCAATATATAATTTCAGTGACAACTTTGTTTAATTTTTTTTTTTGTCATTGTTCAATCACTTATGACAAAAAATAAAATATTCCATAGATTTAACATGCCTCTCAGCAAATTCCTTGGGGTGTCTACTTTCCAAATGGCATCATTTGTTTTTTTTTTCCTATCTGGGCATTTAATGGTCTCCAAAACTGCGATGGGTAGTGTGGGGTGAAGGCATACATTTTTGCCCTTAGAAATCCTGAAGGCGGTGATTGGTTTCCGGGGTCCCGTACGCGGTTAGGCTTCCAAAAAGTCTCACACATGGGGTATCCCCATAATCAGGAGAAGCAGCAGAATGTATTTTGAGGTTTAATTCCACACATACCCATGGCATGTGTGAGCAATATATAATTTCAGTAACAACTTTGTCTAAATTTTTTTTGTCATTTTTCAATCACTTATGACAAATGAAATGAAAAATACAATATTTGATGGGCTCAACATGCCTCTCAGCAAAATCGTTGGGGTGTCTACTTTCCAAAATGGGGTCATTTGGGGGGGGGGGTTGTACTGTCCCTCCATTTTAGCACCTCAGCAAATGAGATAGGCAGTCCTAAAATAAAAGCTGCGGAAATGACAGAAAATGTACCTAATTTGTAGACACTATAAGTTTTGCGCAAAGCAATAAATATATGCTAATTTACTTTTATTTTACCCGAGACTAGAGTTGAGCGGACACCTGGATGTTCGGGTTTGTGTGGTTCGGCTGAACTTTGCGGAAAAGTTTGGGTTTGGTACCGAACTTGACTCCGGACCTCGAACCCCATTGAAGTCAATGGTGACCCGAACTTTTGGGCACAAAAATGGCTGTAAAAAAGTCTTGGAAAGGGCTAGAGGGCTGCAAAAGGAAGCAAATGGGGGTAAGGAGTAGGACAAGTGCCCTACAAACAAATGTGGATAGGGAAATAAATTAAAATCACATAAAAAAAATGTAAATGGGAGGAGGAGGTGGATGTGGAGTAGGAGCCTAGAGGTTGACTAGGCCGTGACCATGGCAGTGTAGGTGGAAGTGGCGGTGGTGGAGGAGGAGGAGGAGGTAGCCAACACTATAAAATTTGTTTGTTTTTGTTTTTTCTAATTGGGGTAGCCCCCAAAATATTGAGACATATTAAAAAAAAACAAGTATACCAATGGCTGTGTGAGGCCGGTCTAAATTTCTATTCTGCACAAGGTACAGACAAGTCTTGTGGGATCCATGCCTGGTTCATTTTAATAAACGTTAGCTTGTCCACGTTGGCTGTGGACAGGCGGCTGCGCTTGTCTGTGATAACGCCCCCTGCCGGGCTAAACACACGTTCAGACAATACACTGACTGCAGGGCAGGCCATCACCTTCAAGGCATAAAGGGCAAGCTCAGGCCATGTGCCCAATTTGGAGACCCAGAAGTTGAATGGGGCAGACCCATCAGTCAGTACATGTAGGCGTGTGCACACATACTGTTCCACCATGTTGCTAAAATGCTGCCTCCTGCTAAGATGTTGCCTATCAGCTTGTGGTGCTGTTTGTTGTGGCATGCTGCTGACAAAGATTTTCCACATTTTGGCCATACTAACCCTGACTTCTGAGGTGCTGGAGGTGCTAAAGCTGCGTTGGCGACCTCTTCCTTCTCCTTCGCTTTCGGCTTGTGCTTCCACAGAGCCCCCTGTATTATTTGGGAATGCCCTCAGCAGCGCATCTACCAGTGTGCACTAGTAGTCGCGCATCTTCCGATCACGCTCCAGTGAGGGAATTAAGGATGCCATGTTGTCCTTGTAACAGGGATCCAGCAGGGTGGCCACCCAGTAATCGGCACAAGTTAAAATGTGGGCAACTCGGCTGTGGTTGAGCAGGCACTGCAGCATGTAGGCGCTCATGTGTGTCAGGCTGCCCAGAGGCAAAGACAAGCTGTTCTCTGTGGGAGGTGTATCATCTGTGTCCTCCGTATCCCCCCAACCACGCTCCAGTGATGCCCACGAGCTGCGTTGGGTGCCACCCTGCTGTGAACACGGTTCCTCCTCCTCATCATCTTCCTCATCCTCCTCATCCTCCAGAACTGTGCCCTGGCTTGAAAATGTTGGCCTATTTTGGTGCAGGAACCCACCCTCCAAGCCACTTGTGAATGACTGGCCTGATAACCATGGAAATTATCCCTCTTCTTCCTCCTCTTCCTCCTGTGCCACATCCTCTTCCATCATCGCCCAAAGTGTTTTTTCAAGGAGACATAGAAGTGGGATAGTAACGCTGAGAACAGCATCATCGGCACTGGCCATGTTGGTGGAGTACTCGAAACACCGCAATATGGTACACAGGTCTTGCATGGAGGCCCACTCATTGGTGGTGAAGTGGTGCTGTTCCACAGAGCGACTGATCCGTGCGTGCTGCAGCTGAGACTCCACTATTGCCTGCTGCTGCTCGCACAGTCTCTTCAGCATGTGCAAGGTGGAGTTCCACCTTGTGGGCACGTTGCATAGGAGGCGGTGAGCGGGAAGTCCGAAGTTCCGCTGCAGCGCAAACAGGTGAGCAGCAGCAGGGTGAGAACGCCGAAAGCGCGCACAGACGGCCCACACTTTTTGCAGCAGCTCTGACATATACGGGTAGTTTTTTAGAAATGTCTGCACCACCAAATTCAGCACATGCGCCAGGCAAGGGATGTGCTTCAAACCGGCTCGGCCCAGAGCTGCTACGAGATTTCGCCCATTATTGCACACCACCAGGCCGGGCTTGAGGCTCAGTGGCAACAACCACTCATCGGTCTGCTGTTCAATGCCCGTCCACAGCTGCTGCGCAGTGTGAGGTTTATCCCCCAAACATATCAGTTTTAAAACAGCCTGCTGTTGTTTCCCCCTGGATGTGCTGGAGTTGGTGGTGAAGGTGTTACGCTGAGCTGATGAGGAGGTGGTAGAGGAAGAGGAGGAAGTGCAGTAGGCGGAGGAGGCAACAGGAGGCAAAGAGAAATGTCCTGCAATCCTCGGTGGTGGAAGGACATGCGCCAAATGGCTAGCCGCCTCAGGCCCACCCGCCACTACATTTGCCCAGTGTGCAGTTAGCGAGATATAACGTCCCTGCCCGTGCTTACTGGTCCACGTATCAGTGGTTATGTGGACCTTGCCACAGATGGCGTTGAGCAGTGCACACTTGATCTCGTCCTCGACTTGTTTGTGCAGGGAAGGGATGGCTCTCCTGGAAAAGTAGTGGCGGCTGGGAACCATGTACTGTGGGACAGCCACCGGCATCAGGTTTTTAAAACTGTCCGTATCCACCAGACAGAATAACAGCATTTCAAAGGCCAGGAATTTTGAAATACTGGCATTCAGGGCCAGGGATCGTGGGTGGGTAGGTGGGTACTTCCTCTTTCTCTCCAGTGTTTGGGAAATGGAGAGCTGTAAGCTCCATGGGACCGTGTGGAAATGCTTGGGGACGGTGGCGGACATGGTGGCTTTGCTGTCACATGCTCTGTTTGCTGGGTGGCAGGTGACACTGGCACTGTGGAGGTGGAGGAAGAGGCCGAGGCAGCAGCAGAAGAGGAAGCAGGAGGAGGCCGAGACCTTTCTTGGATTTTGAGGCACTTATTCCACTGCAGCTCGTGCTTTGAATTTAGATGCCTGGTCATGCAGGTTGTGCTCAGGTTTAGAACATTTATGCCTCGCTTCAAGCACTCATTGCACAGTGTGCAAACCACTCGTGTCTTGTAGTCAGCACATTGTCTGAAGAACTGCCAAGCTGGGGAATGCCTTTGAGCTGCCTTTGGTGTGCTAAGTCCCTGAGTGCGGTGGGTAGTAGCAGGCGTACTGTCTAGGGGACGGTCGCTCTGCTTTTGCAACCTGCTTCCTCTTTTGCTGTGCTGGTGCCTCTGTGCAACCACCACCTCTTCCTCCAAACTGCACACGTCACTCGCATGACCTTCATTCCATGTGGGGTCTAGGACCTCATCATCCTCCACATCATCTTCCACCCACCCTTAACCACTGCCCTCCTTGTCAGTCTGCACACTGAGGAAAGCCGCAGCAGTTGGCACCTGTGTTTCGTCATGATCAGAGACGTGCTGCGTGGTGTTTACATGTCCTCATCCTGCAACAGAATTCGTTGGGCATCGGTGCACTCAATGTCTTCCACTTCTGGGGCAGGACTATGTGGATGGCCCACGGAAAGCACACCAGGAGAGTCATCAAAAAGCATAAGAGACTGCTGCATGACTTGGGGCTCAGACTGCTTGGCTGATTTACCAGGTGGGAGACAATGTGAACAAACTGGAGGCATTGTCAGCCACCCAATCTACTATCGCCTGTACTTGTTCTGGCCTCACCATTTGTTGATCGGCATTCGGGCCTACCATATAGAAACATAGAAAAGTGACGGCAGAAAAAAACTGAGTAGTCCATCGAGTCTGCCCCTTTTTATTTATTTATTTATTTTTAATTATTTTTTTTTTATATAATTTTTTTTTTACATTAACCTTGTTGTCTCACTATAGATCTATGTTTATCCCAAGCATGTTTGAAGCCATTTACTGTTGACTGTCTCACAACCTCTATTGGTAGTTTATTCCAATCATCAACCACCCTTTCAGTAAAATAATACTCTCTAAGATTAGTTTTGAACTTCCCCCCAGTTAGTTTGAGGTCATGTCCCCGTGTTCTTGATTTTGGTTTCATATTGAAAAGACTGCCCTCCTGAACCTTATTCACCCCCTTGATGTATTTAAAGGTTTCAATCATGTCTCCCCTCTCCCTTCTTTCCTCCAGACTGTACATATTAAGTTCCTGAAGTCGTTCTTGATATGTTTTATCCCCCAGACCTTTCAACATTTTTGTTACCCGTCTCTGAACTCGTTCTATCTTATCATATACCGTTGAAGGTTCTGTCGGCTACCCGAGGAAGGTGTTTCATGTCCTCTCCTTGCAAACACCAGCAGCACCACAACCACATCCCTTATTTGACGCTCTCCTCATTCTGGACACAAATGTACTATGTAGCACTATTTATTAATACTAAAAAAAGAATCACCAGATCATCATAAGAACAGTGATATCTCATATCACTGTTCTAAGAACAGTGATATCTCATATCACTGTTCTTAGAAAAGTGATCTGGCTTCTCCCCGCTAATTGATAGTTTTCACACACAGTTTGCAGATGTTCTAAGAACAAGGATATGGCTTCTCCCGGATAATGTATACTTTTCTCACAGAGTTTTAAGATGATTGTAGAATGTGCAATCATCTTAAAACTGTGTGATAAAAGTATAAATTATCTGAGAGAAGCCATATCACTGTTCTTAGAACAGTGATATGGCTTCTCCCCGCTAATTTATACTTTTATCACACAGTTTTAAGACAGTCCACATCCACCTCCATTTTCTATTTTTTTATGTTATTTTTTTTTTATTATTATTTTAAGTTATTTCCCTATCCCCATTTCTTTGTAGGGCACTTGTCCGACCCTTACTCCCATTTTCCTTCCTTTTGCAGACCTCTAGGACTTTCCAGGACTTTTTTACAGCACTTTTCAGAGTACTTTTCAATAGTAAAATTACCAGAACCCCGGACCCGAACCCAGACTTTTTTTGAAAAGTCCGAGTTCGGGTCCGGTTCCTGGACACCCAAAAGTTCGGTATGGACCCGAACTTTACAGTTCGGGTTCGCTCAACACTATTTATATCACAAAAAAATAAAAAGTGCAGTGGTGTACAAATACCACCAAAAGAAAGCTCTATTTGTGGGAAAAAAAAGACGCAAATTTTGTTTGGGTACTGCATTGCATGACCGCGCAATTGCCAGTTAAAGCGTTGCAGTGCCAAATTGAAAAAAGTGCTCCGGTCCTAAAGCTGGAAATCCTTCGGGGGCTGAAGTGGTTAAACATGGCGGTGGTAGTGTGATGGTCTGGGGCTGCTTTGCAGCTTCAGGACCCGGAGGACTTGCCATAATAGATGGAACCATGAATTCTGCGCTCTACCATAAATTCTTGAAGGAGAATGTCCAGTCACAGTTTGTGACCTCAAGCTCAAGTGCACTTTGGTTATGCAGCAGGACAATTATCCAAAACACACCAGAAGATCTACCCCTGAATGGCTAAAAAAACAAAATTAAAGTTTTGGAGTGGCCTGGTCAAAGTCTGAACTTAAATCCAATTGAGATGCTGTGGCATGAACTTAAACAGGCCTTTCATGCTGTAAAACCCTTCCAATGTGGCCGAATTAAAACCATTCTGCAAAGAAGAGTGGACCAAAATTCCTCCACAGCAATGTGAAAGACTCGCAAGCACTTGATTGCAGTTGTTGCCAAGGGTGGCACAACCAGTTATTAAGTTTAGGGGGCAATTCATTTTTCATAGGGCCAAGCGGGTTCGGACAGCTTTTTTTTTCCCTTAATATATGAAATCATCATTCAAAAACTGCATTTTGTATTTATTCCGGTTATCTTTGTGTGATATTAAAATTGGCATGATGTTCTGAATAATGTTATTTGCAAGAACATATCTTATTTGCTTCTTATAAATCCTTTTTTAACATTTTACTATCACCTGCCACCCAGCCTATAGACAAATGATGGCTGAGCCGGAGCACTGTTATTCTGGGGGGACATCAAATAAGAAGTAAATATGTTCTGAACAGTGGAAGCATCTTAAAAGGTCTGTACAGTTGTTAAACGTTTATCATCTGCAAATAAAGCCATTCTCATCTCGTTGTCTTCTGCCATCACGCCATCATCTGAAGTATGCTTCTTTGCCAGAGGGTAAGTGTGCCCTCTATCCCTAATAGTATTATAGAGAGTCTAGAGTGTCAAAAAAAATCCACCTTCAAAATCTTGAAAAAGTCTGGAATAAACTCATCAGGCCTTAACCCCAGATATGTTTTAAAGGGCTTTGTTGATTTGAGTAGGTCTTAAAACTGATCAGTCTGCAGGTTCCACCTGGGTGCTCATATATATACGTGGGAGACAATGTACTTAACCAGGCTAGTGCAGTGTCTCTGCAGTAACCTGGCAAGGAGTTTTCTATACTTATTACACTATTTGTGGTATTGGAGGTCAAGTAAGAATTTTTCCTTTGTTAATACTGTATCTATCAATCACAAATTAAAATGTCTTTTAGCTTTCTGCCAGTCTTGTCAGGGTTTCTGTGACAAAAAGGTATTTAGCTTAACTTGAGACACTCAGCCCTTCACTAGCAGTTTGATAGTTTTTAAGGGTACACTTTTTATATGCCAACAAATAAGACAGAATTTTCCTTCCCTGTTAGGCTTGCCTCCCAAAAAAGGTTGGGCTTGGATTTGTGAGCTGTGTTTTAGGTAGTATACTCTTACCAGGTTTATAACCCCTGTAATTGACATAAGAATATAAAAAAGGCATACAAATAAGGAATCAAACCCATGAGATCTGGATGGTAATTGATCAGCCAGAGTGATAGTGAGGTAAAGGAGTGGAGGGTCCTTGATGAGGACACTGGGACAACTGGTAGCATACAAATACAGAAAAAACAAAACATGTTAACCAAAATAAACTGTACATGCAAAACATGTGTGTAATAGAAAAAGAACAGATATAACAGAATATTTTTCCTATGTAGGAAAAGTAGGACATGGACTTGGGTCCCAAGGATCAATTACTAGCTTGATCCTACAGCAGAGCATACAGTATTTAGTGAATAAGGTGGATCAGAGAGGCCAAATAGGTGCTGGCCAAGTGGTAGAGATCCTGCTTAACAACATCATTAGAGGTTGCATCTTATAAGATACAGAAAATGTTTAATAGGAGGCAGAGCTACAGGTGCCGATGTCATCCCACATAGGAGCCAAGTTCACACTGAGTATGCTGCTGATGGTGCTGGCTGCAGAACAGAGTTAAGCATTTTATACCTGAGTGCTGGCAACATGCGAGTGTGATTTTATTGGTTTATGCTATTTAAAAAAAAATAAAAGGATTTCATACTCTGGTGCCCCTCTTGTCTTTCATTGTGGCTTATGTGGTGTGAGATGCATTGTGGATAAATATAGGAACCCACTTTAATAACAAGGGGTCAAAATATTTGGAGTGTTCTCGTGTATGTGGAGGATTGTCACTGATGTGGACTATGGACATCACGTTTGAAGAGAAGCACTAGCAAAACATAGGGAGAGTGTAGTGAAGCACATAGTTACAAGACTGACAGCAGCTGTGGATTGAATTTTTGGTATTTAAACTGCTGATTTGCCACATGAGATGTTATGTGCAGTGGATTATGCAAATTTGGAACACTGGCCGCTTTATGGATTTCAATCACTGGTCATTTTAATAGTATTTATTTGAGGTACTAGACACTTTAATTATATTATAATATTGCACTTTGTTAATGTGTATATGTGTTAATGCACTATGTGTATATGTTTTTACAGCTATATTTTTTTATCACGGGACAATATGCTATATTCAAAAGACGTGTATAAACAAATATTAAACACTCATCAAAGTCCCCAAGCAATGCAGGAGTCATAGTGAGATGAGATGGTGCATGGCACTAAATATGCAATGTCTGCGGTTCTGAAGGAGATTGTTGCTGTTTGTTCCCTTTCTAGGGGGTGCACTGCATTTGAGTAAAGGGTAGGAATGTTTCTGCTTCTGCAGGGTCCTAAAAGGAGTGTTGCTGACTGTTTTGTGTCAGAAAGTGAGGGATGGCAGGGTTTTCCAGTGTGAATGGCTTTTTTTCTAGTGCAATGCAGAGCATACCTTGCTAATGTCTTAGCAAACTCTTTCTGGTGATCGATGCGGGCTAATCAGAAAAAAATCATAATTTGTGGTCATCAGTTACCTGAAAGCATTTCAATATACCTGTTTTGTCAGTAAATTTGAAATGTTTTATTGTAGTATGTGTAGGCCTTTCGTATCAGTCTGCGCAGTATCATTTTGGCAATGGTACATGTCACCCATGGCAAGGATATGATCTCCGAGCCATATTTGACAATACCTTGCTTTATCTACTTTACCCCCCCCCCCCGTCTGTTGAATAATCCTATGTGCCCTTCTGTCTGTGTTTTATTAAAATAAGCTGTTCTTTACCATATCTCAGAGCGCCAATCGCCACTCACTTGACCAGCCAGCTCTCTCTTCTCCCAGTCTGACAGCTGAAGCCAGCTGGGCTGAGGATTCCACTGCTGACAATATTCGGGAGGGGGGAGGAGGAGAGAGGCAGCGGGTCACATGAGCGGTGATCAGCACTCTGAGATATGGTAAAGAACGTCTTATTTTAATAAAACATAGACACAGGGCACATAAGATTATTCAACAGACAGGATGGGATAAATCATTAAATGAAACTTCAGCATCAGGAGGGGAGGGGGCAGGCACTGACACGAGCAGACAGGCAGGGAGGGAGGGGGGGGGGTTGGAGAAAGGACAGAGGAGGACAAGAGAGCTGCGGAAGATGGAGGCATGTAAAATGACCATGGTGTCAGGGTTCAGCAGTCATGATACACCGTGGTCAGTTTACAAAGGGGAGGACATAGCCAGGCAAGATTAGCCAGGTGTTTTAGGCGATAGAAGGGTCCAAATTACACAGAACAAGCACTACGCTGTATAACATGCTTTAAGGGAACAGAATCAATATGTTTTTAGGTTAAAAAATGCTTTAATAATAAGATTTATCCCCCATAGACTTCAAAGGGATTCACTGAAAAATTAGCAAACTGTGAAAACTTGAGAAAAAAAATTGGGAAAAAACTTGCGTGGATTCACACATCCATATTTATTAATAAAGATAAAAGTAGGCAGAGACTAAGACTATACAGTGCAAATGTCTTCCCATTTGTAGTATAAAGAATAATAACAAATTAGTGACATTAATCCTTTTAACCTGTTCACTGTCTCAATGTCCACTGGCTACTCGTGTGTGCCTGGCAGAGAAGAAAAACGGGTAACTGCCGATGTAAATACTGCGGTTTCCCGTTCTGTCAGGCAGCATGTAAGAGATCTACTGATTCCTGTCCCTGGGATCAGTTAGATCTCTTATGCCCCTTGCAGCCCAGTCCCATCACAGTTAGAACACACTTAACCCTTAGATTGCCCCCTGCTGGTTAACCCCTTCACTGCCAATGACATTTACACAGTAATCAGTGGATATTTAAATGTATGATCGCTGTATAAATGTCATTGGTTCCAAAAAAGTGTCAAAAATGTTTGACATGTCGGCTGCAATATCACAGTCCCAGTAAAAATTGCAGATCGCTGCCGTTACTAATAAGAAAAAAAAAATAGTAAGAACGCCATAAATTACTTCTCATGGTTTGTTAACGCGGCAACCTTTGCGCAAACCAATCAATAAACGCTGATCACAATTTTTTTTACCGCAAATATGAGGAAGTATATATATCGGCCAAAACTGATGAATAAATTAGTTTTTTTATATTCTTTTTTGGATATATATTATAGCAAAAAGTAAAAAATATTGTTTTTTTTTCAAAATTCTTACACTTTTTTGTTAATATCGGTGATCAGAGGTGACGCAGAGGGGATCAAATACCACCAAAAGGAAGCTCTATTTGTGGGAAAAAAAGTGCATCAATTTAGTTTGGGTACAACATCGCACGACCACGCAATTGTCAGCTAAACGACACAGTGCCGAATAGCAAAAAGTGCTCTCGTCCTAATATAGGAAATCCTTCCGGTCCTTAAGTGGTTAAAGGATGATGGTACAAGGTCATTTACCTCTTCCTTCACGTAGAAACTCATAGTTGGTCTCATTTAGGAAAATGCCAACACAATAAAGGACAGCTGTGCTTGTGTCATCTTCAGAACAACACTTGGAAAGAATATCCAGTTAAGTCTTTTCAAATTATACAGCATCTCACAAAAGTGAGTACACCCCTCACATTTTTGTAAATATTTTATTATATCTTTTCATGTGACAACACTGAAGAAATGACACTTTGCTACAATGTAAAGTAGTGAGTGTACAGCTTGTATAACAGTGTAAATTTGCTGTCCCCTCAAAATAACTCAACGCACAGCCATTAATGTCTAAACCGCTGGCAACAAAGTGAAAATGACCAAATTGGGCCCACTTAGCCATTTTAACTTCCCAGTGACTCATTAGTGTTACAAGGTCTCAGATGTGAATGGGGAGCAGGTGTGTTAAATTGGTGTTATCACTCTCACTCTCTCATACTGGTCACTGGAAGTTCAATGGCACCTTAAAAGAGATCCTTGCTTCTCTGCCTCTGGTCTTCTTTTATTACAGTACTGCAGATTGCAGGTCAATCCTTCAAGAGTGACCTTACATAATACCTACTAGCTACAGATAAACCAAACTTAAAATTCTAACCAAACCTGGCCAACAGAGAGAACTCTAAATACAAGAAAATACTCTAAAATAAAAGGGCAAATGACAACCTAACAGCATTTTGATATACTGCGCAAATGTATCAAACCAAAAGAAATTGAGATCTTAAAAATATTTGAAATTGCATGTTAAGCCAGCCATACATGACTCCATTTTCAGCTTGTGGCATGAGCAAGAGAAAATAAACTGATCAATCACATTAAACAGCATGGATGGAGGTATTTCCACTGCCAGCTGTTGTATTCAGTGAGCTGTCAAATAGAAGCTGCATTTAATAGGATGCAGTAACTGTTTGGCCAGTAATTTTCCACCTGGATCTTTCCATTTTAAAATCAACTTATGTTGAGTTGGGTGGTGCTTACAGGGCCATCTATGTCTCTAATTCTAGCTGATTCAGCAGAAATCATCCAACATTCAAATTGCCAATGGCCACCTTTACATTGTATCTTAACAATTTGATTCAGGCAGGCTTCTAGTTTAATTTATGTGGATATTATTTTTTTATTCCATGGTGCTCTACAAGATTTACACTTGACATAACAGAGGTAATAATTTCTGTCATCGCTCCTGCAAAGGGGACCAAGATCTCTTCCAAATTAACAGCTGTTATAACATAAGAAAGAGCCAAATGAGTTTAACAGTGTACACAATGACATACATATAATGTTTGGTTGCCAGGTGCCTCTCTTTGTATATTATTCCCAATCCTACATTCCCAAGAAGCCCTGGACAAGTGCAGTAAGCTAATCTAAAGCCAGTGTCCAAGGTCGAGCACTGTGCATTCTCTTTCTTTTTTTAAATAAGTTTTATTGAGTATTTAAACATACAAACACATACAAAGTAAAGGTCAAAGATCAGTATTAAAGGTCCATTAAGACAAAAGGGTGGTATTTTGCTTACTGATAAAGCAACTAAGACCAAATACAGACTAGTACAACATAGACAGCATTTCTTGGCAATTATAAAGCAGTTGTTCAGTTGCAGTTGTGTTATGGGCACTGTAAATACTAGGGACAAGATACCTATTGTCTCCATTATCTCAAATACATAATACATGGAAAGTATAAACAGAAAAAAGACAGAGGAATAATTTGTACAAAGAGAGAGAAGGGAGTGATAAGAAAAAATCATTCTCACCTAAGTTCATTGTACAGTGTAGTCAGTCAAGTAAGTCATTTTAATGCAGAATAGACACAGTATGTCTCTCTTGCATTAAAAATCCTGCCTGTTCACAATTTAAAAAATAAAACAAAATTCCACTTTAATTGGCAGTAAATACAATTTATAAAGGGCACAGGAAGGACTGACTTTGAACTAGAGAAGTCAATCCAAGTGTACCAAATGTTCCTGAACTTTAAGTGCCATTCCTGTAAGGTGGCTGATAGTTCCTCCATCCTCATAATATTATTAAATTCATTCCCTAATATTAGAAAACCTCCCATGGGTCCTCCAAAGCCTAGGGATCAGGTCTCAACCTGCATATGGGAGGGATGAGAGAAGGCCGTTTTTGGTTGTTGTAACTGATCAAAGTATAATGGACAGTAAGGATACTTAGGGGTTCTCTGGCCAGACAGTACTGGCATTTTGGTGATATAGTTTAAATATTGATATCCAACAGGGTCTGATATAGTAACAGAACAACTGTAATGCATAGAGCATAGTGCCTCTAACCTGTATCTCCAAAACCAGTCAGGAATCAATGGAATCGTTCTGTGTGACATGGTAGGACATCTACAGGGTGGGCCATTTATATGGATACACCTTAATAAAATGGGAATGGTTGGTGATATTAACTTCCTGTTTGTGGCACATTAGTATATGTGAGGGGGGAAACTTTTCAAGATGGGTGGTGACCATGGCGGCCATTTTGAAGTCAGCCATTTTGGATCCAACTTTTGTTTTTTCAATAGGAAGAGGGTCATGTGACACATCAAACGTATTGGGAATGTCACAAGAAAAACAAGGGTGTGCTTGGTTTTAATGTAACTTTATTCTTTCATGAGTTATTTACAAGTTTCTGACCACTTATAAAATGTGTTCAATGTGCTGCCCATTGTGTTGGATTGTCAATGCAACCCTCTTCTCCCACTCTTCACACACTGATAGCAACACCGTAGGAGAAATGCTAGCACAGGCTTCCAGTATCCGTAGTTTCAGGTGCTGCACATCTCATATCTTCACAGCATATGGTTTTTTTATGGTTTTTATGGTCAGTAAAAACCAATACCGGGTGAGCTGCTCCTTCCAGGAGGTACCGCCATTCCTCCGAAGCCGACTTGATGGCCAGCAATTCCCTATCACCGACATCATAGTTCCAGCAAGATGGTGCACCACCACATTATGGGTGTCAGGTCTGAGCATTCCTAGATGAACAGTTTCCTGGAAAGTGGATTGGTATTTCAGATTCCCCCAGTCTAGTCCTCTGGAACCCCCGGTAAGTTGACCGGGTGTTACTGGTTAGGTGAAAGGTCCTTTGACAAGTAGATCCTTACGAGTCTGGACTGTGGGTATTACACCACCACGTGGTAGAACGACCTTGATACTACAGCCACTATCCCTTAACGACCGGTAGTTCAGCCGAAGCCTCCTTACCGCCATGGAGGACCTTCCTCGTCGAGTGGGCCATAACCAAAAATGACTGGTATTTTTGGTATTTTTTTGGTATACGACACTTCTATACTCTACACGTCGTGGACTTTGATGCCTATGACCTTCGGACACGATCGTAAAGAGGATGCCACAACGATAGTCACACACTTCTCACCCTCTTCTCCCAACGTAACTGTTAGGTTGTGTTACCCGTCGTGTAACTTGTGTAAAATATTCACCAGTCTTTGAACAT
>BLSH010391072.1:0-24566 GCA_018402905.1 Glandirana rugosa | reverse complement strand
TCGTTTTTAACATAAAGGTGTATTCTAGTTCTCGTATCTCGTCCCGGACCTTCGTTTCTCCAATTTCCCTAAATGTGAGTATAAATGTCCCAAATCCGTAAGAACCAAATTAAATTAGATACATAGTGAGACCGTATGTCATTTACCTTGGGACGTAAGTGTGTAGAGATACCGGTATCCATATCGAGTCGCATGCATTAAGCTAATTCTCTGCTACACAGTCTTAAAATGCTTTAGAAAAAACACCATGCTGGCATGTCCCTATTTTGAATCTCTTTTCCTAGTCATATGAGAAATTTCATGCATGATAATTGGGAAACAATATTGAATAATAGGCACAAAGAGGGAGGAGAGGCAGGACTGCATTGCTCACAGCTAACTGACATTGTACCCATTCCTGTGGGCCTGATTAAAGTGACATTTCCCCATAGACCGCTTTTGCTGAGCTATACCTATGGCCATAGAGATGTGTGAATGCAGGGTTCCATTTACTGTATGCCAGAGTGATACATAGATTAAATTAAACCAAGAATGCCTAAACCCTGTAAATATGAGTGTAAATCCCTTTAACCTCTTTGCTTCCAGGCCCTGCTCTATGCTCTTGATCTTATGTGGAAATACAATTTTTGCTATAAAAATAAATAGTATCAAAAATGGAAAAAACTGCGCTATTCAACAAAAAACACTGCAGCAGCAACTCTCCTGTGAGACACAAACAGTACCGACAATATTCCACTATAAAGTTTAAATGACTAAAAAGAGAAGAAAAGTCCAAATTGTCCAAATAGTGACAAAGTCTTTCAGATGATACGTACACCATCCGTCACCAGAAATTGATATTGAGTATAAGCCTCCACCTTACAAAATGCTTACCAGCTCATAATGGCCTCCTATTATGGAAGGTCAATCTCGCTTGTGGCTCATAAACCCAGCCAGGACCTTTATCCATCCAGGAAGACTTAAAGATATAGATAGGAAATCTACCACTTTAAGAAGACTCAATCATAGGAGATCCCCAAGAAAAGATAAAACTTGCCATGGCATAAAATCTTTTACACGTTTATTCCAAATAAAAAGACTGCACTTACACCATGAACTTTCAAACCCGCATATAGTAAAAGCCAGCGGGCTCAGAATAGCAGCCCGTCCTTCTGGGAACTGGGTACGTGGTGACTTTAGCATACTGCTCTACCCGACATTGACTCACCGCTATATATAGGGAACACAAAACTACAACATCTCGGTCTGAGCCTCAGGTAGTCTCTCGTATGGATCAGCCATCTTGGAAGAGGGCTATGCCCTTACACATGCTAAAAAGATCGGGTGGTTCTAATCCCAAACCTCCCTTTTACGGAACCTACACTACAAACAACCAGCAAAAAATGCCATAAGTAGAAGATAGTATCATGCACTAATACACTAACCTGTTGTTGAGATCTAAAACACAACAACAAGCAAACAATCACATAGATGTCACAACTGTGTTTAAACCGGAAAAGGAGACCCCAATTCCCAGAAGGATGGGCTGCTATTTGGAGCTGGCCGGATTTTGCTATAGGCGTGTTTGAAAGTTCATGATATAAGTACAGTCTTTTTATTTGGAATACACGTGTAAAGGATTTTATGCTATGGCAAGATTTATCTTTTCTTGGAGATCTCCTATGATCAAGACTTGTTAAAGTGACAGATTTCCTATCTATATCTTTAAGTCTTCCTGGATGGATAAAGGCCCTGGCTGGGTTTATGAGCCACAAGCGAGATTGACCTTCCATAACAGGAGTTGGCAAGCAAGCATTTTGTAAGGTGGAGGCTTCTACTCAAGATCACACAATTTCTGGTGACGGATGGTGTACGTATCATCTGAAAGACTTTGTCACTATTTGGGCTTTTTTTCTTCTCTTTTTGTTCATTCAAATTTATGATAAGTGCAACTTTATAAGGGATAAATCCTTTTTTCATACCAATGTTGGCTGCCTCTCTGATGTAATCTTACTGTGGAATGCACATACAGCTTTCATTAGAGGTCTACTTATTAAAGTAGTTGTCTATGAGTAGAAAAACCACACAAAAAACCTCTCACCTCATGACTAAAATTTGTGATTGTGAAACAAGTAATAAAGCACATCCTAGTGCCAATCTCCACCCGAACTTTGAAAAGCGAAGCTTTACTTGTTCGCACCCTCCCCCCCACCTCCACTGCGACATTTGGCACTTTTTGGGGGGGAGGGGGAAGTGAGTACCTGGTTTTGACAGGTACCCAATCCCAATTCCAGGCAATATTGCCGATCAGTGATCTACAACATTTCTAGACCCTCCTCCTTCATCCCACTGCCTTGTAGGACACACACAGGTCCCAGAAGATAGCAGAACTATTCAGAAAGTGCAATATGACTCACACACAGTATCTCACAAAAGTGAGTACACCCCTCACATTTTTGTAAATATTTTTGTTTTCAATCTTTTTATTAAGTTTACAAGTAAGATGTAGTAAGAACATCATAAAGAACAGGATACAAAGGTTCAGCCCATAGCTGGGTCGCATAATAGGAAAATACATAGATACAGGAAGAGTCATTATACATATAAAACAGAATGGCCTCCTGCCTCTGATAGCAAGCTAGTGTCAGCGTGCGCGAGTCTGCCTAACCCCCCAGCCCTCCAAATGGGAACAAGCTACAGCGAGGGGAGCAGGCAGGCCCAACACACCCACCAACTGTGCAAATATTATAGACCAAGTAATACAATAGTTATTCATGAGGAGAGATATGCCAACCCATGTAAACTAGGCGTGGTCCTATGATGGGCCTAACCCATAGGTCCATCCTGCTTAAATCGCGGGGGAGGGAAAGACCAGATAAAAGAAAAAAGAATTAGAGGAGAAATAAAGTAAGAAGAAGTAGAACAGAAAAGGAGTCAATCAGGGGAGTTAGGGACGGGGGAGAGCTGAGTGTGGACCGCCTGGGATTGGGGAGATCCCCATATGCGTTGTCCAGGGTTCCCAAATGGCTTCAAATTTTGTTGTGGATTCAGTGATCACGCTGGCTAATTTTTCTTGTTCCATTATCCAAGAGATTTTCTGGTAAGCCCCCTTAAAGGAAACTTTGGGTTGCTTCCAGGCCTTATCTATTGTGAGTATGGTACCTAAGAGGATGACATGTATTAATTTACAGGTATGTTTGGGGACTTTGGGGAGGTCTGCATTCAATAGGGCTGTAGTTGGAGACCTGGGGAGATGGCAGTTTGTGACCAGAAGGATCAGGTTGAAGATCCTCTTCCAGAAGGTCCTTATTCTGGGGCAGCACCACCAAATATTAAGTGGGCTCCCCAACAACTGACAATTTCTGAAGCAGAGGGGGTTTGCTGTAGGGGAAAAAAGTTGCCAATTTAGAAGGAGTAAGGTACCACCTGGTGAGGACCTTGAGGCTTGCTTGATTAAGGCCACATTCAGGATACCTTTGAATGCTCTAAAGCAGTGTGTCTGCCATCTCTCCAAACTCCACTCAAGCTGAAGGCCCTCCTCCCAAGCCCTCATGTAGCTAGCTTTGGAGGAAGGTAGGGAAAGTGACTGATAAATAACTGAAATGCCACCCCTCTGGTCCCTGGCTTGCCCACACCATTGATTGTAAAGAGTAATTGAAGGCGGAAATGGTTTGTTAAGCCAGCAGGAGAGAAGGAAGTGATGAATTTGTCGGAATCAAAAACATTCAGACTCAAGCATTTCTAGTTTTGAGATGCAGTGACTCATTGAAATGGGGTCTGCCAAATTAAAAAAGTGTCCAATCCGGTACATCCCTTTGTCCAGCCACCATTTGAAAGCGGAAATGTTGAGACTCGGGAGAAAAGCTTGGTTGTGAAATATGTGAGCCAGAGGTTTAATCTCAGACACTAAAGAAGGGGATGTTTTCAGGTTGTCCCAGAGAGCGAGGGATTGCGATAGGACCGGGGCTAAAATTGGAGGCCTGTTCTTAGGGGGCATCCACAATAGGAAGTATAATGTGAAGGATGGAACTGCCTGCCTCTCTATCTGAATCCAGTCCGGTTTTTCATATTTCGAGTTCACTACAGAAAGTTGGGCTATTCTGGCTGCTTGATAGTACCACTGAAACCTCGGGAGCCCTAGCCCTCCCTTAGCTCTATGTTGAAAAAGCATTATTTGGGGGAGTCTATGACCTGAACCCTGCCAAATAAATTTGAGGATCTTCTGTTGGAACTTACGTAAGTGGCCCTGTCTCACCAGGATGGGCAGGGATCTGAAAAGGTATAAGAGCCTCGGGAGTAAAGTCATTTTGACAGAGTTAATTCTGCCTAGCAAGGAAAGTCCAGCTCCAGACCACCCCTTTAAATCAGCCTCAAGTTTCTTATAGATGGGAGGGAAATTGAGTTGATAAAGGAGGTCTGTTCTGTGGGCTAGGTTCATTCCTAAGCATTTGATGCGGGAGTCATTCCATTGGAATTTGAATGCCTTGAGTTTCACAACCAGATCAGGTTGCAAAGAGACGTTAAGGGCTTGAGATTTAGTAAAATTGATCTTTAGACCCAAGCAGGCTGCAAAATCATTAAGGAGTTTGAAGAGATTAGGGAGGGTAGTTAGTGGGGAAGTAATGAAGAGGAGAATGTCGTCAGCGAATAAGCCGTATTTATGGGACTTGGGGCCACAAGATGCTCCCTTAATATGTGGGCTATGGCGTATTGCTATCGCTAGTGATTCTATAGCAATAGCAAATAATAAAGGCGATAGGGGGCATCCCTGTCTCGTACCTCTGGCTATGCTGACCGGGCTCAAAAGTACCCCCAAAAGACCATGTTTTGGGAATTGCTCTTTGATAAAATAGCTGTCCAAAATACCAAGTCATTGACGCTGATTTAAAGCACCTGTGCAAGTTGAAAACCTGAAATCATGGCATGTTGGGGGTACTTGAGGACAGGGTTGAGAACCACTACCCTAGCATATAGCTGTAAACTGCCAGCACACCCTATCCTAGATAGAATAGCTAATACATAATACAGAAATTCATCAAACACTAACCAGACAGTCTGCAGTTTCCTAATATTTCTTCAAAATGATGCACTATTATAAGATTAGTCCAGCCACTGTATATTGTAGACAATAATACTGATTTACTAAGGAAGTAGATCATGTTTACCTTTAAAGTGAATTCTCACTTATCTTAATGAATGAGATGAAACTAAATTCAGTCTGAAAAGAATGCCCAATTATGGAGAAAAAAATATTTTTTCTTGCACATGACTGGATAATTGAAGCCAACACACCATCACCTCATTCTGTAAACTAATAACATGTCCTCTTAGATTAGCTAATAAGGCAATGTCAATCATCCATTCATGTGCAAGCAAAGATATTTCCAACAAAGTTTCATAACTTAAATTGGAATAAAAAAAAATACATGATGAGTACAGGAATGTAAATTTATTTACACCAGGATAGTTACAACCCTGTTTTTTTTACAAATAACATTTAATATTTTTAATATCTTAAAACAGAAAGTGCAGCGCTAGGACAATATCAAAGATCATGCGACAATTCATAAAAGTTCATGGACGATGACACCCAGTGTCGATTGTGCAACTTTTCATAAAGTGCTTTTGTGGAGTTCCACCACCTCAGGAGATGCTAGCAGCTCACCTTACAGCTATGATCCTTATTACAGGGGTCATAGAGCGCCTGTTGTATCCTTTAAAGCCAGCCGATATAAGTGCCAAAATAAATCTCCTCTCATTGCCTTTGAAACAATATCCAGTATTGTGGAGTATACTGCCCTCTTAATCTTTGTAGCATTGTTTTTTTACATAGAAGAAAAAGAGATATATAGCGCTCTCCTCTATAGCAAACTCAAATAATTTATTGAAAAATCAGGTACTCACATAAAAAGCACTGTAGATCAGTGCCCAGCATAACAGTGTGTACACTCCAAGTAATGCACTTCTATGGAGACAGCGTTGGTCGCGGGTGACATCACTTCCTACTTCCAGACGCGTTGCGTTCCACACACCGGAACTTCGTCAGCGGATGTGGAAGTGACATTTCGAACCTGCAGTTATAGTGACCAACATATCACATGTTCATTACCAGCCAATCACAGCGTTTTGTACATAATGATCCGGTATATCACCATCCCTCAGGAAATGTCCCCAAAGGGCACTTTCTCGCTGGTTGGACTGGAATATATGCTAAAAGCATGGTGAATCATATATATATATATCAATCAGACTCCTTTTTTATGATCATTATTATGATTGGTTCTGATACTTAAACAAAATCATCCATGACCATTGCTGTTCTTCCATAATAAATTTCCATCACGACCATATATCATTAATTACTTATATATAAATGTTCATATATGAAAAGACCATACATAACAAAAACACACATGCAAAACTCATATATAAAACTCATAAATGAAAAAGGACAAGAAAGAATTACATAAATTGGTGAAGAAGGGAAAGGATGATGGGATACTCTCCAAGAGGGAGGCTGCATATCCACTTCCGTACCGCCAGACGTCATATGACGTCCTTGGGTTTGAGTGGCGATATCTGAATGGTGCCTGCAGCTGCAGGCACCATTCAGATACCGTTTTTTTCAGCAGGCGATTCCCTGCAAGATAAAAGTGATCTTAGCAGCAGATTCGCCGCAAGATCACTTTTATCAGCGGCGGGAGAGGTGCCCCCCCTCCCGCCGCTTTCCGGTCATCTCCGCCGCTTACCGGACCCGCCGGCAGCAGCGGAGATGATCCAATGCTTTCCCCCCAGTGTCTGTGAGCTGACTGAGTGGCTGAAGCCACTCACTTGGCTCCATAACGCGGCCGGCGGAAATGACGTCAGAAATGATGTCTGCCCAACGGTCTTAAAGGGCCCGATTTTTTTTTTCTTCTGTCACTTTTTTCAGATTTTTTTTTTTTTTTTGCATTTGAGTGTAAATATGAGATCTGAGGACTTTTTGACCCCGGATCTCATATTTAAGAGGACCTGTCATGCTTTTTTCTATTACAAGGAATGTTTACATTTCTTGTAATAGGAATAAAAGTGATCTTTTTTTTTTTTTTTTAAAGAACAGTGTAAAAATAAAAAGTAAAAAGCAAAATAAATAATTAAAAAAAAAAAAAATTTAAAGCGCTCCGTCCCGCCGAGCTCGTGCGCAGAAGCGAACACATACGTAAGTCCCGCCCACATATGAAAACGGTGTTCAAACCACACATGTGAGGTATCGCCGCGATCGTTAGAGCGAGAGCAACAATTCTAGCTCTAGACCTCCTCTGTAACGCAAAACTGCTAACCTGTAGAATTTTTTAAATGTCGCCAATGGAGATTTTTCATTTGCAAAGTTTATCGCTGTTCCGCAAGCGGACGAAATTTTGAAGCATGACATGTTGGGTATCATTTTACTCGGCGTAACATTATCTTTCACAATATGGAAAAAAAATTGGCCTAACTTTACTGTTTACTTATTTTATTTATCACAGACACTGGGGGGAAAGCATCGGATCATCTCCGCTGCTTCCGGCGGGTCCGGTAAGCGGCGGAGATGACCGGAAAGCGGTGGGAGGGGGGGCACCTCTCCCGCCGCTGATAAAAGTGATCTTAGCGGTTTACGGTTTCTGAATGGTGCCTGCAGCTGCAGGCACCATTCAGATATCACCACTCAAACCCAAGGACGTCATATGACGTCCGGCGGTACGGAAGTGGTTAAGAATACAAAACATGTTATCCAGATTATGGAGAATTTGAGGTGTGCATCTACTGTATTTTTGGTGACAGCAGACGTGAGTTCGCTGTACACAATTATTGAACATGAAGCAGCTATATGCATGTGGGCATTATCGGAATCTGATCTCTCGAGTGATCAGATACAATTTTTGATTAAATGCCTGGAATTTTGCCTGACCAGGAATTATTTTTGGTACAGGAACCAATTATTTTTACAGTGCCGTGGTGTGGCTATGGGAGGCCGCTTTGCTCCCAGTGTGACTAATTTATTTATGGCCCACTGGGAGGAAGAGGCGGTATTCTCTAGCCCGCCACCAAAATTGAGATGTTACAAACGCTTCATAGATGACCTAGTGATGATTTGGGAAGGTGATTTATCTAGCCTCGAGGGATTCATGGCTAGATTAAATTCCAATGCTAGAAATATTACTTTATCGTGGAACTATAGCCAGGAGAGTGTAGTGTTCTTGAATTTGGAAATTTTCAGGGAAAGTGATCACTATGATTAATCATTTTAAACCTACAAATAGGAATGTGTATATTCCCCTGGGGAGTTGCCACCACCAGAATTGGTTGGGCAACATCCCCAGGGGACAATTTATCAGATTAAGAAGAAACTGTATGCATGATACGGATTTCATTGAACAATCACAAGTTCTCTCAACCAGATTCCAACAAAAGGGATATAATAAAACTAATCTTGATCAAGAAATAGAGACAGTCCAAGCCATGAGTAGAGAAATGCTAGTTGCCACAAATATTAAGAGAGAAAGGGAGGATGGCCACCAATTCAAGAAATTATTGGATTTTAATATCCAGTATAGGAACTTTGAGAAAATTATCCGGCGGAACTGGCCTATCTTAAAATTGGATAGAATTCTTGGCCCTGTTTTACCGGATAAGCCTCAGTTCATATATAGAAAAGCACCCACATTATGGGATATGGTGGCCCCAGGAGTTGTTGATCCACCGACACAAGTAGAAAATAAGCTATTTTCCTTTCTCACGGGGTGTATGCTTGTGGACATTGTGTTGCATGTAGGAGCTCCAGGGGCAATATTAAAAAGCGTAAACAATTCATATCCTCAACTACAGGACAAGAATATAACATTCAATAACTCATCACTTGCCACACAGTGGGTGTAGTGTATATGTTGGAATGTGGTTGCGGTCATCAATACATTGGAAGAACATCTAGGTCTTTAAAGGTCCGTTTGGGAGAACACGTTGGGAATATCAAGAGGGGACTAAGGACCCATAGTGTCTCATTACATTTTAGGAAATTTCACAATAGAGACCCTAGCTCATTGAAGTTTTGGGGCATTAAACATGTGACCTGACATTTTTATAGGGTGTTCTCATTTATTTTTATTACTTTTTTTTTTGGGAGGTAATTTTGAGCTATAAGTTACTAATGCTAATACCATATGAATTAATTTTAAAATTGTGCTTTTTCATTTATGAGTTTTATATATGAGTTTTGCATGCGTGTTTTTGTTATGTATGGTCTTTTCATATATGAACATTTATACATAAGTAATTAATGATATATGGTCGTGATGGAAATTTATTATGGAAGAACAGTGATGGTCATGGATGATTTTGTTTAAGTATCAGAACCGATCATAATAATGATCATAAAAAAGGAGTCTGATTGATATACATATGATTCACCAAGCGTTTAGTATATATTCCAGTCCAGCCAGTAAGAAAGTGCCCTTTGGGGACATTTCCTGAGTAAATCATGGTGATATACCGGATCATTATGTACAAAACGCTGTGATTGGCTGGTAATGAACATGTGATATGTTGGTCACTATAACTGCGGGTTGAAACGTCACTTCCACATCCGCTGATGAAGTTCCGATGTGTGGAACGCAACGCGTCTGGAAGTAGGAAGTGACGTCACCCGCGACCAACGCTGTCTCCATAGAAGTGCATTACTTGGTGTGTACACGCTGTTATGCTGGGCAGTGAGCTACAGTGCTTTTTATGTGAGTACCTGATTTTTCAATAAATTATTTGAATTTGCTATAGCGGAGAGCACTATATACCTCTTTTTCTTCTATGTAAAAAAACTATGCTACCGAGATTAAGAGGGCAGTATACTGGGGACGCATGCACGGAGGCGGAAGATGGGGACACACATTAGACCGGCTCCAACACACCGCTGCTACTGACAGCTTCCCTACAGCAAATACAGCCTCTAACAGCCACGGGAGCACGACCGTAAACCTCAGCACCTTAAGGTGACTCGTATGGGCAAAATCGGCCAGCAAAAAGACTATTATAAGCCTCCCCAAGTGCCGCGGCCTAACTTCATGAGAAATTCCTGACGCGCCCTGGATCCCCGGCCTTGAGTAGCGCTGCAACCCAGCAGCACGATATGCCTGGCGCGGAGGACCCGAGAACAGAGGTAATCCAGCCCATTTCGGGCACAGAATCTCACAGCCTTACAGCAGATGTATTAGATCACAAGCTCCATACCCTCCAAATAAACATTACTAGCAATATCTCTAAAGAAGTGGGTAAACTCGCTCAAGAGCTGAGAGGGAAAATCCCTCACATAAAAGAGAGGGCAGACCATATTGAAAGCAAAATTGACGAGTTAATACAATACGTCCAAGTCCTGGAGGAGGAAAATCATGCTCTGAAACAGCAGGTCACCTCACTTCAATCACAGCAAGAAGACTTGGAAAACTGGGAGAGGAGACAAAATCTAAGGATCAGAGGAGTCCCAGACACAGTGATGGACTCACAGATCAGGGAATACCTGCTAGGTCTCTTTGTGACACTGGCCCCCACCATCCCTGATATTGACTGGCGTATGGACTGGGCTCACCGTTCACTAGCCCCTAAGCCACCTGAGGGTGCCAGACCCCGGGATTGGGCTCAAATTCGGGGAACACTACCCCCAACTTTGTCTATCAATCAGACGGCACCCCTACCTATTGTCCCAAAGGCATAGCATCTACCTTCGGCAAATTCTACAGCAAATTTTGTAACTGTTTAACCCCTGACCAACACCCATCATTTGACAGAACAAAATTTGGAGAATTTATGCAGGACCTGCCCATCCCCCACCTGACTGAGTCGGACCGTCAGACCCTAAATGACCCAGTTACACTGGAGGAATTAGAGGAAGTAGTCAAAGCGCTCCCCTCCCATAAATCCTCAGGGCCTGATGGGTTCACATACTCATATTACAAGCAACTTTTTCCTCAGCTTGCCCCTTACCTTTTGAAATGATACGCCTCGTTAATGAAAGGAGAAATCCCACAACAACACTTTCAGCACACCTTCATAACAGTGATACCAAAGGAAGGGAAAGACCCGGCCTCCCCATCCAATTATAGACCCATAGCTTTACTCAATTTGGATTACAAGATATTTACAAAAATTTTAGCTAATCGTTTAGCAAAAATCCTCCCAAGACTGATACACAAGGACCAGGTGGGTTTCGTCCAAGCCCGCCAAGCGGGAGATAACAAGAGGAGGACAATAGATTTGGTAGATGCTATATATTTTGGCAAAACCCCTGCCCTTTTATTAAGTCTCGATGCCCAGAAGACCTTTGATAGGCTAAGTTGGCCTTACATGCTAGAGATTCTTCGACATATAGACGTAAGAGGCCCCTTTTTCAAAGCTATAACAGCACTGTACTCTTCCCCTACCGCCCAGGTGAAAATGCCCCACTCTGTATCGGAACCTTTCCATATGCGTAACGGTACGAGACAGGGGTGCCCCCTGTCCCCCCTCCTCTTTGTGATTTGCCTAGAACCCCTGGCGGCTGCCATACGGGCACACTCAGATATCAGGGGGGCGGTTATGGGAAAGAGAGAGTTTAAACTCTCGTTATTTGCAGATGACATCTTACTGACACTGACAAGCCCACACACTACCCTTCCGGTCTTGCATGATCTCCTATGATCTTTTAGTGACCTGGGTTATAAGGTCAACACCTCCAAAACTGAGGCTCTACCTCTACACATCCCACTTCCACAACTAACCCAACTTAGACAAAACTAAAATTACTATTGGTGCACCAAAGCCATCAAATACTTAGGCACTTATATAACTCTGCAATATTCGCAGCTATACTCAACCAATTTTATCCCTCTCCTTAAGACTATTAGATCATTGATCCATCAGTGGGTGTCTCTTGACATCTCACTGATGGGCAGAATAAATGTTCTAAAGATGACAATTATGCCAAAATTATTATACTTATTTGAAACCCTGCCTGTCCACGTTCCAAGAGCTTATCTGAGAAAGGTACATAACTTATTTTTCACCTTTATTTTGAATAATAAAAAGCCTAGAATAGGGCGCTCAGTCCTTATGACCCCTAGAGAACGAGGGGGACTGGGAGTGCCAGATGTGGTTAAATATTATCTAGCAACTCACTTTAGACAGACCCTGTCCTGGATGGACCAAATACCCAGGAATAGATGGACGGAGATTGAGTCATATACGACCCAGCCCATCTATCCTCTTTACTCTGGGGTGATGCCTGGTACCCCTTTACCCCACTCTAATGTTCCTCCAATCAACCCTGTAGCTTTTACTAGGAAAATATGGAGAGAGTGCAATACAGGAAACTTTTTAACTCCTAAATGTTCCTACTTAATTAATGTATTATATAACCCAGATGTTCCAGATACCCTCTCCCACACTCGGCTGCTACCATGGGCCCTTCGGGGTATTTTTCAGCTCCAACACCTTATTAACCCATCTTCCCATGGCATGTGGTCATTTGACCAGTTACAAAACCAACAATCGAATGCTCCCTCCTTAAACTTCTATACACACGTGCAGTTCAAGCATTTTTTTCAATCTCTGTGACCCTCTCTAGTCCTAGACGAACCTACCGTTTTTGAGCAAATAGCTATGCAGGGCTCAGGGCAAACCCGACTGATATCTTCACTATATAAGCTTTTGATATCTAATAATATCCCAGACAAGAGGACTCATACCTATATGAATAAATGGGAAAAAGCATTAAATAGACATATCTCACCATCTATGTGGCAGTTCATATGGGACAATTCATCAAAAACATCTAGATGTGTAATTCATAAGGAAAACATTACAAAATATTACTGTTTTGGTACAGAACACCTACCACTCTTCGCGCTATGAGCGCAGACATCTCGGACTTATGATGGAGATGCAGCTCTGACTGGGGCTCCCTGTATCATATCTTCTGTGACTGTACTGGAATTATTAATTTCTGGACAGAGGTTCAGGAGGTGTTGATCCATATGCTTGAAGTAGACATGGTACTGGACCCACTCCACTTCCTTTTGGGCCCAGGGCATGTAAAGCTTTGGTCAGACACATATTAACGGCAGCTAGACGCCTAATCCCTAAGCAATGGAAGTCCACAATCGCTCCCACCCGGGCCCAATTCATAGCTAGTATTAGTGAGATTAACAACTGGAAATGGAACAACTAACGGCACTAAATGAAGATACAATTTAACAAATGCTGGGACGCTTGGGACAGATCTGAATATGGTTTTCAACAGACCCAAGCCCCCTTACCCACCTCCTCTACCTCTCAACATCCACTTTAAACGATAGAAACCACTTAGAAACTTACTTATTAGACACTCCGCAGGCTGATAGGATACGTACTTGGTTAAGATTTTATCTCACCAACTCAAGGTCATATTACATAACACCTTATCAGTTGGTTCTACATAAGTACTTTGTTTATAGTAGGTTCGCTGCTATCTTGGATACCTCACACCTGGACTGGACTCTCTAGATATTGCCATTATGCAGATGCCTTAGGACTAGCCCGGGGAGTTCCCATATGCGGTTGTCTTGTGTGATTAAAAGGAGAAGGCAACCTCTGGACGCTGAGCGCCTTCACTGGGCGGTGGCATATGGGCTCCTGGGCCGGTGACGTCATAATAAGGGTCATAGCTGTAAGGTGAGCTGCTAGCATCTCCTGAGGTGGTGGAACTGCACAAAAGTACTTTATGAAAATTTGCACAATCGACACTGGGTGTCATCGTCCATGAACTTTTATGAGCTTTTATGAATTGTCGCACGATCTTTGATATTGTCCTAGCGCTGCACTTTCTGTTTTAAGATATTTTATGGGATTCAATATGGGTTTCCTTATCGTGTTCAGCTGCTCTTAGAAAAATTGATTGCGCTGATAGAGTTAATTTTTGTTTTAATATTTTTAATATGACAGTCAGCTCTCACCTACAAAGGAGATCAAATTCCATCAAGGTATTACAAGTTTATTCAGTTTAATATAAGGGTACATATTGATGAACATTCGAGATACATATTTATGTGGATGACAACGCGGTGCTTGGTATCACATCTGTTATCTTTGATTAATATCTTGTTGGTTTACATTAGTTTCTCTATAGAGGGTTTCTACAGACATCTTAAACATTATTAATAAAACAGTCAGTTTAAGAACGCTATTATCAGTTTAGAAGTACCTCATCTCCCTACATATCTTGGAGCAATCTTCTCAGAGTATACTCAAAGGGAGGAGTGCTGTTCTCGAAATGAAAATTAAGTAGATTATTTAGAAAAACCTGCAAACAAGTATATGGCGCAACAATGAGCTTGATAAAGGAGCGCGGCTGCCACACCAATCGCAGCACGCCAGCTCGGATAACGCGTCGCTGTCCAGTGACGTCATCATCCTGGGACTCTAGCTGCCACGGAACCAAGCCTCATTTCAAGATTCCCCTGTCTCCGGCCGGTTACCAACTCACAGGGACGCTTGCTACAGTTCATGATAGTGCTATGAATCCTGGCCTATGGACGTCTCACTGATGTTACCCCTTTGAGGACCTGCTCATGTGCTTTTATCTTCTGTCTCATGTGAGTTGCCAATTGTTGGTTTTAATAAACTGTTTTTAAAGTCTGCACTTAGAGGCGCCTCTTTTCTTCTTTTCCATTTAGAAAAACCTGGGATAAGATTGTGGTATAGAAAAGACAGACATAGATCAGAAAGGGTAGTGTATGAGATAGAGACTAAGAGCGTAGGAATATTCCCAAAGCCTGCCGACCACCCCCGCCCCTCCCGTCTGGGGCCTCTGACGTTTTGTAAGTTGACCTGATAGTCAGTTCCGGTATTTCTCTAGCTATTCTGGGGTAATCGACCATCATGATGCCATACGACCTCATACTGGTTCAGTGTCTCCCCTTCGAGTTAACAATTGTTCATATTGTGTTGAGAACCTGAATTCAAACCAAGGGGACCATGTTTTGTGGAATCTCTCTACCTGGTCCTCGGACTGGGCCAGTGTTTCCTCCATGTGGCATATCTCACCGACTTTCCGTAGCCAGTCGGGGATAGTTGGGGGCGCTGTGGACTTCCATCTGGTGGGAATCAGGGATTTCGCTGTATTCAGCAGGTGTTTGGTCAGGGAGCGTTTATAGCGTTTCAGGGACATGCCATTAATGTGTAGTAAGCAACACGCCTGGTTAAGGGTGAGAGATGTGTTTGTGATTTGTCGGATTCGATCGCTGACCCCGTTCCAATAATCTCGCAGCTGTGGGCAGTCCCACCATATGTGCACTAGTGTGCCTTCGGCCTCACCGCATCTCCAGCATAAGTCGGAGGAAAGTGGGTACCATTTTTTGAGTTTCGCTGGGGTCAGGTACCAATCCACCAATAATTTGTATGCAGTTTCCTGTGTTCTCGTGCTAATTGAGCATTTGTGTGCCAGGATGCAAGCTCGCTTCCATTGGCTCTCTGGAAGGTCTATTTTCAAAGCTGCCGACCAAGAGTTTTTAAATCTGTCCTCCCGGGAAGAATCAGATTGGTTCAACCAGGAGTAGATAGTGGAGGTTGCCTTGTTAACATGATCTCCTCTCAAACACATTTTTTCTAGGTTGGTTGGGGGCCTGCAATAATCTTTCTTGTGGTCACTGTTCAGTATAAAACTTCGTATCTGAAGGTAGGTCCAGTGAGGGAGGGTGGGTATCTTTAAGTCAGATCTAAAGGAACTAAAGTGTCTGTAGTTTTTGTTCTGGAAGCAATCTCCAGCCGTTATTTTCCTACTGTCGTCTAGGGGTTGGAGGTGTCTATTGTCCATACCTGGCGGAAAGGATGGGTTGTTTTGTATTGGTGTTAAGGGGCTTAGGTTGCTCGTGAGGTTGTATGTACGGGATATCGTCTGGCAGATCTTTAATGTCGCTCCCGTTACAGGGTGTTTTAGCATATCTTTATTTTGTGACGCCCAGGGGATCCAAGGGGAAAAGGATAGAGGCAGGGGGTTTATTGAGTTTTCTAGGTTGACCCAGTCTTTCGAGTCTTTGTGGCAGTGCCAGTCAACCACTCTGGTCAAATGTGAAGCCAAGTAGTATTGCTTAAAGTCCGGTCCCAGGCCACCCTGTCAAAGGCCTTCTCCGCATCTGTGGACAGGAGAAGGCCTCTTATTCCACGGGAGCGGGCACTCTGAGTCAAAAGGAGGGCCTTTATCACATTGTCCCTAGCCTCGCGGCCAGACATGAATCCTACTTGTTCTGGGCCTATTAGTTCTGGTAGGAGTGATCTGATCCTGTTAGCCAGAATCTTGGCCAGCAGCTTTAGATCCAGATTCAGCAGAGAAATGGGTCTGTAGCTGGAACAGTCAGTCATGTCTTTACCCAGCTTGGGGATTATTGCCACGTGGGCACTTAAAAAGTCCCTAGGAATGGTGTTACCCGACCGTAACGAGTTTAATGTTTTGAGCAAGGGGTCCATCAGGATATCAATAAACGTCTTATAATAAATGGAAGTCAGTCCATCTGGGCCTGGGCTTTTTCCTGGTTTCAGTGCGTTTATGGCTTGTTTAAACTCAGTCGACGTGATCTCATCCTCCAAGCGTGATATGTCTGGGTCATCTAGTTTTGGGAGTCCACTCTGAGTCAGGTAGTCATAAATCGCCTGGGTTCTGTCTGCTACTATATCTGGTGTCCTATGCTGTCTGGGGAGATTGTAGAGTTTAGTGTAGTATTGATGGAAGTGGGATGCTATCTTGTCAGTGGTTACATCTAATTTACATTCTGGTCCTTTAATGCCAGCTATGTTTTTGACGACCTGAGTTTCTTTTAGTGCTTTTGCAAGTAGGCCCCCTGCCTTATCTCCGGATTCGTAATATATATTTTTTTTAAAGAACAGGAATTTCCTGGTCGTCTCCTCAAAGAGGCGTTGTAATGATTTCCTACACTCCAGTAACTCTAAGGCCGACTGGGCGGACAAAGAATGTTTGTGTAGTGCCTCCAGCTCTGCTATCTTTTTTGAGATGTCTTGAATTTCTTGGTTTCTGGCTTTCTTTTGTTTGGAGCCTAGCCTGATAAATTCTCCCCTTATAGTACATTTGTGGGCTTCCCACATCATCAGGGGGTTAGTGTCTGATGTGTCATTAAGAATGAAAAAGTCTTTCAGTTTCTGCGTGATGTCTGCTAGGGATTGAGGGTTTGTCAGCAGCGAGGCATTCAATCTCCATTGTTTAGTTTTGGGTGTGGTAGTGGTTAAGTTGGCTTCCAGTGCTATTGGAGCGTGGTCCGAGATTGACTGTATTCCAACATGGGCACCTGTGACAGTCATTAGGTCCCTTGGGTGATGAATAGGTAGTCTATACATGACCACCTATTATGTGGAGTGGAGTAGTATGTGTAGTCTTTTCCGTCTGGGTGTGTGAATCTCCATGTGTCTATTAGTTGCAGAGCTCGAAGGGATGTTTTAATTTTGTTGAGCACTCCAAATGAGACACTCGACTTCCCTGATGAGGTATCCTTTATCGGATTCAATGCGAGATTAAGGTCTCCTCCTAATATTATGCATCCCTGACCAAAACCCATTAGGGCCTGTGTCATCATTCTACAGAATGATATTTGTGCTGAGTTTGGAAAATATACATTCGCCAATGTTATAGGCGTATTCCCATAGGTCCCTTTTAAAAAAAGAATCTGCCACCTGGGTCTATCAGTTTATCTGTTAAAGTAAAGGGTGCGTCTTTATTGACCAAAATTGTCACTCCTTTCGTCTTAGCTTCGTCGTTAGTGGCATGATAGGCTTCCGGGAATGTTGAGTTAGTGATTTTAGGGATCTGGTTTATCTTAAAATGGGTTTCTTGGAGGAAAACAAAATGTGGCCTACCTTTTCTCAGCTTCCGTAGGAGTGTGGTCCGCTTCTCTGGGATATTCAGTCCTTTCACATTGTGTGAAATCACCAGGGGGTGTCGGCCCAGCGAGGAGTAAGCCATCACTCTGACCCCCGAGGATTATATTGAGGTCGGATGGGCGGGATCTTCAAGTAGAGTTAAGGTAATGGTTTACGCTAGCAGGCGGCGGCCAGGAGGCAGGGATAGAAGAAAAGAGTTAATAGGAGTAAGAGAAAGTACAGAGTTTAGAAGTGTAACAAACACCAAAGGAGTAATGTATTAAACACTTTGGAGCACCGTTGAGGGTCTCCTAACTTAAGTGAAATTGTAGTGGCCCTGGTGTGAGGATGACCCACCTCAGGGCCACTTTGTGGGAGTGCGGGAGGTGCGACACACAGACGGGTTCAATCCCGTTTCCAAGCTTTTTTTTTTTTTTTTCTTAGTCTGAATGTTGCCTCCCTGTATTCTGCTGGAGTCTCTACAGTTGAGACTTATGAGAAACAGTTCAAACCAAACAAATTTATAACCAAAACACGTTACTGAGAGGCAAAGAGGGAACACAGCCTCTGTCAATATCAAATGAAAAAGTAAACAAATATTTGTTAGTAGTGATTCCAGGACTGAAAAAAAAAAAAAAGGGGGGGAGGGTATATCAGAACTATAGCATCTTTAAACGCCTTTCCAGGAATCAAGTGAATTTTGTTAAGCAATTATAGTCTGCGAGTTTGTCCATCTTATGCCTGTTATATTGACATTACATATTACCGTACAGCTTTTAGGACCAAGAACATCTACTTTTGTCCCTTCATTGGTGTTAACTCTTAAAGTGAATCTCCCAAACATGTATAGTGCCCCCTCGTGTCCAAGTTTTGACATGGTGAGGGCCTAGTTGCTGCCTCTTGTCCTATCGGCTCTAGGGTGGGCTCTTAAGGGGACCGTGATGGTTTTCTGAAGGTGAGTTCAATTTTATCAATGTGCACCAAGTCGGGCTCCTTTGCGTCCAGGGGTCTCAAGTGTGTGTCCGTTCACTTTGGGTCAGTGTATGATATTCCTTCTAGATTGGGCTACAGTTGGTATCCGGGGTCCGAGGGCAGTTAGGGCGTTATTTCTTTCATGGGGAATTGAGGTCGGTGTCTGGTTCAATGGATGTCAGTTTCAGGCATCTCATAGCAGTGTGCGTTGGAAGCAGACTGTATCGCATGGGAAATTGAACATGTGTGGCAGACTTTACTCCATGTTATTATTTCTGAGTGGAGATACACGTTTGTTTGGAGTGTCCGCTTGTGAGGGACCCCCTTTGCTGTGTTTCGCCTTTTTGCTTTGTCGCTTTTCAGGTGTGGCATTGAGGGATCTTGTGGGACTCCTGTCTGCAGGGGGTAGAACAAATTCCTGGTACCACTCCAGAAGATCAGGTTGGTCTATTCCCAGTGTACTGCAGAAGTCACCCAGGTCAGCAGGTGTACGCAGAGTGGCTTGTTTCCCTGCTTGTGTTACCACCAAAGCGAAGGGGAAGCGCCATGTGTACCTCAGATCTTTGGCTCTGATCGCATCTAGCAGGGGTCGCAGGGCGTGGCGATTTTTAAGTGTTATTTGGGACAAATCTTGAAACAGCTGTATGTTCTCCCCATTAAACACTACTTGGTCATTTCGTCTAGCGTGCCGCATAATGTCCTCTTTTAATCTGAAATTCTGCAGACAGCAGATACTGTCTCTAGGTGGGGCCGTATCAGGTCCTCTGGCTCGTAAGGCACTGTGAGCCCTGACAAATTCGATCTCAGTGTCCTCTTGTCTTTCTAACAGACTGTTGAAAAGTCTCTGCAGGGCTGGTATAATTTGATCAGGTTCCACTGATTCAGGTATTCCCCTCACTCTTATGTTACACCTGCTCCCCCTATTGTCCAAGTCTTCCAAATGACGATTTATCTCTATTAGGTGGAAGGCATGGATGTCTCCTATGGCTTCCAGTCTATGTAGGGCTTTTCACCCTTCGTTTCACCGTGTTTTCTATGTTGGTAATTTTATCAGATTTGATTTTAAATCTGTGATGGCTGCTGAAAAGGTGGACTTGATGTCCGCCGCAAAGCAGGACATATCCGCAAATGTCAGGGGTTGTGAGGAGCGGGAGCCGTTCCTACCTGCGTCCTCTGCTGCTGACTGGGAGTCCTCGCTGAGGTCTTCTTCCTCCCTCTGCAGCCGCACCATCTTGTTTTCCTCCGCGCTGTTGTTTTTCACTGATCGGGCCTTGAAGAGGTCTGAGATGTCTCTGGCGGCAGATGAGGCGAGTCCGCGGCGGGTTCTGGATTTAGGAGTCTGGTATGTCAGTTTACCCATCCTCCTAAGCAAAATGAAGTCTGGAATCGGGCTCAGAGTTGTGTTCCCTCACGGAGCTCCTCTAGTGTGCGTCCGTCTTCATCGCGCGCCAAGCCACGCCCCCCCCTGTATTCTGATTTTAACTGTTGTTGTGCAAAGAGTGTGTGTGTATCCGGTGACTGATAAATCTCTTTCCTATTGTTTTTCTTACATGTACGGTGCCAGATAGGTAGGTCTGTGCTGCTGTATGTGTGCATTAGTCATCTCGTAGTATATTTTTGAGTGAACATCTTAGAGTAGAGCCAGCATAGATATCTGATGTCCCATAGGTAGCTAGAGGTCTGGTCATACAGCAGATTAGATACAGTTAAGTACTGAGAAGCAAAGTAGATAGGCTGAATATAGGACCCTGAGAGAGTAGATCAGATCGGACCAGAAGCTGCCAAGGTCCATCCGCCGTAACCTCATTATCTCTGGGTAGCAAGGCCTCCTGGCCCAATCTGGCGCCACCAGAATGATTGTCACCGCCTCCTCCCGAATTTTGTGCAAGGGATGCGGAAACAGGGAGATTGGGGAAAAGGCATAAATCAAGGAGAACTGGGCTCATGGAATCACCGGAGCCCCTATTCCTATAGCCCAAGGATCCCCTGCTCGGGACACAAACAGCTGTACTTTGTTGTTGAATCCGGATGCCAGTAGATCAACCTCTGGTGTCCCCCAACGCAGGCAAATTTCCCGTAAAACTTCGGGCTGCAGTGACCACTCTCCTGGGTGTATCTGTTGGTGGCTGAGAAGTCCGCCTTCCAATTTTCCCATACCTGGGATGTGAACTGCAGAGAGTCTTGCAAACTTGCCACTGCCATGGTCTTGTCGGCCTGTACCCTTACCAGGTAGCCCTGCAACCTGGATGTCCAATCCCTCAGAGCTAGCTGAATAGCTCGTAGCTCTAGGAGGTTTATGGGCAATCTCTGCTCCACCAAGAACCCTCTCCCCTGGACCGTGGAGTCCCCCATGACCACTCCCCAGCCTACAAGACTAGCATATGTGGTCACAATCTTCCAAGACACTGGAAGAAAAGATCTGCCCTGAGACAGTTTCTGGTTTACTAACCCCAGGCGAGATTCCATCGAGCCCTGCGAGATAAGGATATGCAGGAATCCGAAGTCTGCAATTGTCTGTTCCACTCTGCCAGGATGTTGCACTGAAGTGCCCTGGAGTGACACTGTGCATAGGGAACTGCCTCGAAAGAGGCTACCATCTTCCCTAGCAGCCTCACATAGAGGTGAACTGAAGAGTGTCTCATCGCCCTCACCTGGCTTACAAGAGCCTTGAGGTCGCTGATCCTCTTAGAGGTGAGAGTATCCTTGCTTGGACTAGCTTGCTATAGACCTAGATATTCCAGAGCCTGAACTGGGTCTAGTAAGGAATAACCTACATACATGACCCAACCCCTGCTTTCCAGGATTGTTAGGGTCACATTCTTCTTGAGTCTGCATCAAGACTGATCTCTGAGCAAGAGGTTGTCCAGGCATCCCATTATTAGAACCCCTTGTGACCCTAGAGGGCCCAGCACTGGAGTCAGAATCTTTATGAAGATTCAGGGAGCTATTGCGATCCTGAATGGCAAAGCCAGAACTGGTAGCATTGTTCTTCTATCGCAAAATGCATAAAAACTCAGATGAGGTAGCAAAACTGGCACAGGCAAATATGCATCCTTGATGTCTATGGATGCCAAACAATCTCCTTGGAGAGAAGCAATCATTGAGTGGATTGACTCAATGCGAAACGGCCATACTGGAAGAAATTGGTTTAGGACCTTGAGATCCAGAATAGGCCTTACCTCCCCGTTTTGCCTCTGGACCGTAATAGGTTTGAGCAGTAAGCAAGCAGGCATGTGTTTATGCAAAATATGCCTATTTAAGTAAGCAGGCATCTATTTATGCATAACATGCATTCAAAGGCATCAGGTGTCTCTGCATCATATGTGCTATGCATCATGCGACCTATGCAGACACCTTCCGATGCAGACACGCGCCCATGCAGACACAAGTCTCAATGCGACACAGGCCCATGCGACACAGGCCCACGTGACACAGAACCACGCGACACAGGCCCATACGGCACAGGCCCGCGAGACACAGGCCCACACGACACACGTCTCCCACGTCTCTATGTGACACAAGTTTATGCAACACGAGCCTGTATGAGACCCAAGTCTATGTGACATGTATTGCTTTGCAACCCTGTGTTTTAGCCCACATGTGCTTTAACAACCATGTTTAACAAACATATTTTAACAAATGTGTTGTAAGCAAACAAGCGTTTAAGCAAACATATGCTCCATCAAACATTCATTTAGGCAGGCATGCTTTTTTAGCAACCTTGCGTTTAAGCCAGTTTGCAAGCATGCCGTTCAACTGCAACCGGGCCCAAGCAGGATGAGCCAAGCACATATGCATTAAATGCAGCCTCTATGCTGCTTCAGAACAGTAGACAAGTAAGCTCTGTTGCCCAGCCAAGGAAAAAGAAGCCTTTAATAAGGACTCCAGATTTTTATCTGAAGGGTCCTTAACACCTGGGCATTATCAACAGGGCAGGCCAGGGATGTGACTGCTGCATGGACAGCTGGTACTCCCCCCTTTCAAAAAGCTTTCCTGCATAGGATATATTAGAAGGAACAAACAATCTGTCCGGGTGCACCCAGTCAGCATATATCACCCTCTCAAGGAGAGGGCACAAGTGAATCCCTGCGCACCTTGTGGTATTTTAATGACCCAAGGGAGGAATACACATCCACAGGACTCTCCGCTGGAGGTAATATGTATGCTGCATGTACATTATGTGTAAGTACCTGGATCAGCAGCCTCTGAGATTGAGAGGCAGGTGTCCTTGGGGATTCTTCTGGCTCAGGACTCTCTGAAGCAGAAGTGTCTGCAAAAGAATCGGCCAGATCCCCTGTAGCTACCTCCTCTCCCTCATCAACCCATTCTCACTCCAGAATCGGAGGGTTAGGGGAAGGAGACCTGTCACCCTTCTCACCCTGTGTGGTAGAAACAATCATACCAGCAATCCTGGTTTCCAGGCTCAGTAAGGCTACAGATAGGTCTTCTTTAGTAACATACTGTGAGAAAACAGATGAGGGGTCAGCTACCATACCAGATAGCCGCAGTGGCTCAGATAGCCCGGTCACTTCTGGTCTCTCAGGGGAAGCAATGGCAACAGTGGTCCGACTGGCCTCAGCAAGGACTGTGGTAACACACCTGTGCCTCTAGCCTTATTACAGGTAGCTTCGCTCCCCCCTTGCTTCTTGGAAGCCATGGCTGCTTGTGCATGCACTGCTTTGCCCACATTCCCCAAACCCAGCTTCCTGCCCAGCCTGACTCAGCTCCCACCCCTAGACTCACGTGTCACCAGGAGGATCTTTAGCCTGCTCTCAAGCCCTGTCCTGACTTCCTGCAATTGTCCATTCACTTACCTAGTGAAAAGACAGATTAGTACTGGCGCAGGCTCCCCCTGGTGGCAGCTTCACAGGAATTGCAGGCAAGACCAAGCATGATTGTGTCTTTCTAGCCGAGTCCTCTGGTGTTGAGAAAAAAGAAGTGCAGGCAAAAGAAGGGAAAATGTAATAAACTTTTTCCTATGTTTGTAGAAAGCCAGCTGGGTTCAGTAACCTTATCCCCATTAGAGATTGCTCACCATTCCTGTTGCAGGGCCTGGAGGAGACTGCAGGCTCAACCTTCACCCATCACGGCGGGCTTTGTCCAAAGGACCCTCAAGGACTGGGTACCCATTCTGAGGGTCCACTCCCTTGGACCTGTATAGCACCCTGCAGGCATACCTTGGTTCAGTGTTCCAGGTTTACCTACACACAGGATCCAGCACCATATATGGTCGCTTACAGGCAAAACCTTGCAGTTTCTTCTGTCTTCTTAGTGAGGCCTGGGTACCATTTATCTTAGCTTAATGCAGTTTTTAATGTATCCGGTAAGAAGGCTGTCCCTGATTCTAAAAGAACCTGTGTGGGAACCAGCATAGAAGCTCCACAGAGTGTAGAGGTGACCATCCACCTTCAAGACACTGGTGAAAAAACTGAACTGCTCCCAGTGTGGGAGGGGTTATATAGGAGGGGGAACTTCCTGTTTGTTTTTTATTTGATTACCAGTGTCCATTCACCTATAGGTAGCGTAAAACCCAGTATGTATAGAATATATAGCCTGCTCTGTGTCCCGTGATGTCTAAGAAAGAAATATTTCTCATTATCATTCCTGACTTCCACAGTTGTTAATATTAGAGTTGAGCGAACCTCTGGAAGTTCGGGTTCTGCTGGTCCGGCCGAACTTCGGGACAAAGTCCGGGTCCGGACGGAACCCGAACGATCGCACGGACACCGAACCCC
>BLSH010390980.1:34863-80363 GCA_018402905.1 Glandirana rugosa | reverse complement strand
GTTCGGTGTCCGTGCGATCGTTCGGTTTCCGTCCGGACCCGGACCCGGACTTTGTCCCGAAGTTCGGCCGGACCAGCAGAACCCGAACTTCCAGAGGTTCGCTCAACTCTACTTATAGGCTGTATCTGTCCAAATGCCTGTATGATCTGTATACACAGGAGCGCAAGTGGAAGCAAACAACCGCAGCCATACACCAATAGGGAAACTATGCCAGGGTAGATCCACGGGCAGCCACATGGGTGGTGACAGAGTGAGGGGAGGAGAACGCACCAAATCCCCAACATCTCACCATTTCACCTACACAGAACTACCAAACTACCACACAAATTCCCAATCTAACATACAATCTCTCACATAATTACTGCATAACACACTAACACATCTTGCAAAAAAATGATATACTAAAAAATAATAAGACATAATACATTTTCCCAATTGATATGGGGTTTACAAACTAAAGTACAAAGCAAAATGATGATAGATGGCTGAATCACCAGATCACCTATATGTGAAAAAGGATTTTTAATGATATAACTATATATGATATGTTAGAGAGGAGAGTGGCACGCCACTCTTGCAGCTTTTTTGCATCTGAACTGAAAATAGAAATCTACTTTCTGAAAGCTTTTTGTCTTTTCTTTTTGGATATAGTGAGAAAGGGGTTAGCACATCTGCTGGTGTTTTACTGCTGTCAATGACCCCTTTGGAACAATGCCTCCCCAAGTTTAATACTTGTGACATCAAGACAAACAATAAGTGGAAAAAGAGTGTCCTAAACAGAAAGTGAGATGAAATGTACCCCAAGAGAAGTGTATGGAAATTTTACTCCCCAAGCCTTTCTCAACATATTTACTTTAAAGGAACCTTTGAAATAAATTTAAAGTCTCAGAGAACCCCAACGAAAATGAATTATTTGGGGGCCCCTTACATTGGTGGTCAGTGGAAAGAATGCATCCCTTTCAGTGGTTGTCAGAATGCCACCCGTACAGATAAAAACATCATTAACTGGTTCCTGCTGTATAATAAAATGATGGCCGTTTTTGACCACTCTTGTTCTGGGAGGACATCATATGACTTAAAGAGCCAATGACAGCAGCTCTTTACCATGTGATCGACTGTGTCCAATCACAGCCGATCACAAAAGTAATCAAAGACCGGTAACTCACTGCTATCGGCTTTTTCTCCTCACATACAGATAGTGTGAGGAGAATAGCCAGGGAACCATGAGTTACCAGTCTAGAGAGCATTTGCTGTGCACAACACCCCACTGCCCACAATAAAGAGTACCTGTCTCCCCATCAGCAGTGTACCTGTTGTTTATCAGTGCACTCAGCAGTGTACCTGTTGCCCATCAGTGTACCTGTCACCCATCAGCAGTGTACCTGTCACCCATCACTGCCCATTAGTGTACCTGTCGCCCATCAGCAGTGTATCTGTTGTCCATCAGTGCCCATCAGTGTACCTGTCACTCATCAGCAGTGTATCTGTTGCCCTTCAGTGCCCATCAGTGTACCTGTCCCCCATCAGCAGTGAAACTATCGCCCATCAGTGCACTTGTCGCTCATCAGCAATGTGCCTGTCACCCATCAGTGCCCATCAGCAGTGCACCTGTTGCCCATCAGTGCCCATCAGCATTGCACCTGTCACCAATCAGTATCTGTGACATATCGCCCATCAGTGCCGCTATCATCAGTATACCCATCACATAGCTGCCCTTCGCCAGAGTACCTGTAACACAACTCCCATAAGCAGAGTACCCCACCCATCAGCAGAGTACCCATCACACAGCCACCATCTGCATTCTACCTGTCCCAGTGCTACCAGAGCCAGCCATGTCCAAAAAAGTTTACACTAGAGAGGAGGCATTTCAAATCCTCAATATGGCGGGTGAGATAGCAGGGAGCTCTCACCGTCCGATTCTAATTTGGTGTTTGAACCCGTCAAAAGTAGTGGATCGACAACAAAGTCAGAGGAGGAAAGGGCCCCTCTTACAAGGATAAGCCACTCTGAAAAGCAAGCAGACACCAGCAGCACCATACACCCCAATGGTCAATCGGCAAACGCCAATGGAGCTAGACCCTAGGATGAAAGGCCCAGTACCAGCACTGGAATATCACATCCCCCAAAGAATCAGGGCCCACACAAATCTCCCAGTCACACTATTGAAACCGTAATACCTGCCTTCCAACTTGGGATCAGCAAGTATACCCCGTTTCACCACACAGTCAGGTGTGCAGGCCAACACCAAAAATTTTTCTTTTCGCCCAACAATATATTTCTAACAAACCCAGTTCATCCTATGCCGTCCATATGAGTGGAAACACCTTACACTGGAGGAGTTTAAATTATTTATGGGCCTCAACATTAACATGGGCCTTACAAAAAATGAAGGACGTGCTTACTGATCCACCCACCTCATCCATCACATTTATTCTGCTATAATGTCCAGGTCACACTATGAGATGACCATGCACTTTATTCATTTCAGTCACAATACCAAGTGCCCTTCCTGAGATCATCCCAACTATGACAAATTAAACAAAGTTTACCCACTTCCTAATTTTTTTTTCCAACGATTTCCTGAACTTTATGTCCCTGACCTAAATATATGTGTGGATGAGTCCCTTGCAATACATTCCCATCAAAAGGGCCAGATATGGAGTAAAGATCTACAAGCTTTGTGAAAGAGCCACGGGATATTTGTATGCATTCCACATGTACAAAGGCAAAGAATTTCAGCTCCAGCCCCCTGAGAGCCCAACCTACATCAATGGAAAAATTGTCTGGGGCCTGGCTTTTCCAATTCTCCGAAAAAGTTATATCTACCTTGATCATTTCTATACCAGTCTGCCCCTTTTCCTACACTTGTACAGTACTGTGAGAAAACCTTGGCCTTCGGTACCACCTAAAAAAAACAGGAAGGACTTCCCACAAACTGTAGTGACCACAAGGCTACAATGGGGGGAATCAGCAAGTCTGAGGAACAAGGAAGTGCTGGCCTAGAAATGAAAGGATAAGAGAGATGTGCACATTCTGTCCACCATCCACAATGACACTTGTGGACTAGTGTAAATTCCCTGAAGGCACAGTCTCAGCCAAAAGCCTGCCTGCATCCAAGATTGTAATCTCTACATGGGGGGTGGATTTCAATTATCAAACACTACAGCCCTATTTAGCTACAAAGCGGTCCCGTTTGTGATATAAAAAAGTTGCAATTTATCTTAGTCTTTTGGCCATTTATAATGCTCATGTCACCCACCGCCTTCCTCAAATTTATAGAAGAAATCGTCACGTCCCTCATCTACCAGCAAGGACCCCCACCCCACCCAGAAAGCATTCGCTATGATTCTGTGAGAAGACTTCATGGGCGCCATTTCCTTGAGAGCATTCCACCAACAGAAGTAGGCCGCAGACGCCAAAAAATATGTTGGGTATGCAGCGGGGGGGGGGGGTTAGAAGAGACACCAGTTTTCATTGTCCCCGATGTCCCTCCCAACCCGGCCTATGCATTGGAGACTTCTGATGTTTTCACTCGTCACTAAAATATTGGCCCATATTTCAGCTTGCCATTTCCCCCTTTTTAATATCTGTGTTGATCATTTGGCTGCTGCCTCAACCAACCATGCCACTGCTTTCCACCTGAACTAACCCTAGACTGTTTATCGACTATGCCCCTGCCTGCCGTCTGCATTATCAACCACAATTCTGCCTTCCATCTGAACTGACCTTGGCCTGTTTATTGACTATGCTTCTGCATGCTGTCTGGATTGTTTATCGACCATATTTCTGCCTTCTACCTGCACTGACCTCAGCCTGTTAATCAAACATGTTTTTTGCCTGCCGCTCAGACTGATCTTTTGCCCTGCTACTGTAGTAGTGGGATTCAAGATAACACATGGGTCTCACATATGTGAGAGGCTTCAGAATAGTGTTCTGAGTAGAGAAAAATATATTTTGTTTTTCTCTGGTTATTGTAATTCCCAGATGAGAGTCTGGAGACCGGAGGCTTCAAAGAGATTTGGGTGGGAAGAGACCTCTACCCAGTGCCCATTCTTTCCTGACCAAGGCCCTAAACGTGATGATCCTGTCTGCAGCCTGGACCAATACTTTGGCTGTGCTGACCATATCTCTACCTGCTGTCTGTAATGACCCAGAACTTTTTATGGACCATGTTCCTGCCTGTTGCCCTGATTATCAATGTAGATGTTCCTTAACCAGAAACCGGTTATCATCTCTCCTCTCCTCACGCTGGCATCATGAGGAAAGGAGTGCCAATAACCAGCTTCTGTTTACATCGTGATCAACTGTCATTGGACACAGCTGATCATGTGGTAAAGGGCAGCTGTATTTGGCCCTTTACCCTCATCTGTGATCAGCTGAGTCTGTAGGGGCAAATTAAGCCATCATTCGACTATAGCACGGGAGGGAAGTAATTAATGCAATGTGTAATGCTGATAGCTCTGCCGACTGTTGTTGGACACAGAACTATGCAGGCACCATCAAATATGACCTCAATCAGTCACAGCACAGGGAGACCCTAGCAGTCTCTGGAGCAACCCTGATTGAGAATGGCTGCCCTAGAAGCTTTCAAATTCAACTATTTCTTTGGAACATTGAAAAGAAGACAATATTTACAACAACAGAAGAGAGCTACATAATAAAGTACATAATTTGTTTTCGGTGTGATAACCATACAATGTGTTTACCCTCTTTCAGCCCTTTGAGACATAATCCCAGCTGGTCTAATTTTATTTCAGCTAAACATAGTATGACAACAGATGTTGCTTGTTTGATTCAAGGGAATTGCCCTTCCATACCCTTCCTCGGATTTCAAGCACTTAACTATATCCAAATATAATAAAGTATAAAATTGAAAAGTATTTTTCCAATGAGTTACTCATGTTGACTGTGATGACTGAAACTGAAATCACCTAAATAAATAATAATGAGAATGGCATCTGCCAAGGACTTTTAGGAAATAAAGGTGAAATCCAAATGAATTATGGTATTATAAAAAATAATTTGACCTAGGAATATCCTGAAAATGTATTTATTTTTAAGGTTTAAAGTTGAACTTTAGACAGACACAAATTAATGCAACTCTATATCCATTAATACATCATTAATACAACATTAATACAATGCTCAGGCTGGGAGAGAAAGAAGCTTTACAAGCGGTATTGGAATTGATAAATTTGATTTCCCTGCTTTATATAAACTAAATTGGGCCTCTTGGAAAAACAAATTGCAAATGGATTTGTAATAAGGCAGATTAGGATCCCAAAACCAACCACCAACCAACCACCACAAACAAAGGATCTTAATGAGCAGTTCACACCCATGCGATCCGATTCATGTATGAATTGACAGTTTGCACTGCGATATGCAAACTGATCTGGGGGTGTCATTACCTTTGTATTGACACTCCCAGCGGTTCACATAAGGCAGTGTGAACTGTCTTGCAAGTCAGGTCCGATGCGGGAACCCGTAGTGGATTTGCAGTGTTGCTATGTGAACCAAGCCTTAGACTAATCCTAGACTGTGACCTCACCTTCAGGCACCTACATCGAATCGCTGGCTAAATCTTGCCACCTTAAGCTCCACATTTCCAGAATTCGTCCTTTCCTGACTAACAGCACCACAAACAACTTATTCACTCCTTCATTATATGCCGCCTTGACTACTGCAACTCCCTCCTCACTGACTTACCTTTTACACAGGCTATCCCCCCTTCTGTCTATCATGAATGCTGCTAGACTTATACACCTTACTAACCGATCTGTGACTGCTGCCCTTCTCTGCTAATCTCTTCACTGGCTTCCACTAGCCCAACATATAAAATTTTAAATACTAACCACAACATACAAGGCCCTCCACAACATCGCCCCCAGCTACATCACCAACCTCATCTTAATATATTGCCAAAATTATTCACTCCACTCTTCCCAAGTCATCTTGCTTTCTATCTCCCTTGTTACCTCCTCCCATACTCGCCTTCAGGACTGCTCCAGAACCTCTCCCATCCTCTGGAATTTCTTATCCCAGTATGTCCAGTTAGCCCCTGCCCTGTCTGCCTATAGGCTATCCTTGAAAACTCATTTATTCAGCGAAGTCTACACCACCTCCACCTAAAAACTGTACTTGAATCACCTCCATCAGATCATCCTCTGCAGCTATTACCTTTAGCTAGTACCACCTCCCCCTCTCTTTAAATTTTAAGTTCCGTAAGCGGGGCTGTCCTATTCCTTCTGTACTGAACTGTATCATAATTGTACTCCCCACCCCCCATTTATATTGTAAAGTGCTGCACAAACTGTTGGTGCTATATAAATCCTGTATAATAATAATAGTAATAATAATAAAAACCTTCCTTATACAATCCAACTTTTTGGACACCCCGTATGGCTATTGTACATTTCTTGGGTCTTGTTCTCTTCTTCAGGATTTGTTTACCCAGAAATATACAATGTGGCTTTCACTGATGTTCACCTCTAGGATACATGTACATAGACGGTTACATGTTCACAATCATTATATTCCCAGAGCTGTGTATATCTATATACACTTTTGCCACTCCTAAGTAGTGCAGAGGTCTGTCCTGATGTCATTGAGAGAGAGGACTGATACTGTTGTGTGCTTATCTCTCCTATCAGAGCAGAAAAAAACTTCAGACTTCTAAATTCAGAATTCGGAACTTGGAATTCCAAGATTGGAATTTACAATTTTTAACTCTAAATTCGGAACACTGAATTTATAATTTAGAGTTCAGATTTTGGAATTTGGAATTCAGAATTCAGAATTTATAATTCACAGTTTGCAATTCATAACTCAGAACTCGGAATTTGAACTTTAGAACTTGGAATTCTGAATACAAAACTTAGAATATTGAATTCAGAATCCAGAACTCAGAATCTGGAACTCCAAATTCAGAGCCTGGAATTTGGAATTTGAAGCTTGGGATTAGGAATTTGGAATTCAGAACTTGCAATTTGGAATTTAGAACTCACTCTGACATTCACAGTGATATATAACATCTGTAGGACAATCGCCATTTTTGTATGTAGGCGCCGCAATGCATACATTTTTGTATGTATGTGTGTGGGGGTGAAGTGAGCTTTAAACATTTTTCTTATTAATTTTTATTTGTCACTTTAAATGTTTAAAAACCTTTTTTTACATAACTTTACTGCTATCACATAGGGGATCAATACCCCTATGTGATAGCATATAGGTTGTGACAGGTTTTTCCTAATAGAGACATGTCTACCCTTTACTGCACTGCAATTATTAGAGCACAGATCATGTTCCTTCAGCTACTTCTCAGGCCAGCATGGCTGGAGAATGAAAACTCCAGACATAATACATGTCGCTTTCTGGTTCATTCACTGGAGAGGAGCAGCAACACTCACCATGGCTACCCCAGGCCTGCAGGTGGGACAGTGGAGCCCGTTATACATGGTGGGGGTCACTGGGGGGTGGCATGTTGTGACGGTTACGGAAGTAAGTGGACAGCTTTATAGCCATCCATTTCACTTCCACCTTAAAGCCAACAGCTTAAAGTGAAGCTAAACTTACCTTTCGGGGATCTGCATCCCTCAAAGAAGCAGGCATCTTCAGCTGGGTGAAGGCCTTCAGCCATCTTCATTGGCTGGCTCAAGATGACGCATGTACAAGAGTATAGTTATTCTGCCACACAGGCACTGTGTTGGAATGTAAACTGAGTTGTGCTTGTGCAGTTCAATTTACTTTCCAAAGAGGACTGAAAACATGTAGAGAAGTTTATTTTATTGAAGAAGAGACATTGCTGCCTGCTTGTGGTTTTTGGCAGCGGGACTTTGGTTTAATATATTGAGACCATTAACACTGCAAAATCAAATATCAAAATAGGATCATCGGAAATTGATTTTAACAAGGAGAAAAGCTTTATTTTAAGATAAAATTGTATTTATTACACATACAACACTGTTCTTATCTTGCATGGTCAATTTAGAAGCCAACAATACATGGTATAGGTGTTGTTTAAAAGCTGATTATCAGGCAGATATTAAAAAAAAACACCATCTATGAAGTTGGAATTCAGAACTTAGAACTTAGAATTCGAAATTCAGAATATGATCTTTTAGGATTCTGAGGTTATCCACACTGCCAAATCCATATATCATAATGGGATCATCAAAATTTGATCTTAACAAAGAGAAAAGCCTCACTTTATTTTAATACATGTTTATTACACATACTGCACTGTTCATCTATTGCATGGTCAGTTTAGATGCCAACAGTATTTGGTAGAGGTATTCGTTAAATGCTGATCGTCAGGCAGATATAAAAAAAACACCATTTATCCAGTTATGTATTTGTTTAAAAGAATATTATATGTATTTAAGCCTTGATATGAGCCTTTTGTAATCTCCTGCATAGCAAGACCCACACTAGGAGAAGGATGAGAAATATAATTATGGTGGGAAGGTAGAGTCATAAACTCATCAGTGTGCTGATTCTCCTTTTTTGTCCAGGCTGGGGGGCTGTTTAGTGACTTCATTTTTTAATCTAATCATAGAAGTAAAAAATAAGGCCAACAATGTGGCCGTGCTGTCTGGCAAAGTGCTTGGATTACAGGACTGATTTATATATCTGCTGGCAGGTAAAACAATTCATGTAGTGCTTTTTCAATACAACAATCTATTTAGCTTAAGTTAAGCATTAAGCCTGCTGGAACTTGCCTTGCACTCCCTCCTTCCACTGCCCTGGTTGCTCACCTTTACCACCAAATTCCTTGTGTAAGTTTGATGTTGGCCCCAAGTCAAAGCTCACACTGCTCTCAAGATCCTCCATCTAATCCCAAATGACATTATGGTGCTGGTTACTTCATCCAGGATGAAATGAATAATTCAAGTATTTCATGGGGCACCAGCAAGGGAAATGGCAGAGCACAGGGGTTGGAGGTTGGGAAGCCTGATTGTAAGCCATGTGAGTTTTAGGGGTTCTCTATTTGGAGTTCCTGCTATTTTAACATGAAGGGGGAAAATACTGTTCCCTGCAAGTAATCACCTACCTCAATACATGTATTCTAAATTTACAAACTGCTTAAAACTTTAAAATGTGTATCAAACTGATAAAATCAAGACTCTGCTAAATGCTTCTTAGATGCCATCAGCTTATGATACATTTTAACAAGAGCCATTTTTACATCTCTGTTCCTTAGACTATAGATGAAAGGGTTTAACAGAGGTGCAATAACTGTATACATGACTGCCACCAACTTGTCCTGGACAATGGCATTGCTCGATTCAGGCTTTAAGTACATAAACATAACAGAACCATAAAATATAGTAACCACCAGGAAGTGTGAAGTACAAGTGGAAACTGCCTTTTTTCTACCGGATGTAGAATTAATTCTAACAATAGCCAATATAATATATATGTAAGATGCCACAATTAATAAAAATGAACCAACCACAACACAGATACTGGTCACAAAGATAACAATCTGATTAATCCTGGTGTCAGCACATGCTAAGGTTAATATTGGTGGAATGTCACAAAAAATGTGATTGATTTTGTTAGAACCACAAAAAGGCAAAGTGAATGTAAGGATTGTATGCAGCAGAGAATTTGCTGAGCCAACCAAATAAGATCCCATGAGAAGTCGAATACAAACCATTCTTTTCATTATGATGCTATATAAAAGAGGGTGACAAATTGCACTATACCGGTCGTATGCCATTGCCGCTAGTAAGTAACACTCTGTCCCACCGCAGACTCCAAAGCTGTAGACCTGTATAGCGCAGCCATAGAAAGAAATGGTCTTATCATGCTCAAATAGCAAGTTGGAAAGCATCTTTGGAATATTGACAGAAATGTAACAAATTTCAAGAAAAGAAAAATTAGTGAGTAAAAAGTGCATAGGAGTGCGAAGATTTAGGCTAAATAGATAAGCTAAAACAATACACAGATTTCCAATTACAGTAATCATGTAAATAATTAAAAACACCATAAAAATTAAAACTTGGAGTTCCACAATTTCTGAAAGTCCAATGAGAATGAATTCTGTCACTGTTGTGTAATTATGGTCCATGTCTAGTTATTTTCTGTCTGTGAATACAAATACTGACTGATTAAAATCCACAGTTTCAAACCAATCATCGTGATATTATTTTTGATTTCAGTATTGTTGTTTTAGAATAACAAAAGTACCACTCAATAAAAAAAAAGGTTATTTCTACTTGGTAGAATCTGCATTTACCAAAAGGATTTGAAAAATTTGTAAATAGAGTTGAGCGAACCCGAACTGTAAAGTTTGGGTCCGTACCGAACTTTGGGGTGTCCGTGACCCGGACCTGAACCCGGACATTAGAAAAAAGTTTGGGTTCAGGTTCTGGGTTCGGGTATTTGAGCACGCATGTTGAATAGCTGCAGGGCAGCCAATCAACAAGCGTTTCACTCGTTTGCCCTTAGAAGCCATCACAGCCATGCCTACTAATGGCATGGCTGTGATTGGCCAGTGCATCATGTGACCCAGCCTCTTTTTAAGCTGGAGTCACTTAGTGCTGCATGTCACATACTCTCTGGCTAGTGTAGGGAGAGGATGCTGCCGGCGCTGTGAGGGACAGATTGTAGATATAATAACATCTCTTCAATCTGATTGTGGACTAGGTAGAGATTACTACTACTACTGCTTTGAGGGACAGATTGCAGATCTCATCCTGCATTACAGAACGATCTGATTGTGGACTAGGTAGAGATTACTACTACTACTGCTTTTAGGGACAGATTGCAGATCTAATAACATCTCATCCTGCATTACAGAACGATCTGACTGGACTAGGTAGAGTCTACTGCTTAGAGGACAGATTATTGTTCTAAAATCATCGCCTACTCCTATAGGGTCAGGTTTCTGCTGTTGCTGTAAGGGACAGATTATTGTTCTAAAATCATTGCCTACTCCTATAGGGTCAGGTTCCTGCTGTTGCTGTAAGGGACAGATTATTGTTCTAAAATCATCGCCTACTCCTATAGGGTCAGGTTCCTGCTGTTGCTGTAAGGGACAGATTATTTTTCTAAAATCATCGTCTACTCCTATAGGGTCAGGTTCCTGCTGTTGCTGTAAGGGACAGATTATTGTTCTAAAATCATCACCTACTCCTATAGGGTCCGGTTCCTGCTATTGCTGTAAGGGACAGATTATTGTTCTATAATCATCTCCTAGTTCTAAAGGGAGAGGTTCCTGCTGGTCCTGTAAGGGACAGATTATTGTTCTAAAATCATCGCCTACTCCTATAGGGTCAGGTTCCTGCTGTTGCTGTAAGGGACAGATTATTGTTCTAAAATCATCGCCTACTCCTATAGGGTCGGGTTCCTTCTGTTGCTGTAAGGGACAGGTTATTGTTCTATAATCATCTCCTAATTCTAAAGGGAGAGGTTCTTGCTGTTGCTGTAAGGGACAGATTATTGTTCTAGAATCATCGCCTACTCCTATAGGGTCACATTCCTGCTGTTGCTGTAAGGGACAGATTATTGTTCTAAAATCATCGCCTACTCCTATAGGGTCAGGTTCCTGCTGTTGCTGTAAGGGACAGATTATTGTTCTATCATAATCTCCTAGTTCTAAAGGTAGAGGTTCCTGCTGGTCCTGTAAGGGACAGATTATTGTTCTAAAATCATCGCCTATTCCTATAGGGTCAGGTTCCTGCTGTTGCTGTAAGGGACAGATTATTGTTCTAAAATCATCACCTACTCCTATAGGGTCAGGTTCCTGCTATTGCTGTAAGGGACAGATTATTGTTCTATAATCATCTCCTAGTTCTAAAGGGAGAGGTTCTGGTCCTGTAAGGGACAGATTATTGTTCTAAAATCATCGCCTACTCCTATAGGGTCAGGTTTCTGCTGTTGCTGTAAGGGACAGATTATTAATCTGAAATCATCGCCTACTCCTATAGGGTCAGGTTCCTGCTGTTGCTGTAAGGGACAGATTATTGTTCTATAATAATCTCCTAGTTCTAAAGGGAGAGGTTCCTGCTGGTCCTGTAAGCGACAGATTGTTGTTCTAAAATCATCTCCTAGTTCTATAGGGAGAGGTTCCTGCTGCTCCTGTAGAAGAAGAAGAATTTATTATTATTTTTTTTTGTATTAATAAATACAAATAAATAAATAAATAGTGCTACATAGTACATTTGCGGGCAGAATGAGGAGCGCGTCAAATAAGGGATGTGGTCGTGGTGCTGCTGGTGCTGCTGGTGTTGGTGGTGTTGGTGAAGCTCCTGTTGGAAGGCGAGGACGTGGTTGATCTGTGCCATCTACACACACAAGTGAAACACCTTCCTCAGGTAGCCGACAGAACCTTCAACGTTATATGGTAGGCCCAAATGCCGCTCAACGAATGGTGAGTCCAGAAGAAGTACAGGCGATAGTAGATTGGGTGGCTGACAATGCCTCCAGTTCCTTCACATTGTCTCCCTCCCGGTCCCTTGATGAAAGCTCAGAGTTGGCACCTGAACCCCATGGCCATCTGTCTTTCACCTCAGCCCCTTGTAAATTAGCCAAGCAGTCTGAGCCCCAAGTCATGCAACAGACTCTTATGCTTTTTGATGACTTTACCGGTGTGCTTTCCTTGGGCCATCCACATAGCCCTGCCCCAGAAGTGGAAGACATTGAGTGCACCGATGCCCAACCACTTCTGTTGCAGGATGAGGACATGGAAACACCAACGCAGCACGTCTCTGATGATGACGAAACACAGGTGCCAACTGCTGCAGCTTTCCTCAGTGTGCAGACTGACAAGGAGGGCAGTGGTGAAGGGTGGGTGGAAGATGATGTGGAGGAGAATGATGAGGTCCTAGACCCCACATGGAATGAGGGTCATGCGAGTGACGTGTGCAGTTTGGAGGAAGAGGTGGTGGTCGCACAGAGGCACCAGCACAGCAAAAGAGGAAGCAGGTTGCAAAAGCGGAGCGAGCGTCCCCTAGAGAGTAGGCCTGCTACTACCCACCGCACCCAGGGACCTAGCACACCAAAGGCAGCTCAAAGGCATTCCCCCGCGTGGCAGTTCTTCAGACAATGTGCTGATGACAAGACACGAGTGATTTGCAATGATAGCCTGAGGTGAGGCCTAAATGTTCTAAACCTGAGCACAACCTGCATGATCAGGCATCTAAATTCAAGGCACAAGCTGCATTGGAATAATTACCTCAAAATCCAAGAAAGGTCTTGGCCTCCTCCTGCTTCCTCTTCTGCTGCTGCTTCGGCCTCTTCCTCCACCTCTACAGTGCCAGTGTCACCTGCCACCCAGCAAACAGAGCATGTGACAGCAACACCACCATGTCCGCCACCGTTCCCAAGCATTTCCACACGGTCCAATGGAAGCTTACAGCTCTCCATCTCCCAAACACTGGAGAGAAAGAGGAAGTACCCCCCTACCCACCAGCGATCCCTGGCCCTGAATGCCAGCATTTCCAAATTCCTGGCCTTTGAAATGCTGTCATTCCGTCTGGTGGACACGGACAGTTTCAAAAACCTGATGGCGGTGGCTGTCCCACAGTATGTGGTTCCCAGCCGCCACTACTTTTCGAGGCGAGCCATCCCTTCCCTGCACAAACAAGTCGGGGACAAGATCAAGTGTGCACTGCGCAACGCCATCTGTGGCCAGTTCCACATAACCACTGATACATGGACCAGTAAGCATGGGCAGGGATGCTATATCTCGCTAACTGCACACTGGGCAAATGTAGTGGCGAGTGGGCCTGAGGCAGCTAGCCATTTGGCGCATGTCCTTCCGCCACCAAGGATTGCAGGGCATTTCTCTTTGCCTCCTGTTGCCTCCTCCTCCTACTGCGCTTCCTCCTCCTCTACCACCTCCTCATCCGCTCAGCGTAACACCTTCACCACCAACTTCAGCACATCCAGGGGGAAACTAGAGCAGGCTGTTTTAAAACTGATATGTTTGGGGGATAAACCCCACACTGCGCAGGAGCTGTGGATGGGCATTGAACAACAGACCGATGAGTGGTTGCTGCCACTGAGCCTCAAGCCCGGCCTGGTGGTGTGCGACAGTGGGCGAAATCTCGTAGCGGCTCTGGGCCTAGCCCGTTTGACGTACATCCCTTGCCAGGTGCATGTGCTGAATTTGGTGGTACAAAAATTTCTAAAAAAACTACCTGGATATGTCAGAGCTGCTGCAGAAAGTGCGGTCCGTCTGTGCACACTTTCGGTGTTCTCACTCTGCAGCTGCTCACCTGTCTGCGCTGCAGCGGAACTTCGGCCTTCCTGCTCACCGCCTCCTATGCGACGTGCCCACAAGGTGGAACTCCACCTTGCACATGCTGGAGAGGCTGTGTGAGCAGCAGCAGGCAATAGTGGAGTTTCAGCTGCAGCACACACGGGTCAGTCGCTCTGTGGAACAACACCACTTCACCACCAATGAGTGGGCCTCCATGCGAGACCTGTGTACCGTATTGCGGTGTTTCGAGTACTCTACCAACATGGCCAGTGCCGATGACGCTGTTCTATGCGTTACTATCCCACTTCTATGTCTCCTTGAAAAAACACTTAGGGCGATGATGGAAGAGGATGTGGCACAGGAGGATGAGGAGGAGGAAGAGGGGTCATTTCCACGGTTATCAGGCCAGTCATTCACAAGTGGCTCGGAGGGTGGGTTCCTGCACCAGCATAGGCCAAGTAAAAAATATTCAAGCCAGGGCACAGTTCTGGAGGATGAGGAGGACGAGGAAGATCATGAGGAGGAGGAGGAGGAACCGCAGCAGGGTGGCACCCAACGCAGCTCGTGGGCATCACTGGAGTGTGGCTGGGGTGATATGGAGGACACCGATGATACACCTCCCACAGAGGACAGTTTGTCTTTGCCTCTGGGCAGCCTGGCACACATGGCCGACTACATGCTGCAGTGCCTGCGCAATGAGAGCCGAGTTGCCCACATTGTAACTTGTTCTGATTACTGGGTGGCCACCCTGCTGGATTCCCATTACAAGGACAACGTGCCGTCCTTAATTCCCTCACTGGAGCGTGAGAGGAAGATGCGCGACTACAAGCGCACACTGGTAGACGCGCTGCTGAGGGCATTCCCAAATGACACCGGGGGTTCAGTGGAAGCACAAGGCGAAGGCAGAGGAGGAGGAGAAAGAGGCCGCCTCAGAAGGCAGGGTTAGCATGGCCGAAATGTGGCAAAGCTTTGTCAGCAGCCCGCCACAACAAACAGCACCACCAGCTGATAGGCAAGGTCTTAGCAGGAGGCAGCATGTCAGCAACATGGTGGAACAGTATGTGTGCATACGCCTACACGTACTGACTGATGGATCTGCCCCATTCAACTTCTGGGTCTCCAAATTGGGCACATGGCCTGAGCTTGCCCTTTATGCCTTGGAGGTGCTGGCCTGCCCTGCAGCCAGTGTATTGTCTGAACGTGTGTTTAGCACGGCAGGGGGCGTTATCACAGACAAGTGCAGCCACCTGTCCACAGCCAACGTGGACAAGCTAACGTTTATTAAAATGAACCAGGCATGGATCCCACAAGACTTGTCTGTACCTTGTGCAAAATAGACATTTTTGACCGGCCTCACACAGCCATTGGTATACTTGTTTTTTTGAATATGCCTCAATATTTTGGGGGCTACCCCAATTAGAAAAAAAAACAAACAACAAAAAGTGTTGGCTACCTCCTCCTCCTCCTCCTCCATCGCCACTTCCACCTACACTGCCACGGTCACGGCCTAGTCAACCTCTAGGCTCCTACTCCACATCCACCCCCCCTTCCCATTTTTATTTTTTTTATTTGATTTTAAGTTATTTTCCCTATCCCCATTTTTTTGTAGGGCACTTGTCCTACTCTTATTCCCATTTCACTTCCTTTTGCAGCCCTCTAGCACTTGCCAGGACTTTTTTACAGCAATTTTGTGCCGAAAAGTTTGGGTCCCCATTGACTTCAATGGGGTTCGGTGTCCGGGGTCAAGTTCGGGTCAAGTTTGGTACCGAACCCGAACTTTTTCACAAAGTTTGGCCTACCCGCCGAACCCGAACATCCAGGTGTTCCCTCAACTCTATTTGTAAACTGCAATTAAACTGATAGGAATTGCTGTTTTTTTCCATAACATAGATTACGAATTACTACCAGTATACATTATTGACCAACTGATCAAAAACTTTCAGACCTCCTACAATAGCACCTGTTTCCCTTTCTATGTTAGTGCAGGTGGTTTCAGTGCATTAGTCGTCCGGTCTTGCTGGGCCAAGTGTCTCCACCCACCTACCCCACCTATATCCACCTTAAGTTGGGGGTACCGGTTTCCTGATATGAATGATGGCAACTGATTGCTTTTACCTGTTTTATGTGAGATCTACTTGTGCTTTACCAACCAGTAACACAATGCATAAAGTCCACTCTTTGCAACATGTGACGCCATTTTGAATATCCTAATAGTCTGTGATTTTTACTATAGATCACGGCATACAGCTTACAGAGTTTTCCCTGAAGAAGGAGCTAACTGACTCCGAAACACGTTGGATACATATACAATCTCTGCATGTATAGTCTGCCACAACCATATATACATTGTATTTTTTGTAATTTGGTATTTTGTTATGTGAAAATTTCTTATGTGATTTATACAATATTTTTTATAGAATTTAAATAAGATGTAAAGATTTTAAAATATTATTATCACTTGTGATGTAAAAGTCCCATCCAGTGGGGGAAATCCAATCCTTGATACATTTGTTTCTACAATATGCTATAAAGAATAGAACACTATGAAATATATAAACTTCCTATCACCCACATAAAATATATTAACAAAACATAAAGTAATTTATTAATAATCTAGTAGAGACTTTATATTAGTACAATTATAAAACAGCAAGTGCTACCCAAGTACTTCTTGTGTGAGATGCTTTTCTTAAATCATCAATCTTCACAAAATTGTTATTAACTCAAGAAACTGATTAGTAAGATCTCCATCAGCTTCTTACAACTCAAGTGGAGTTCAATGACAAGGTACATACACCCAAATTTCCTATGGCCCATTTTAAGGTCTCAGTTAACCCTATAGGACTTGGTAGGTGAGATCTTTACACTTGTCTGCATATATGCTGTAGCCTTCATATAAGGAGTTCCCACTCTCCTTGCTGGATTGTTTATTTACTTTACATGATTGACAATACAATAGGAAGACTTGGAACACACATAACTCTCAACTGGATACAAAAGGAATCATAGCAAAGAGATATCATTATGCAAGAACCAAGACACATAAGAATCCAGGTGCTGATTTAAACCACCAGGCACCATATGTGTGTGTATGTGTGTGTGTATGTACAGTATCTCACAAAAGTGAGTACACCCCTCACATTTTTGTAAATATTTTATTATAGCTTTTCATGTGACAACACTGAAGAAATTACACTTTGCTACAATATAAAGTAGTGAGTGTACAGCTTGTATAACAGAGTAAATTTTTGGTCTGCTCAAAATAACTCAACACGGAGCCATTAATGTCTAAACCGCTGGCAACAAAAGTGAGTCACCCCTAAGCGAAAATGTCCAAATTTGGCCCAATTAGCCATTTTCCTTCCCCCGTGTCATGTGACTCATTGGTGTTACAAGGTCTCAGGTGTAAATGGGGAGCAGGTGTGTTATATTTGGTGTTATCGCTTTCACTCTCTCATATTGGTCACTGGAGGTTCAACATGGCACCTCATGGCAAAGAACTCTCTGAGGATCTGAAAAAAAGAATTGTTGCTCTACATAACGATGGCCCAGGCTAAAGGAAGTTTGTCAAGACCCTGAAACTGAGCTGCAGAATGGTAGCCAAGACCATACAGAGGTTTAACAGGACAGGTTCCACTCAGAACAGGCCTCACCATGGTCGACCAAAGAAGCTGAGTGCATGTGCTTAGCGTCATATCCAGAGGTTGTCTTTGGAAAATAAATTTGAGTGCTGCCAGCATTACTGTAGAGGTTGAAGGGGTGGGGGGTCAGCCTGTCAGTGCTCAGACCATATGCCACACACTGCATCAAACTGGTCTGCATGGCTGTTGTCCCAGAAAGAAGCCTCCTCTAAAGATGATGCACAAGAAAGCCCTTAAACAGTTTCTGAAGACATGCAGACTAAGGACATGGATTACTGGAACCACGTCCTGTGGTCTGATGAGAACAAGATAAAATTATTTGGTTCAGATAGTGCCAAGCGTGTGTGGCGGCAACCAGGTGAGGAGTACAAAGACAAGTGTGTCTCGTCTACAGTCAAACATAGAGGTGGGAGTGTCATGGTCTGGGGCTGCATGAGTGCTGCCGGCACTGGGGAGCTACAGTTCATTGAGGGAATCATGAATGCCAACATGTACTGTGAGATACTGAAGCAGAGCATGATCCCCTCCCTTCAGAGACTGGGCTGCTGGGCAGACCATGACACTCCCACCACCATGCTTGACTGTAGGCAAGACACACTTGTCTTTGTATTCCTCACCTGGTTGTTGCCACACATGCTTGACACCATTTGAACTAAATAAGTTTATCTTGGTCTCATCAAACTACAGGACATGGTTCCAGTAATCCATGCCCTTAGTCTGCTTGTCTTCAGCAAACTGTTTGTGGGCTTTCTTGTGCATCATCTTTAGAAGAGGCTTTCTTTTGGGACGACAGCCATGCAGACCAATTTGATGCAGTGTGCGGTGTATGGTCTGAGCACTGACAGGCTGACCTCCCACCCTTTCAACCTCTGCAGCAATGCTGGCAGCACTCATATGTCTATTTCCCAACACAACTTCTTTGGTCGACCATGGTAAGGCCTGTTCTGATTGGAACCTAGCCTGTTAAACCACTGTATGGTCTTGCTGCAGCTCAGTTTCAGGGTCTTGGCAATCTTCTTATAGCCTAGGCCATTTTTATATAGAGCAAAAATTATTTTGTTCCTTGCCATGAGGTGCCAGTGACCAGTATGAGAGAGTGAGAGAGATAACACCAAATTTAACACACCTGCTCCCCATTCATACCTGAAACCTTGTAACACCAACGAGTCACATGACACCGGGAAGGGAAAATGGGTACTTGGACCTAATTTGAACATTTTCACTTAGGGGTGTACTCACTTATGTTGCCACTGGTTTAGACATTAATGGCTGTTTGTTGAGTTATTTTGAGGGGACAGCAAGTTTACACTGTTATACAAGCTATACGCTCACTACTTTACATTGTAGCAAAGTGTCATTTCTTCAGTGTTGTCACATGAAAAGATAGAATAAAATATTTACAAAAATGTGAGGGGTGTACTCACTTTTGTGAGATACTGTATATTTATATATACACTGTATATTGTTTTGAGGGGCTTTTTTATTGTGTGTATGGATATATTTTCCTCAGATTGGGTGAACGGATCCTTTAAGGAACATATTGTGTGCTCCAACCATAAAAGTACTCTATTGTGTTTTGTACAATGTTGTTTTACTTGTTATCCTGCAGACAATTTATCCCCAGAGGCACATGTACTAGAGTTTGTTACATATTTTTGTATCTGAGCATTAATAGATGCACATCTAGGGATTTTTTAATAATTTTGGTATTAATAAACATTTTGGGAAGTAGGCCTCCTATTTTTTATGAGACTGAGAGGACTTGTGCAATTACTAATGAAGAACTATAAATATATAAGGACTATCTACTTGGCCCCAGAGACTGCTGCTATCATTGTGTATGTATTATATGTGCTGAACTGGGACTATATTCATTTGTATATTAGCGTTTCATCTTTGTAACTTGAGTTGTCTATGTGTCTACCAATGTGATCTATATGGGATGTAATATACTTACTGTGTCCCTTTGAGATGTTGAAGTTTTTTCAAGTTTTGACCAGTTAAGCTCCAAAACGTTTTCACATTTCAGCTTTTGGATTATTTCGTTGACAATAACGTGGATGCCGAAATGAGGCATATATTGTTTTTTTTTTTTATTATTTTATTTTTTTTGGGCAATTATTATAGTGGCATTGTATTTCAAGGATTATTTAATTTTCTATACTTTTGAAATAATGAAATAAAAGTATAAACTAGAAGAAAATGTGTTTTTCCCAGTTTGACCATCAATTTAAAGCAACTGTAAACATAAATTGTTAATTTTATTCTGCAAATTTTTCCTGTATGTTCGTAACACCAAATTACATTGTATGTTTCTGTTAAAAAATTGTTACAAAGTTAATTACAAATTCATTCATGTTTTTACTTTTTTTTAACACTAAGGGCTCATGCACATGGCCCATGAAGGCTGTACAGCCCAAGGAGAAATTTATTTCTGTGGAGGGTATGACCAAGTGTTTCCAATCAGCCAAGGAGCCTGTATAAATTTATGGCAGACTGTGCCTGTCCCTAGTTCTTAGCATAAAATCGCACGTGGAGCAAATGCCACTAGTTAGGGATAGATGTGCATCCCTGGACAAAGGCAAAACACATCCAAAGCCATTCACCTTTACCTAACCACAGTTATCACTCCATGTGTGATCATAAGCATGAATTAGATGTGGCAGTTGCATTCGTTTTTTTCAGGCTAAGTACATTTTCTAAAATAATACAATAATGTCAGCGCTCAACAGAGATAGAATCTACAAGTCTACGTCTGCCAAAGTTCTAATTATTGGCACAGAGTCTCTTTTTTCAACCTAATGTAGTGAACAAAATATACACTTTCTTGTAGCTCTGTCCAGATCGAGGGAAGTCTGTATAAATGAAACAGAGAGTGCACTGGCAAGGGTAAGATCCCCCTAAAGAAATCTTTAATTGGTTAAAACAAATATATTAATAAGAATGAGATTATGTCATTTGTGAAGAAACCGGTAGGGTGGATACACGCTACTGAGCATGTTCAAAGGAACAGCGGCCATCTTTGAAGCTGGAATTCCATGTTGCTGCACCATGTGGTATGCTGTGTTACTTCTGGGTGTTTGTAAATGCTTAGACTTAATAAATATCTTTTTATGGGTGGGTTTTACACTATGTGGAGTGTTTCTTTTATTATATATACATTGGTCCTGCTGAGCTAATTCCCAGTGGCGCAGAGGTTTCCTGCAAGTTGTGGATGTATATGGTGATAACTGACAGCAAAATTCCCGGTGTCTCTTTCGATGATTGGAAGCTGGAGAGAGCACCTTTTCCCTGGGGAAATTTCACATATATGACCACTCTTATATGGAGAGTCGCTTTATTTGGTAAGCCTTGTGTGTGACCAATGACACCTGGGAAGCCTTTCAAGTGTTTGATGGTAATGGCCTGAGGAGCTCATCCTATTTTCTCATCACGGCTTGTGGGATTTTTTTCTGTTGTATATGCCTCCATTTGAATTCCTGGATTTATGCACTTTGTTGGCTTATGTTTTTGTATATTACCACAATATCACGGTTTATGTAAAGCATTGTGATTACACATATCGCAGTTAACAATAGACATTTGGGGTAAGTCCTATGGCCACACCACTCTGAATGTGCCTGATCTCATCTGGTCTTGGAAGTTAAGCACAGTTGGGCTTGTTTAGTACTTGGATGGGTGACATTGGGGCTAAGATATTGGTGATTCATAGCATTCTTTTTCATTACTATTTCATTTTTATCATTTTAGTTATGGGTTTCTAAGCACTGCACTTGTTATATACCTAAAATACATATATTGTAAATAATTTCCATAAGCAACATCTCATCGAACAACAAATGTACTCATGGATGGATGGGTGCATTTGTTGGTCGATTAGATGTTCCTTATGGAAATTATATGGCAAGTGTCTTTATATCACTTTTGTGAGTACACTACATTTAGTTCACCCCAATTAAAGACATTTTAAGGACCTTACACTATGCCAGTGCACTCTCTGTTTCATTTACAGTTATTAAGTACATTTTGTATTGCAAGATCAGGAAAATACCTGCTGATCTTGACCGTAATTCAGTGTCTTTTTAACATCTTGTGGGCTGAACTGGCATCTCAAACAGTATTGTCAGCCTTCCCAGCTATCTTTTGTGAACCACAGAATACCACCGCCCTCCCAATTTAATGGAGATGAGGAGAGGTATAGATCTTTGTAGTTCAAATCAGGAGAGCAGCATTGCTGCTCCTCCAGAAGAAACAATACAATGAAAAAGCATTGTCACCCTGGGACAAGAGGTGTGTGTTAATGGCAGGATCACCAGATGAAAAGTAATACAGCCACCACATATAAAGACTGCTAAACTGCAGTACATTACAATTTTGTTCTTAAGCTAAAATACACTTTAATGAGCCATTAACCTGTCATAATAGATGTTTTCAGATATTATTGGCTACTTAATTGTAACTCACTAGTTAGGCCATTATGAGCATGACAGCCCTGAAGCCTAGACCTTCAAAAACAAGTCAGCCTTAGCAGCTCATAAATTCACTTTAAATAAAACATGAGAAAAAGTAACTGAACTTACCTTTCCCTTCAATTATTTAGATAATACAATTTTTCAGTATAAAAGTCTAGAAACTGATGTACGCTAATGCAGAAAAATGTTGAACGCTTTCTAGCTTCCATTTTTGAGAGAGCATACACGGCCCTGCTGCACACATCCCATGGTAATATATGGTTCTTGTACCTCCAGGGACAAATCTTCAATTTCACTTGCTTGTATTTTTACACATTAATTGCTTTTTTTGTCCTCAAGGAACAATTAATATTGGATAGGGAATTGCTATTGTTACTTCTTTTAATTGGACTTATAGTTTGTTGATGAAGGGTTAATTTTACAGGTCAAGTCAGGTGGTTCAAGTTATAAACTTCAATTGTCATGCATTATTCATAACTCAGAAAATCTCAAGGCACATTGGGGTAACAGTGTGCAATTGTATGTGGAATGTATTTAGGTGATTTAAAATGAAAGTTCAATTAAGCTTTACATATAGTACAACCTAACTCATGTGTTGGGGAACTAATTAGCAGTACAGTGGCTGAGTTGCAGCTTCCCCTAAGAATTTACAGATGTGTAATCTGAACACCTTGTAAGGGACCTGGATTGTACAGCTGTACCCTCCAAGCTGACCCAGGTCTCACCCAGATTCTTCTGCAGACAGGACATACACATACCTGTCTTTTGCCAGAGATTCCACCATTTTGTGTCACCAACTCACCAGGTTTGAGGCCCACCCTCTTGATGGCACTCACATATTCTTGGCCAAAGGCCTGTTTCCCAAAATAAAGACTGTCCACACACAGGGTGCCTTTCAACAGTTTACTGGCGAACAATTGCATAGCATTAGAGGTCCATAACCCAACTTCTACAACAATGTCTTTACAATGCAAAACACAGTATCTCCATTTCATGACTTCCAAAACAGTAGTCTCTACAGCGTGGAGCATGATCCCAGTTGACGCCTGTTACGGGGAAACTCGTTGGGTGTAGTCACATCTGTAACGTCATTGCACGTAAGCTGGCTGGCGGGGACTGCAGCCATGCTTGCTGTTGTTTGCATTGGCTATTGTTTTATTTCAAAAGTGTAAGTGCTTTTAATAAATGCTCGGTTTTAGCGTATTACAGTATGAAGTTTCTGACAACTTTGTTGAGACTGGATTTGGATGAGCCCTTTTCCATTTGCTGAGCCTATTGGAAACCTTTATAGTGAGTGAGATCTCTATAACTTGAGATTGTACTCTTCTGGTAAGAAGCGTGAGTTTATGTGGGGATGGCACCCTTATGAGCACCTTTTCACGCTGTCTCGGTTGATTTGAACACCGATAAATCACTGGGACATTCACTGTTCAATTGCATTGTCTATTTGGGACTAATTTTTTATGAACTGTCGCAAAAAAAATCTTTCTTAAAACTGATTTATTTGCACATGTAACAATTTATTCATATGTATTGTTGTTTTGAATTATATTTTTCTTGTGGTTGTGATCACTCAGAGAAGCGCACCAGGTTACTTTTCAATTATTTTTGTGAATCTTGTGTTCAGACCTACTGGGTTGAGGCTCGCCCACGTTTTATTGCAATTTCAGTATTTTTTTTATTATAATTATCTGTATACAGCTTTTTGGAGGGATAAGCACAGGATTGTTTTTGATTAAATATTATCTTCCATAATTTCCCCAGCAGTGGGTCCTTACATATGATGTCTCTCTTGACCCAGGCTCTGAAGGGTTACTCCACTATCAGCTACAATCTGCTAAACAGAGATCATGGGTATCTACATCCTTCTGCTTCCTCCCACTTGAATCCTCCAATAAAAACCTCTCACCAGTTCAGCCCTGCAGAGCTCTCTCTCACAAGCCTACATGGTGTTCTCCAGAGGTGACCTGTTCCCATACCCAAACTAACCAGCCCCACCCACTACAGATAATATAAGAGCACAGACTCCACCCATTACATCACCAGGGAAGTGGCACTACTTAATGGGCACTACACCTACCAATAACCTCCCAGAATACAAAAGACATGTGTAGCATCATTTGCCACTATGCAATATTTTTTATGCACAGGGTCATTTTTGGGATCTAGGCAAATATCTCATCTGGGGATCTCTTGAGGAGACCTCCAATTTCATAAAAAGATCTCAAATTGCAGAGGCATTACAGAGACACCTGTTGCTGTAATTGGTGCAGCAATACCCTTCTTTTCAAATATTACCTATGTAGTGAAATAGGAAAAAGTTTAAGAGGAAGGGTCCCACTGTGTCCACTAGAGGGCCCACTAGACAGAAGAACAGTGTTAAAATGTTGATACAGCAGGAATTTTCCTCTGAAACCCTGCTTACATCAATACATGGGTACGGTTTTAGTGGAAGGGTACTGATGCACTAATTACAGTGTCACACTGCAGGACTTATATGGGGCGAAGCAATCTATGCCCTGCATATTTGGGGCTGTTGGAGGTCTGGTGGTGGGCTTACCTAGCCTGGTGGGCCCAGAAGCAATGAGCCCTTTTTTAATAATGGCTATAACCCTGTCTTTACCTAACTCCTCTTAAAAGCCCTTCTGTGTGTATGGTCAGATAGTCCCCAGAAGTTAAAATTTGGAAATACGTGGCTGTATCAGAATATTGCTTTCACCTTCTATATCACTACCATTTATTCTACTCTATGATACACTAATGTTAGCATGGTGACCTCTAAAGTGTAAGTTTGCCTTTTCAGAAATAATTTAAAGGTGAACCAACTTTGTACATCCTCCCCAACCTTCTGGTCCTCATCGTGCTTAGCTCTCTGTGTGATATGCTGTCAGTGCCCATGCACCTGGTGCAGCGGTACAGGGATTTAAATCCCCGCTCTTCTCCCTCTTTTCTGTGCAGTGACTGATCAGAATGATGCTCTGTGCCATGCTGACCATTTAGAAGTGCTCTGTTCCAGCTGGGAGTGCATTATGTACAGAGTGCATCATTTGGGGTGGGGATGGTTACACACAGTGCAAAGTTCTTGGGTACGCTACATAATTAGTGCAGAATTCAGGGGTGCGTTGCATACAGAGTGCAGGGTTCAGGGGTGCGCTATACACAGAGTGCAGAGTTCAGCCTTTTTCCATAGCTGCTTATCTCCCCCCATCCACATCTCACTTTCACCCCTCTTCAGCTCTGACCTTTGCAGGCAATCCCCCCTTTACTTCCCCCATCTTCTCCCCACTTCCTTAAATGCTGCACTATCTTCTACTTGTCTTACTTTTATTACTGTATTAAGCTGAAGGACCTGAGCCAGAGGTGGGGGATCTGAGTTCCACTATGTTCCAGCTGAAAAAAAGCTGTGATTAAACATATATATACAGGACGTATCAGGCAATGGACAATGTGCCTCCACTGGTATATGAATAGCTCCAGCATCTACATTCTCTGGACACAAGACATCTGTGATTGTATTTATTATAGGCATGTATATAGCATTGACAATTTAGACAGCACTTTATATACTGTGCATTCACATCAGTCTCTGCCCTCAAGGAGCTTACAGTCTAAGGTCCCTATCTCACATGCACACTAAGACCAATTTTGACAGAAGCCCTTTAACTTTGCAGCATGTGTTTTGGAGTGTGGGAGGAAACTACACAAGCACATGAAGAAGATACAAACTCCATGCAGATAGTGTGCTGGAAGGGATTCAAACTGGAACCCCAGTGCTGCAAGGCAGAAGTGCCTACCATTAAGCCACCATCACTGCTGCTTCTGAAGGTTTACTTTGTTGGTGACAGAGATAAAAATCAATGTTTTTGGAAGATTGTTCCATGGACTGGGACAGTTAGTCATGACATCATCGGGGCAGAGAATAAAAAAGATGGATCTGTGAAGAGTAGCTGAGGAACCACAGCTAGAATAACTAGAACGGAACCAAAAAGGTTACATTTGGTCAACCCATAGGCTGGTGACTAGAAATGCATGTTTGGTTTTCCACAAGCCCTGCTGTAATGAGCCATGTGCTCCATGGAAAACTATAGTGAAAGTTTTGCAAGCAAGTAGAATAAATTGCTCTGTACAGTTAGGCCCTATGGCAATGTGGGTGCCTTTATTCTAAAATGGGCAACAAATGCTTTTTTTGTTTATGTTGGAGGTGATGATTTGTATGTACCTTCCATTTAAAACTTAAAATGAAACTAAACTGTGTTTAAACAATTCTATTCAAGTATATACTATATTCTTTATAACAAGGGGAAAACTGTGCTATTTCCATACAACGTATTTAGAAGCAGCAACTCTCCTGTGAGATACACACAGTACCAGTTACAATCCCATATAGAGTTGTGCTACGTCCCAATAAAGAAAACGTGAAAATAAATGTAAAATAAAATAAATAAAATAAAATGAAGAGTCCAAGTTGTGATGAAACAAAGTCCTTCAAAAAGTATGCACACCATCTGTCACCAAAAAAGTGTGTAATCCTAAATTGACACCTCCACCTTAAAGAGTGCTTGCTTATCAGCTTGCAAGGACCTCCTATTACAGAAGGTCAGTATCAATTGTGGCTTAAAACCCAGCCAAGGCCTCTATCCATCCAGGGGAACTGTATGTTAAAATAAAGAAATCTGCCCTCAAGGAAAATCGATCACAGAAGATCCCCAAAAGAGATATAAATTTACCATAGCATAAAATCCTTAAACATTTTATTTATAGTAAAAAAGGTTGCACTGACATCAAAGCTCTGTAGCAAGAAAGAGACCATAGGATAGGCGCTGATCACAGAGATTATTATTTGGCGACCGGAAGGAAAAAAAGTTAAGTTAACTGTCCTGCTGGGTATGCTGCCTGGATGTGCTCTGGGGATGGAGCATGGACGTGTACACAGAATAAAGGAGGGGGAATCCTTAAGGCGCTTCCAAGCAGGTATGATGGTTGTTATGAACAATGTTAATATTTCACAATACTGTGGGTTGTGGGTCGTTATCCAGAGGGTTACCTGATTAACTGATGTTTAGGACAAATGTTTCTGGGACAATCCAAGTTCGTTGTGAAAAAGTCTAAAATTTATTGACAATTCATAAAAATTGGTAAAAAGGTTAAAAGCAGAACTTACATCAGAAAGTAGCCTGTCACCACATGGGAGCCACATGAGAGCCAGGGTGTGCCAACATGGAGGGGTCCCTTCCAGTCTGACACTGGACGCGTAGTGTGGCTAAGATGGTAAGGGTGGAAGGAGCCAATGGAGGTGTGCTGCCAGGCAGGGATTTGGAGGCTCTCTTAAGGTGAGCTGCGTGGCTGCAGCTATCCGGGTGTGTGTGTTGAGTGCCGAAGACGGCCCTGGTGTGGAGGAGGATCGGCGGTGCGGTCCGCGATGACGTCACTCGTCGGGCCGCGTGTGCCGGACTTTGTGATGAACAAAGTCAGGGGTACTTTCTGACAGTGCGGCTGTGGAGGAAGACTGGTCCCGTCACGCTGACTACATGTTTCGCGATAGCCGTTTTGTCAAGTCACTGTAGCAGCATGTCCTTCCGGGATATATACGAGGCACGGTGATGTCAGCATGTCTCTCCACCCATCGCATTTCGTCACACCCTGACGTTGTCCTGGAGCTGTATACTGGCTCAATGCTATGAATACTAGATACAAGCTAACCATGTCTCGGTCTGAGCCTCGGGCAGTCACTCAATAATCGGCCATTTTGGAAAAGGGCTATACCCACAAATGTTCAGAAAGGATGTAAGGGTATCGTAAGACTTTACCACCAAACATTCAGATTCAAATGGGCAGCCCCTAACTGATGCCTTGAATTATATTTAATTTCACCAGTGGTACACCTACCTTTTATTGTAATGTGTTGTAAAAGTTAAACCACATCCATTGTACATAGTCCTAGAAAAAGATTTCTATCTAAACAAACTATCTTAAATATTAAAACAAAACAAGAAAGGTTTAAAACAGTAGACCCTTAAATCAAAGGGCTGCTCCTATAGTAGGCGCCCTTCAAATAAAGAGGCTAATAATTCAATGCATATATTTCAATACATAGTATTAGATAATACATCCCTTGGTCACATGGATATCGCCAAACTCTTATGGTTAAAACACACCATGCCCACTATATATATCCATACTAACACAAGGAACCTACAACTTAGAATACTGGCCTCTCCAAGAAGGAAATGCCAAAGTAACCATCTAATTAACATAATATAAATCAAAATAACAGGAAGTGTTGATTTTCCCACATAGGGTCATGTCCAACAACAGTCACGTGCGGCTTCTAGTGGATACATCAAAAACTACATTCCCAAAAGTTCTTGTTACATTACGAAGAAAGCAATACATATACAGGCATCCTCTTATAAAAATCCACCCGCAAATAAAATAAAAATGTTAATTGATATACAAATGGTAAATGGTAAATCTTAACTCTCTTCTGTTACTCGCAGCCTCCTCCAACTCCCCAAATTCCTTTTTCTTTTTTTTGCCATCATCTGACCTATTTAGATGGTGGCTATGTTCGTTCTGCATGGTCCCACTGTATGCAGGTATGTAGCCACCCTTTCTTGCTTGCTCCTGAGCTGGGCTATAGACTATGGGATTTGTAGTGTGCACAGAGCAGTGTACATGACCACAACTTACGTGCACTGCTCATTCCAAATTAAGTGAGTGGGAAAAGAAGAATTGGGAATCCATGGAGGATGTTACAAGGAGGTAGGAAAAAACAGTAAAAATGTTTCAAAGATAAACAATTACAGGACCATTAAGTAGGAGCAGGAGAATGTTAGCAGTATCAAAGATTAAATAAGAATAAAAAAATAGGTTTTAAAAAGAGGTGTGACTGCTTTGAAATGTGTTGCTTGCCCAACCCTTCTCCTTCTGCATGTTCCTCCAAGTTGCTCTCCATTAGGCAACGTCTGTTCGGTTTCCATGAGAGTCATTGCAGTCACCAACATTCCAGTACCAGCTTTATACCTGACAGCATGCTGATATACAGTAAATATCTGGACTGAAACAGCTCTGTACACAGGCTCTGGACATATTGAGGCTACATCTTCCTTGCTTTTATAAAGTTTTACATGTGAGTGTATTATTTTGTTAATACATTTTTGAAAGCGCTAACACCCTCTTGTGCCCTGTATTTGTTCTTACCGTTGAAGTTGGTGTTTAGTAAGGAATCTGATGGATTCCATCCAACTCCATACATCTGATGTTTCTTATTAACCAGTTCGATACCCGGCCATATGACGGTCATATGACGTCCTCCGCTGCTTGCCGCTACTGCGGGCCCCCGGGGACCGGCAGTCCGCCGATCTGGGATGAGGCATGTCCCTCGAGACACAGCCCATCCTCGATCAGTGGAAAGACCCAATAAAAATGGCTCTTTACTACATGACCAGCTGTGTCCAATCACAGCCGGTCACATGCACTGTCCTCATGCATGGCGCTCATGCACGCCCCTAGGGGTGTGCAGAGCGGCGATCGGGGACAAGGCTTTTTCACCCTGACACAGGCCATCCCGGGCTGTGCCAAGCTGTTACCGGGTTCTCCTCCTCACACACTGATCGTGTGTGAGGAGGAGATTGCAGTAACAGCTTGATTCACACTGATTGCCCCCCCCCCCCATAATAAACAGTACTTGTCACCAGCCCATTAAAGTACCTGTCACCAGCCCAGAGTCCCTGTCATTGCCCATCAGAGTACCTGTCACCAGCCAATCTGAGTACCTGAGTACCTGTCACCAGCTCATCAGAGTACCTGAGTACCTGTCACCAGCCCATCAGAGTACACAAGTACCTGTCACCAGCCCTTCAGAGTACCCAAGTACCTGTCACCAGCTCATCAGAGTACCTGAAAACCTGTCACCAGCTCATCTGAGTACCTTTGTACCTGTCACTAGCCCATCTGAGTATCTGTCACTAGCCCATCAGAGTACCCAAGTACCTGTCACCAGCCCATCAAAGTACCCAAGTACCTGTCACCAGCCCATCTGAGTACCTGCCACCAGCTTATCAGAGTACCCGAGTACCTGTCATCAGCCCATCAGAGTACCCGAGTACCTGTCACCAGCTCATCAGTGTACCCAAGTACCTGTCACCAGCCCATCTGAGTACCTGTCACCGGCCCATCAAAGTACTCAAGTACCTGACACCAGCCCATCAGAGTACCCGAGTACCTGTCACCAGCCCATCTGATTACCCAAGTACCTGTCACCAGCCCATCTGAGTACCCGAGTACCAGTCACCAGCCCATCAGAGTACCCGAGTACCTGTCACCAGCACATCAGAGTACCTGTCATAACCTCTCAGAGTAATTGTCACCAACCCATGAGAGTACCTGTCACCAGCCCATCAGAGTACCTGAGTACCTGTCACTAGCTCATCAGAGTACCTGTCACCAGCCCATCAGAGTACCCGAGTACCTGTCTCCAGCCCACCAAAGTATCAGTCACCAGCCCATCAGAGTACCCGAGTACCAGTCACCAACCCATCAGAGTACCTGTCACCAGCCCATCAAAGTAACCAAGTAGCTGTCACCAGCACATCAGAGTAACCAAGTACCTGTCACCAGCCCATCAGAGTACCCGAGTACCTATCTGCAGCCTGTCACAGAATATACCTTGGGGTGTTTGCTTTACAAAATTGAGTCATTTTGTGGGTAATTCCATTGTCCTGGTGCTCCAGGACCTTCAAAAGTGTGATAGGTAGGAATGAAATGAGATGTGTCATTTATGCTCCTAGAACGCCTGAAGGTACTACTTCAAGGTGGGCCTCTGTATGTGGCCAGGCTGTGTAAAAGTATCAGAATGTATTTTGGGGATACTTTTTGCTATCTTGAACAGAGAAGGAAAGAAACCGCTCAAGGTGTATGAAAAGTCAGTTTCCAATGAGACCGGTGCTGGCCTGAAGTCCGCTATCCAGAGTGATTGTAGAGATGAAGGAGAGGACCGCACTCAGTCATAATGGAAACATGGTGTGAATTTATTGTGAACCGACAAAGCAACAAGGTCAGGCAATCAAAGTACAAAACCGTGGAAGGTAGACGCATTTCACGGAATGAAAATCCGCTTAATCATTATACCTAAAGCTAAGAGCAGTAAGGTGGAGATATAAATACCAAAAATGCAACCATTAGTGGTCATGTGTACACCCTAATTGCTCATTAGCAATATGTGAACCAAACACCAATTAGGAAAAGAACCTCCGGTGGTGATAGTTTCAGATTAACCCTCAATGTGACAGGCTTCCGAAAACCATCACTAGCATAAAGCAACAGGGAGAGAGAAAAAAGAAAAGATTCTCTCTCCGTAGTTTAAAACCTCGATCATGTTCTCCCAATACGTGTGAGCCGATAGCAGAAATGGGATCGCACGTATATGGGCGTTAAAAACATAAAGAATAGTGAAGAAACATGAAATCAATATGTAATCAATTTGAAATCAATATGATTTCATGTTTCTTCACTATTCTTTATGTTTTTAACGCCCATATACGTGCAATCCCGTTTCTGCTATCGGCTCACACGTATTGAGAGAACATGATCGAGGTTTTAAACTACGGAGAGAGAATCTTTTCTTTTTTCTCTCTCCCTGTTGCTTTATGTTAGTGATGGTTTTCGGAAGCCTGTCACATTGAGGGTTAATCTGAAAAAAAAAAAAAATCTTAATTTTCCCAAGAATTGTGGGAAAAAAATTACAACTTCAAAAAACTTGCCATGCCTCTTACTAAATACCATTGACTGTTTACTTTTCAAAAAGTGGTAATTTTGGGGGTATTTGTACTTTCCTGACATTCCAGGACATCAGGAAATGAGATAGGCCGTCAGTGCATCAGGTGTGATCAATTTTCAATGATTAGCACCATAGCTTGTAGACTCTATAACTTTCACACAGACCAAATAATATACACTTAATTGGGTTACTTTTACCAAATGTATGTAGCAGTATCAATTTTGGCCCAAATGTATGAACAAAAATTACTTAATTGCAAAATGTTATCATAGAAACTTACGCTCTTTTTTCACTTATGTCGCAAAAAAATAAAAAAACCTAGTGGTGATTAAATACCACCAAAAGAAAGCTCTATTTGTGTGGATAAAAATGTTCTTTGGGTACAGTGTTGCATGACTGGGTAATTGGTATTCAAAATGTGAGAGCACTGAACGCTGAAAATGGGTCTGGGAAGGAAGGGGGTATAAGTGCCCTGTATTGAAGTGGTTAAGATACTATACTGTATATGGACTATTTATGAACTCTTTTTGTGCTGGACTTTTTTACAATTTATTTTTTTTCATAGGCTGCGCTACAATACTTTTATTCTTTTGGGTATATATAAAGATTTAAAGATAGCACTGCATTTTACAATCCTTTCTTTTTTTCTCTTTGAGCGCAATTCATCCCCTAATTAGGCTACATCTATGATGAGAACAAGAGCATAAATGTGTTTTTGCATAGCTCTACTGGTGATCCTAAAATGTGTGTTTGTTTTATTTTTTTAATTCTAAGAAGGCAGTTTTCAGGGGCAAAGTACACCCAGCACAATGCCATTTCCCCACAGATACTTTCTTTAGCATTTTCATGAAAGCCCCTTTCATTTCATTGTTACGTATACTGTATATAAAAGGGTTTAACAAGGGAGCCACAATTGTGTACATGACAGACACAACTCTGTCGTGCTCTAGATTGTACATTGATTTAGGTTTGAGATACACAAAAAAGATGGAACCATAGAAAATAATGACAACAATGAGGTGAGAAGTGCATGTTGAAAAGGCTTTCTTTCGTCCAACAGATGACTGAATTTTGAAGACGGATGTAATAATGTATATGTAAGAGATTATTATTAACAAAACTGTACTTGCAACAAGATAGCTACCTAATGCAAAAACCACCAGTTCATTAATCCAAGTATCAGTGCAAGCCAGTTTTAGTAAAGGTGGAACATCACAAAAGAAGTGACTTACATCAGACCCACAGAAAGACAGACTGAATGTAAGAGTGGTGTGTGTTACAGAACTGAGCACACCCATAAGGTATGAGCCAGTTATAAGTAAACTGCAAGCAATTTTATTCATATTCCTACTATACAGTAATGGATGACATATAGCACTATACCGATCATAGGCCATGCTTGTCAGTACGTAACATTCAGCACCACCAAATAACGTACCACCAAACAGCTGGGCGGCACAACCAGAGAAGGAAATGGACTTGTCTTGCGATAGTAAAACATGCAACATTTTGGGTGATGTGTCGGTTACATAGCACATTTCTAGGAAGGAAAAGTTGGCAAGAAAAAAGTACATGGGGGTCTGAAGGTTTGAGCTCAGCTTGTAGGCAAGAATTATAGACATGTTTCCAAGTATAGTGATGATATAGATCAATAAGAATAGGATGAAAAGATAAGATATAATTGCAGGGTTCTCCGATAGGCTTACAAGTAAGAAATCTGTAACTCTGGTCCTGTTGACTGTGTACATATTAGTCTAGAGAGAAAGAAGTTATAATGTTAGTAAAACATTTAGAAAATATAAATTAAGCTGCCCATAAATGGCTGAAGAAATGCAAGAGATGTACCTAGTTTGGGGTATTTTATCTTGGCCATTTCTGATGTGCTAAAAAGAGACAATGACCAACTTAAGCAGTCAGAGATACCTGTGATCACACAGGGAGATTTTCCAGGGTAGACCCTTAAGGGCCTGTGTACATGGGCTCTTGTTTTTACATTTTTTTTTATTCATTTTAAATAATTCACATATAAATACATTGCAAAAAACAAATCAAGAAAAGGACATTTAAGACTAAACCAATTATATATAGAAGAGTGTGTCCTAGGAGGACCCTATTCAATCAGTAGAGGCCATGCATTAAGGGCACACGGACGTCACCCCCCTAATCCTTGTCGCCGTCTTCCTATCCATGCGCTCGGCCCCTTTTAGGATGCTGGACGCATGGAATCCTATGGCGGGGGCGGGAGGGGTTGTTTTTTTTTTTAAGCACCAATTCAATCATCATAGCAACTGTATTTATTCTCTAAATAGGAGGAAAGGGACAGAAGGAGAGGCATGGTCTCTCCAAATCCAAATATATATATTCCAACTGATAATCAAAATAAAAAGAAAACTTTTTCTTTTTCCCCCCTTTTCTCTTAAATTTGGTGACTGCCAGGCCTTTACACAGAGACCCCGCCTCTCACGTTTTTACCCCCCTACCCTTTATCCCCTTTCCTTCTCCTCCCTCCATGCTCTCCCAACCACATTAAGATCAAGATAGATTAATAAGAATAGGATGACATTATAACATATAATTGGTGGGCTCTCAGATAGGCTTGCAAGGAAGAAATTAACTCTGGTTCTATTGACTTTGTACATATTAATCTAGAGAGAAAGAAATGATTGTGTTAGTAAAAAGCTCAGACATAAATTAAGCTGCCCATAAATGGCTAAATAAAAGCAAGAGAAGTTCCCAGTTTTGAGCATCTTAGGCCACTTGCACATGGGTGATCTGATTAGGTCCGCCTGTCAGTTTTTCAGGCGGACCTGATAGGACCCTCCAGTCTCTTCTATGGAGCGGCGGATGTCTGCAAACACATGTCCACTGACTTCCACTGCCATCTTATCCAATCATTTCCACCAAAAACAGATGGATGGGGGGCCTATTTCCCATCTGTCTGGCGGATCAGATGGCATCGAATGGAAATGAACAGGTGGTTGTTTTTATCTGATTGCCCCATAGAGGAGAGCGGGCTGTGTCCGTGTCTGCTCTGTATAGGGGAGCGGCCACCGACCTGTCACCTGCCTGCTTAGTGGGGATCAGCGGAGAGATCCCTCACTGAACAAGTGTGTCCCACTCCACTGAGGCGCCCGTGTGAAAAGGGCCTGATCTTGGCCATTTCTAATGTGATAAAAAGAGATAATGGCCAGCTTAAGTAGTTGGAAGTACCTGTTATCATACAGGGAGATTTTTCAGGGTAGATCCTTACGGGCCTGTGAACATTGGCTTTTGTTGGCAAGTCATTTTAAATGCAGTCGACTTGCCAACAAAGCAATTGTCGGTAAGTCAATTGGAATGCAATTGTATTTCAATTTGTTGGCAAGTCAATTATAAATACAGCTTAGAAGTAAGTCAAATGCAGGTCAGAAGGAGGTCAATTGCTAGTCAAATGAATCTGTGAAGGTCAGATGAATCCCTAACTGATTTCATATTCAACTTGCCAAGAAGAAATTAACGGGCTGCATACTGTTCTTGCAACCAATGTAAAATGAGCTTAACTATAATGAATAAGGGATTCACAACATACAGGGGAAGATTTACCAAAATGGGAGCAGTCAGAATCTGGTGCAGCTGTGAATGGTAGCCAATCAGCTTTTACCTTCAGCTTATTCAATTAAGCTTTAACAATAAAACCTGGAAGCTGATCAGTTTCTCTGCAGAGCTAGACCAGATTTTGTACGGTAGACTAGAGTTTTAGTAAATGCTCCTATAGTCTTGACTGTCCACCTCCTGCTGCTATACATTTCACCTCAAGGGCTCATGTGAACTGGAGGTAAAGGGACATTGTCATTTTTAGAGTGGCTAGCTACTGTTCATTTTGTAAGAAAGTTAAATGCACCCTGCATTTCCCCTTCAACACAAACCCTCATTCTTTCATCAGGCAGCACCCATAATAATCTGTGTGTGCATCAGGCTCTCTGGGCTAATGTGAGGCTAGAGATGGATCTCCATCTGCCAATTCTTTAGAGCAATATCTGCGGGGAACACCATTAAAGTGTACAGGAAGCAAACCTTATTATTCGATTATTGCCATTTGTAAGGCTAACAGGTAAGCTATTGTGAAACAAAAGGCATAGGAAGCTGGGTACCGCCATGGGGTATGTAACAATGCCAACATTTAAAAAAGAAATTACTAAAAGCAGTATCTCTGTCTACACAGAATTGTCAGCTCTCCCTATCAGCTCCAACATACACTGACCATATGGCTGCCTTCTATCAAAGGGAAGCTGGGTTATCTATTCCTTCAAATTATTCCTTCAAATTATGACGCTGCTATTCAGGGAAAAGGCTATGCACTGTGTTATAGCTGTTCCTCATTTGTGGCAGTGAACCTGTAAAGTTTTTGACCAAATGTTCATAATTCACAAACCTGCCAAACACCAGGGATTTGCAGTGTGCCAATAATAACCCAAACCTTATACATACATATCATCTCCCCAGCACAGAGACTGCAGTCTCACAGAGAGCCCTGAGCCCCATACTAATGATTGGGATTCTGGGTCGCCTGATTGCTGTGATAGCCTCTGATTGGCACTGAGAAGCCTGCCTCATGTTATCTCTCTCTGTGAATGGAGGAGAGAGATACACTGTATCTCTCTCTGTCCTTGCAGATAGAGAAAAAAAGCATGTGTAAAAAAAAAAGAAGAATCAAAAAATACCTAGATCAAGGTTTGATCTAGGTCAGTGCCAGGGGAGGTGTTTGGGTCAAGATCAGGGTCAAATGTCAAGGTCAAAGGTCAGGGTCAGTGTTTTTTTTTCTTTATTTAGAGGGGTTGTAAACCCTAACTGTTAATGCTTAGAATGCATTAAGGTGAAAAACCTTTTCTACTACAGCAGCCCCCCAGGACCCCCGTTTTACTTACCTGACCCAGAGCAATCCCACGCCAGCGACGAGCCTAGCAACTCCAGCCAGGGGCTCCAGTCCTCATTGGCTAGATTGATAGCAGCGGGAGCCGGGGCGGGCCTGAGTCCTGCTGTCTTTGTCAATGGACGCAACAACAGGACTCTGGAGTGTCCATCAGTGCCGCTTATGAGTGCCCATCAGTGCTGCATATCAGTGCCACCTATCAGTGTCCATCAGTGCAACCTGAACTTACTTATTTACAAAGTTTTATAACAGAATCAAAGAAAAACTTTTTTTCAAAATTTTCTGTCTTTTTTTATTTGTAGCGCAAAAAATTAAAAACCCAGTGGCGGTCAAATACCACCAAAAGAAAGCTATATTTGTGGGAAATAAATGCTAAAAATTTCATTTGGGTACAGTGCTGCATGACCGCGCAATTGTCATTCAAAATGCGACAGCGCTGAAAGCTGAAAATTGGCCTGGGCAGGAAGGGGGGAAAGTGGCCGGTATTGAAGTGGTTAAATGGCAGCCCAATGCACTAACACTGCAGTACACCACCATGCACACACCCTTTGTTGATACTCATGCTTGACTGTGAATGAGCCACATAAAGTAAACCTGACATACAAAGGCTGCTATTTTTAACCACTTCAGATCCGCGCTATAGCCAAAGTACGGCTCCAGCGCGGATCTGAAATGCCCGGAGGACGTCCATGGACGTCCTCCACTGCGCATGCTCCCGCGCACCCCCTGGCGGCAGCGGCGGCGCGCGCGCGTGCGCGCCGCACGCTGCGCGAGCGTGCCCGCGGGTCGGGCGGACTCGATGTCCGCCCGGACCCGCCGATCACCTTCAGGAGCCTCAGAACGGGGAACCGCCGTTGTAAACACGGCGGTTCCCCGTTCTGTGACAGGGGACAGGACAGATCTACTGATCCCTGTCACTGGGATCAGTGAGATCTGTCATGTCCCGGCCAGCCCTGCCCCCCCACAGTTAGAACACAGCCAGGGAACATTTATTAACCCCTTCACTGCCCCCTGCTGGTTAACCCCTTCACTGCCAATGACATTTATACAGTAATCAGTGGACATTTAAATTTCTGATCGCTGTATAAATGTCATTGGTCCCAAAAATGTGTAAAAAATGTCCGACATTTCCGCCCCGATATCGCAGTCCCAATAAAAATCGCAGATCGCCGCCATTACTAGTAAAAAAAAAAAAAATAATAAAAACGCCATAAATCAATTCCCAGTTTGTAGACGCGATAACTTTTGCGCAAACCAATCAATATACGCCGATTGCGATTTTTTTTTTTACCAAAAATATGTAGAAGAATATATATCGGCCAAAACTGATGAATAATTTTTTTAATGGATTTGTACTTTAGCAAAAAGTAAAAAATATTGTTCTTTTTTGCAAAATTGTCGCTCATTTTTTGTTTATAGCGGCGATCAGAAATGGCGCAGAGGGGATCAAATACCACCAAAAGAAAGCTCTATTTGTGGGAAAAAAAGGACGCAAATTTTATTTGGGTACAACGTCGCACGACCGCGCAATTGTCATTCAAAATGCGACAGTGCTGAAAGCCAAAAATTGGTTCTTGGCATCCCGGAAATGCTAGCTGTCTCCTTGATTGTGCTCTCAACCAAACTAGCAAACCATCCAATGGGTGGAGTCATAATGGATCACATGTGCAGCATCATGGCAGTTGCAGATTAAACAGAGGCTAAGATGTCACCTTCATTAGCTGAAAACAATAGGAGAGTATACAACCACTTTAATTAGCTGTTTTGCTAAACCTCTGGCTTTAATACTCCCTAAACAGATTAGGAAAACTAGAGAAAGGTCAGACACCCTTATCTGCATGCTTATTCTGAATCAGTGCCACAAAGTATGTTCAGCATGAGTCAGGCAACTATCATTTTCAGAAGGAGCATTGTATTGCCAGCTATAGGTGTTTCACTTATGATAGGTTTCCTTTTAATTCAGGGACAGCCAGGTAACAGTAGCATTGTCAGCAATTGCTCAGCAAGTGTAATCTCACTATTTCTCTTAGAATAGGTTTACTTTAACAGAAAACAATCAATCCCACACTGTCCAAATGGCCTCAAGATTTAGGATTCTCCCGTAATATTTGATTCATTTCTAAAGGCAGCCTGGGAATGAATATTCGCTGTTGCAACATAGATCCTCCTGCTGGCCAATCGGGAAGCGGGTCTAATACCCGTCACCCGATTGACTGACAGTACAGGCGATCCTATTGGACGCCTTGCATGGCGTCTCTATGAGAGGAAACAGAGCTGCTCCCGGGACACATCTTGCTGGCCTTCACCCGCTGCCTGATCCGCCACTAAGATGAGGTAAGTGCCGGGCAGACAGCGGGGTTCTGGATGAGTGATTGCCGATAGTCGCGGGTGGGAGGACATTAGGGTACTCCTGGATCAATCCGTTGTGCTGACTGGGTGGGGGGGTTGGGGTGGCTGCGTGAGTCCGTTCCTCTGGCCGCGGGGGGGTTGTCTCTGGTGGGGGGTTGGTTGATTGCCGCCCCCTCCCCCCAAAAAAATATGAGCCACCACTGACTGGACCCCTGGCTAAATAATGTTTAAACTCATATTTTGTCATCTTTTCTGTTCACGTGCTGCACAGGCCTTCAAGTGGTACTGTATTAAACACAAAAATACAAAAGTAATAAATTGCAGCTTACCAATTCTTAGATGTGGTGGCTGCATTAGTTTTTTATATTTTTTAGACTTATTCCTCTTTTGCATTCACCTGGTGGTCTGGTCAGTAACACACCTCCTGTATTAAAGAGCCCCCCACTCTGGATGAAGGAGCAACAGAGACACCTTTGGACACTAAGCATGATTGTCAGTCTGAGGGAGGGGAGTGTTAGATGCACTAGCAGATTTAGATACCCTAACACACTGAAGCTGAACTCTTTATAAGTAATTATAGCAGGGGCATACCTACAGCGTTTGGCACCGGGGGCGCATCCTATATCTGGCACCCCCCCACTCAAAAAAAAAGTAAAAACACTCACATAAATTTCCACCACCCACATATAATAGCTGAGTGAGTAAGCTAACCTCATAAAGGGGGGTGTTTGTGCTAAGCAACTCCCCCTTCTCTGTTATCAGACCAGCTTAGACAGGGCGACAGGGCAGACACAAATACCCCTCCAGAGTCCAGCCTCATCTCACACCAGCTCAAAGTGACTGAACACTCCCTTCACCAGCTCTTCTCGGGCAAGGACACTGCCATTGCAATCCAACATCACCCCCCGCACCCACCCCCTCGTGCACTGGCCTGGGTGCCTGGCTAGGCCCAGGCTCTCAGTAGGGTTGCCACCCGTACGGTTTTCTCCCGGACAGTCCGGTTTTTGAATGATGTGTTCGGGATTCTCTCTGCCTTAGACCCGGACACATCATTCAGATCGGACTGCTCGGGAATGACAGGTCTGCTCGCCCATCAGATCTTTATCTCCCCCCCTGCAGTCCCGGCAGCCCACTCACACAGCACAACAAAGCTGCCTCCTCCCCTCCTCCTCCTTCTCCGCTCTGTATACACACAGAAGGAGGAGGGGGAGCAGGAACACGCGCTGATCTCAGGTCTGTAGAAAGTTTTCTAATATGCTCTTTAGATGGACAGGGGAGGAGGAGAGAGTGGCTGGGAAGGAAGAAACTTAAAAAGATGTACACTGAGTGATTGGGGGGTTAAGAAGATATGTGCTGCGGAGGGGGGGGGGCTTTGTTGTGAGAGAGAACATTATATGGCAGAAGTGTGGGATGGATTTAAAATCCGACCCCCCCCTTCTAGCACTAGCCCCCTCCCTCCCAAAGTGCACCCCAACACATATCCGACCCCTCCTTCTACCACTAACTCTCTCCCTTCTTATAGCGTCCCCCCAGCACATATCCGACCCCCCCCCCCCCCATTAGCCCTGTGTGGTGGAAGAAGGTTTGGGCTGGGAAGGGGGATATTTTTTTAGGGAGAAGTTTGTGCTAGAAGTGGGATTTCTTTTTTTTGGGGGGTGGGGAGGAGGAGAAAAATGTACAGTACAAGAGGGAGTTTTTTTTTGGGGGGGGGGGGGGGTTGTTCTACTGGAATGGGAGGCTGTGCTGGGAGGGAGGATTTGTTGTTGGAAGAGGGTTTATTGTGAGAGGGTTATTGGGGGAAGGAGGGTTTGTACTGGTTGGGGAAGATGATTTGTATTAGGAGGGGAATTGAGGGGGACAGGGATAAGTGCTGGGATGGGGAAAAAGGGGGGCTAGGACTGGGGATTTTGGGGACGGTGGAGGAGGACTTGTGCAGAGGAAGGGGGAAGAGGAATTGTTTTGGGGGGGATTGTTCTGGGAGGGGGAGAAATTATTTTTGCTGGTGGGGTGGAGGGTAAGCGTAAAGATTAGTGCTAGATTTTTTATTTTTTTTGCAGGAGAGGGGAGTTGGGATTTTTGATGAAAGGTTTAAGTGGGGGAGAGTATTGCTTACGGTGGAAGGTTGCTCTCTTCTTACCCCTGCACTGTGCATTACACACCCCTGACTCATGTACCTTTTTTGGTTTTTACTCATGACTCCTACTATGCATTCCACACTCCTGTCCCCTGCATCTTGCACACTGAATATTCCTGACCCCCTGTATTCCATGCATAACACTCACAATTAGGCCACACCCACTGTTCCCCACGCCGTGCTAGCGTGCATAATTACTATTCTTCCTGAGGCAGCCAAAAGTGTGGCAGGTCTTGTCTTTTACAATCTTATAGCATATGCTAAAAAAAAATGCTGTGCACCGCTAAAGTGTTCGGGTTTGGTTTGAGGAAAAGGTGGCAACCCTAGCTCTCAGCTCAGCCTCAGATGCACCTGGCGGATGGCAACTTTGCTACAGAGGTTTTGTCTGAACAACAACACCGAAGGACTGTGACTGTCTACAGTGTGTAACAGCAGCCGTGCCTCCCGGACGGAGAATGGTCATTCATGACAGTCAGATTACAGGCCTCAGGCCTGGCTCGGCAGAGCAGCAGTGGTGGGTGGAGGCGGAGCAGAAGGAACACAGTGACAGACGTCAGAGCGCAGATGTCACAGACCAGACCAGCGCAACTGCGGCACTGGGGGGGGGGGGTGTTTGTTTGAGGCTTAGTTCCACCTACAAAAAAAAATACCACAGGGAGCAGAGCAGAGAGCAGCCAGGGCTCTTGCCGCCCTCGAGATGGTGTGTCATCCGACCCGGGTGCGGAGCGCACCCTTATAGTGATGCCTCTGTGACTGAACACCACCCCCCCCCCCAATTTGTGTAATCAGTTTTCCCCTTTTTGGGATATAGGTTTTACATCAATAAATAAAAGCTGACCATAGTAAACACCCCTGTCAGTGGTAAATGATTTGTCTCAACCCTCTATTTGCTACTTTGTCTGAACAGCTTGAACTGTTAAAGTGAACTGAAAAATAACAGATTTACTGGCTGATTCGCCCGGTGAAGGAAACAAGACTTAAAAAAGAAAATGATTGCAACCATCACATGTAAGAAATGGTAAGCTGCAAAATTTGAATGCTAGTTTTATATTGCCCAATATGCCAAAAAATACTGTGCCTGATTGTATATGTCCCAAATTTTCAACTGTAATGCAAGCAAGTTGTAGAGCATGGTATTGTGTAAGGTAGAGTGTGATCACAGCGACCAAACTGAGAAAAGACCGGTTTTGTTTGGTAAAATCAATTGAAAAGTGAGCACATTCCTTGCAGTTACAATCAACAATGTCGTTTTTTTTTTTTTTTTTCATTTCTAATGATTCAGCCGAAGACAAATAGCATCTACAATCAAGAAATCAAGTCAAACAATCAGAACTGAAATTCATTCCTATTGCAAAAGTAGTCCAGTGGATGAACGTGTGCATTTAACATTATGTGATAAAAAGTGATGGAATATAAAAACAGCATTGCATTTACATCTCATTACAGATTGCAATTTAACGCTTATCTAAAATGTATTTGGCAAAGTACCTTGGTTGCTTTAAAACGTTAAAATAATAATTTCATATCCCTGCTACTGATGATCAAGCTCATCAGATCTTTTTGATACAAGGGGAAAAAAATCCTGATTATATATTATATAACAAAATTATTGACAGTTTCCATACTTGCATTTTTGGCTGGCTGCCTGTGAATTCCACTGTCTATTCCACCTAAGCTTAAGGTTAAGAAAGTAACAAAATCATCTACAAAATCATAATAATGATAATAATATGATACAGCTCTAAATGATGTAGTAAAGTATTTCTGATGATGTTTAGCGCAGTGTGTAGTTATAGTGTTCTGGCCCTCGGAGACACAGTCCCTAATGTTTTAAGTTTAAATTTTGCTGAAGTTTTTACAGTGTTTGAAAACTCGGTATGTGCTTAGTAAACAGACAAAACTTTGCCTGTAATTGCTTAGGAATTAATCAGAAAGAATACACAAAGATTCTATAATTTATATTTCGAAAGTTTTGTTGTGAAAATCAATGTTCATTGCAAAGATGTTAAACTTTGTAGCAGAGTCCTTCTTTTTTTATGTTCTTAAAGGGGTTGTAAAGAGAGAAAGTTTTTTTATCTTAATGTATTCTAAGATGTCCATGATCCCCTCAGCAGTCCAGTACAGGCCTCCTGATGGTTCCCACGGCTGTCAATCAAAGTCCAATCAGGGGAGAGAGGGGGCGGGGCCAGGTCGGGCTCCGTGTCTGAATGGATACACGGAGCTCTGACTCTGCTTGGGTGCCCCCATAGAACTCCAAAAAACTATATCAGAAGTCCGCAAAATGGAGAGAGATACACTTTTGAGCGAAAAAACAGGAAACTCCAGTAACAATCAGAATACATCAATTACCCCTTTTGTTACAACTTATTCACAACAACACTTCGAGATCAAAAAAATCATAGCCAAACACTGGCATGTACTAAGGAATGACCATATACTAAGGGAGGTCTTACCTGAACAACCTAGAATAGTGTTTAGAGGAGCCCAAACACTACAGAACAAGGTGGTCCACAATGCCTGCGATCCACCTGTAAATAAATGTTCTTTCAAAATATGGTTGGATTTTTTAAGTGCAACAAATGTTCCGTATGTAAAGTGAATGCTATCCCGGAGAGGAAAACTACACAATTCAGATCCCATACTACAGGCCAGACCTTTTCAATTAAGTTGTTAAAAACCTGTTCTACTCCCAATGTTGTGTACTTACTGACTTGCCCATGTGGGTTTCAGTATGTGGGTAGAACAACACGACCACTATCAGTAAGACTCAATGAACACTTTGGGAACATTAAGAGGGGGTTCAGAGGACACCCCGTATCCAAACATTACCGTTAAGTGCACCTCAGAAACCCTGAGGGCACTAGTTGCATTGGTATAGACAAACTCCAACTACAGATTTATAGGATCAAGTGTCTCAGGCCAATAGGTCTCAACGTTGACATTGAAGTGAATGCCTTCATAGATAATTTCTGAAGAGGGCCTTGTAACATAACCTGATTTTAAGGCTATTAGCTCATATTTGTCCTGCTCTTCTTCATGTCTCATACTGGTTCCTCCTCTCTTTTTTCCCCTCTTCCCTTTTACACCTTCCTCATCTCCCAATTTTTTTCTATACACACACATATATATATATATATATATATATATATATATATATATATATATATATACACATTTGTTCATAATACCATTCATATATTGAATTTTTTACCTACTGATCGACTAGCTTTATCCTTTATGAATTGTATTATTATTAAAACCGATGTCCAGGAGGTTCGCAAGTTGTTACATGTAATTGATAGTACAACTTTTATTTTACCAGTTCTTATATGGACTTTGCTATATTCTAATTTTACTTTTATTTTATTACTTTTCAATTTACATATACATTATATTTTTTATTTTTTTTTAGATATTTTTTAGCAATTTTAATATTGGTCGCCATTGATGGAACCACATATTCCCTTTTTAGGCCACTTAAAATTAAAGATGATATGTATTTTGTGACCAATGGAGCATTATATGAGCGGACGGCTGCCCCCTCAAGTACAACTAATCACCTCACTGTTTGTTTAGGTTTGCATGAACCTATTGCTAATCTGGACGATTTGAAAACAAATAGTGACATGCTTGTCGACTAACTACCCTTGAGCGGAGTTCCTCCTAAATAATCTCTCAATCTAACTTTGCAATTAACCATCTAAGTCTGTTAGAAGAAGATTGTGCGGAGGGTTAATTGTAGTTGGTTGTTGTTTCCTCTAATTCTTGGATGGGCAGCTCTATTTAAACTTCCTGCTTCCTGTAGGCAAGTGCTGTCCGTTCTACAGCGTTACTGTGTTCCTGAGCTACCTAAGTACGTTTGGATTTGTTTGTCACTCCACTAATCAACATGAACTCCCCCGTCGGCAGGCGAGTATATTACGAGGTAACCAGTGTTTTATGTATAGTAGAAATTAAAATTCACCGGATTTTTCCCTTATACACCAAGGTAGTTACCGCTGGTTA
>BLSH010390980.1:10920-29379 GCA_018402905.1 Glandirana rugosa | reverse complement strand
GGGCAACCCCACCTGAGCCGATCCTTGTGGACGGTGAAGAGGAATTTGAGGTGGAAGCCATCCTCGATTGTAGGAAAAAGCAAGGAATGACTCAGTTCCTGATCAAGTGGAAGAGGTACGGACCAGAAGAGAGTTCATGGGAGCCCGAAGACCATATCCATGCTAAAGAGCTTGTCAAACGATTCTGGAGAAGACACCCAGACTTAAGGGCCCGGCTGGGCATCCGGAGGCTGCCCCTTGGGGGGGGGGCAATATTAGAAGAAGATTGTGCGGAGGGTTAATTGGAGTTGGTTGTTGTTTCCTCTAATTCTTGGATGGGCAGCTCTATTTAAACTTCCTGCTTCCTGTAGGCAAGGGCTGTCCGTTCTACAGCGTTACTGTGTTCCTGAGCTACCTGTTCTGAGCTTCCTGATTACCTGTGACCCGGCTTGAGCCCACGTCTGCTTGAACGCTGCCTGCACCGACCCCCAGCTTGTCTACGACCATCCGACTGCCTGTTCCTTCTGTACCTCACCTGCCTGCCTGTTAACGACCCTGCCTGCACCCGACCATCCGACTGCCTGTTCCTTCTGTACCTCACCTGCCTGCCTGTTAACGACCCTGCCTGCACCCAACCATCCGATTGCCTGCTCCTTCGGTACCACTCTGACCGCAAGTTAACGACCCGGCCTGCACCACTGCTCTTCAGCCTAGCACGGACTACGGGACAACTTCATACCACCACCTGTGTCCCGTCCAGCCCTCGTGCTCCCCTGTGCTCCAGCGCTCCCTGTCTACTCTACCAGGGGTTCTGGAACCAGGGCCGTAAGAGAGGTTGCCTACTGCATAAGTCAGACTCTACCACCAGGGACGTGACAAAGTCCTTTGCTGACACTAAGGATGGATGCCCCTTGAAAACGAGGCTTGGTTTGTTATGGGACCCGCCCTCCGTATCTGAAACTGTGAGAATGAGGTTTGGTCTTATGTATTCCTATAAGAGCGATGACTCAATGCGTCGCCCGTGCCCCTGGAAGACGTCAGTTTTGGCGAAACATGTAGGGCGGAGCTACGCATCAACGTCATTGCGCCCCATGTGACCCCGGAAGTACGGGTTATCGTTAGTTGCCAGCTTATGTTGTACAACGCCTGTTACCTATTGATTTTAAGTAGCCATTTGGCACCTTATCTTTTATTGGATTAATAAATCGGAATTACACTATTGCGGATCCCTTTTCTTTATATGGCATAAATCCCATTAAAGTAGTGGGGGAAAGGAGACCGATCTGACGGTGGAAGGGACAGAATCTGACTGGGGATCATGCTTGCAGAGGCTGTCTGCCCGCGCTTGTGACCTTGCCTAGAGATAGGTGGCCATCTAGTTCTGGTAAGGACCCCCGAATACAGTGTGGTGTGGGTGTCCTCACGGCCCCCCCTTTTTCCTTTTCTCCAACACCCGGTGGAAGGATTCCTATAGTGTTACCTAAGGACACAAGGACTTTTACACCTGTTTTCACGGGAATCCATCCATAACCCCTTTTTTCTTATTGAACACTTATTGGGGTTTTTTTCAGCACTTTTTTGCACTTTATGTCAAAGAGGACTTTCTTATTTATTTGTACTGTTTATGGATTTATGGTATATGTGTATGACGCATATTGAGTATTAATCATTTTTTTTAGTTTTTATTTGCATTTCATGCTACAGAGGATTTGTTTAAATTATTCTGATCACTCATGAATTTATGGTTGTTTGCACATAACACATATGTAATACTTTTGGTTTTTATTTAAATAAATCCATTTCACACACTTTAATTTTTCAATGAACCTTTGACTAAGTGCAATCTCTATATATATTTATTCTGTGCCCCCATAGAGAGCTGCTGGTTGAGGGGGCACTTGATAGGAGGAGGGGCCAAGTGCAGCAAAGAGGAGGATCCGAGCTGCTCTGTGCAAAACCAACTGCACAGAGGAGGTAAGTATAACATGTTTGTTTGTTTTTTTTTTGTTTGTTTTTTTTAAAGCAAGCCTTTACAATAACTTTACAGTTATTTTAAGTTTTCTTGGATATGTATTATAGCAAAAAGTAAGAAATATTGCTTTTTTCAAAATTGTCGCTCTTTTTTTGTTAATAGCGGTGATCAGAAGTGACGCAGAGGTGATCAAATGCCACTAAAAGAAAGCTCTATTTGTGGGAAAAAAAGGATGTCAATTTTATTTGGGTACAACATCGCATGGCCGCGCAATTGTCAGTTAAAGCGATGCAGTGCCAAATCACAAAAAGTGCTCTGGTCCTAATGTGGGAAATCCTTCTGGTCCTTAAATGGTTAAACAAGGCAACAGGTTTTCATTGTGCACCATTACAGCCTTCCAGCCACCAGCGCCCTAACAACCAATGCTAACAACTGTTGATAAGGAGGACATTGGGGTGCCTGCACAGCATCCTTTGCCCCTCCCCAGCCCCTCTCAGTCAGTACTGAGGTCACATTAGCTAAGTGAGAGTGAGAAACTGAGGGTGAAGAGAAACACTGGAATACTGATCAGTACCAGTGTACAAAGGAAAGTTGTATTTGCTTTGGAAGGATAGATCATCGCTAAGGTTGGGAGTTCTACATGTGTGGATGTTGCTGTGCTTTGTAAAACTATTAGTTTAGTTTTTGACATTTTAAAATGAGAAACACTGGTATAGAGTGATGTACATCTGTTTTTGAGGAAAATACATTGTTTTGTATATAGCAATAAAGTTTATTAGTTATATTTTTTGCATAGCTTGTTCTAAGGTTTTGTTTGCTTATCCTTTTGTTTTTATGTTTTTTTTCTACTAGCTGTGCAACATTATAGATGATTAATATTTGCTCGCACTTAACAGTGGCAGTTCTATTTCCTTTTTTACTAGATCTGAATTGCTTTCTGTTTTTCAGCTGAGGGGATTTACCCTCACGTTTTGTCCTAGTTATCATTGTCTCTGCTATAGAAAGTGATGAGTGATCCAACTTTTTACCAGAACAGATGGTGCAGGGAAATCTTCCACCTGTTTATTTATCAAGTGACCTTCATGATATTTCTTCATGAAGTGAACCCAAAAAGCATCTATAATAACATACTCTATAATATAGTTTTGACTGCTTACAACACATGCTTTTTGGTTCCTTGGGCCCATTACCTTAAGCTGAGCAGGCATTCTAGTTTCAAACAATAAAAAGAAAGGTGCGGCACTACTATAAAGAATAAGACAACAGTAAAGTGCCTCATACACCTTCATATAACAAATTGTCCTTAAACATTCAAAAAAGAGGCTCAGGAGCTGGCGTGGGGTGATCCCATATTTCCTGGCTGGAAGGCTTGGTCTGCCTTAAAGGACCATGGTGGTTTACTTTTGTGGTTCACATTTTTGATGTGAGCCAGCTTTGTATATCAACCTTTGGGATCTGTGCTACTCTAATACATACAGAATATAAACTGTGGCGGGACTTGCATCTGCTACCATGTGATTCCATAGATTTCCAGTACATTTTCTTCTTTGCTGTACATCCACCCCCAGTCACACACTTGAACATGCTATGAAATACAGCAGTATATATACTTTAGATAAATACCCTGACATGTTTAGTTGGCTCCTGTTGCCGTTACTAGGGGTTTTCCCCTTCCTGGGAAGTTTTGCTTCACCACATCCTCCTCTCCTGTGATGCCCCTTATGTGTCTTCTCCTTCCTGGTCTTCACCGTCCTCTCCTCTGCATCCGAAGTCATACAGCATCCACTCAATCAGTCCTAAAGATGCAAGTATATCTTGCGAAACGAGTTGACATTTTCAGTATGGAGCAACACCTAGCAGCAATTTCGTGAATTACGTTGAACTTTGATTTCATTGGTGGACCCCAATATATTCTACAAAACATTGTGATTTTCTTGTCTCCATACCCTAGGATTGGGTATCTGTTGACTCTTTGTAGACAGGGGGTGCTTTTTTAATTCCCCTTTCTTTTATGATTGTTGTATTTTAATGTATATCCAATAAAATGTGTTAATTTTTTACAGTTACCACCTCATGCTGTGCCTGCAAAGTCCGTGGTTTGAGAAGCTGAGATAGCATTTCTCCTCTTTTTGTTTCTTATTTTTCTAGATTTTAATTGCTTTCTGTTTTTCAGCTGGGGGGGGGTTACCCTCACTATTTGTCCTAGTGATCATTGTCTCTGCTATAGAAAGTGATGAGAAATCCAACTTTTTACACATTTTACCAGAACAGGTGGTGCAGGGAAATCTTCGAAAACATTTTCCACTTGTTTATGTAACAAGTGTCTAAGAGGTGACCTTCATGATATTTCTTCATGAAGTGTACCCAAAAAACATCTATAGCAAAGTACTCTATAATATAGTTTTGATTGCTTACAACACATGCTTTTTGGCTCCTTGGGCCTATTACCGTAATCTGAGCAGGCATTCTAGTTTCAAACAATAAAAAAAAAAGGTGTGGCGCTACTATAAAGAATAAGATAACAGTAAAGTGTCTCATACACCTTAATATAAATTGTCCGCAAACATTTAAAAAAAATGATAAAAAAATCTAAAAATGAAAAATAAAAGAAATACATAAATGTAACAGTCCTTCAAGAAATCCTCCAACCACCATGCTTCAAAGGTTCTCTGGGGACTCCTTAACTTATAGATGTGCTTCACCACCTAGTGAGTAAAGTGCACACTCACCAACCATCAAGAAGCTGCCATCAGCTTCCTGATGACGCACTTCTTGCACAATGCATTGAGGCTCTGGGGTCGCCACCATTGACGTCACTTCCGGCAGAGACTACATGTCACTTCTGGGTCCTGAAATGCATGCTGGCTTTGTACGAGCATTGGGGTGGTAGATTTGATTTTCTCCCGAGGCTCTATATGTTGGTGCAACGGTAGCACCTTGATATGTAAGTGCAACCTTTAATGTATTTTATTTGTTCCTAACAATAAAAAATACTATACTATATTATAGATCATCTCCTTTTGGCTCTTGATGTGCTTGGCCGTATGGGAAAGGTCTGTCTGGAGGGCCTTGTTGTTGACCCTGTGTCCCATTATCTAAGAGGTCACGTGAAAAGCAATCAGAGGAAGTCTGGTGGAAATGTTATTAGAAGCTTTCGAGGCGTTTTATAGCTTTACGGTTGGTGTGTGCGCACTTTACTCACTAGATGGTGGAGCACATCTATAAGATAAGAAATCACCAGAGAACCTTTGAAGCACAGTGGTTGGAGGATTTCTTGAAGAACTGTTACATTTATGTCTTTTTTTATTTTTATATTTTTTAAACATTTTTTTAAAACAACTTTTGAATGTTTGAGGACAATTTGTTATATGAAGGTGTATGAAGCAAGTGCTGTACCTTCCTTTTTATTGTTTGTGATTTAAAGTGGTCGGTTCACTTAAAGGAGCAACAACTACCTTGTTTTATATATGAGACAAAAATAACACTAGGTCATTGTGTTAATGCCAGGCTTGTCAAATCCAGTGCCTTGAAAAAGTATTCACACCCCTTTTCCACATTTTGTCACTTTGCAAACAAAAGAGTAAATGTATTTTATTGAGATTTTATGGGATAGACCAACACAAAGTGTCAAATAATTGAGAAGTAGAAGGAAAATGATAAATGGTTTTCTAATTTTTTTACAAATAAATAGCTGAAAAGTGTGGTGTGCATTTGTATTCAGCCCGCCCCCCAGAGTCAATACTTTGTAGAACCACCTTTCAGTGCAATTCTTCTTTGACAAATAGCTCAAGCTCTGTCAGATTGGATGGAGAGCGTCTGTGAACAGCAATTTACAAATCTTGCCACAGATTCTCAATTGGATTTAGGTCTGGACTTTAACTGGGCCAGTCTAACAGATGAATATGCTTTGATCTAAACCATTCCATTGTAGCTCTGGCTGTATGTTTAGGGTCATTGTCCTGCTGGAAGGTGAACCTCTGCCCCAGTCTCAAGTCTTTTGCAGACTCTAACATGTTTTCTTCTAAGATTGCCCTGTATTTGGCTCTATCCATCTTCCCATCAACTCTGATCAGCTACCCCGTCCCTGCTGAAGAAAAGCATCCCCACAACATGATGCTGCCACCACCATGTTTCACGGTGGGGATACGGTGTTCAGGGTGATGTGCAGTGTTAGTTTTCCGCCACACATAGTGTTTTGCTTTTAGCCCAAAAAGATCAATTTCAGTCTCATCTGACCAGAGCAACTTCTTCCACATGTTTGCTGTGTCCCCCACATGGCTTCTCGCAAACTGCAAACAGGACCTCTTATGGCTTTCTTCTTGCCACTCTTCCAAAAAGGCCAGATTTGTGGAGTGCACGACTAATAGTTTTCCTGTGGAAAGATTCTCCCACCTGAGCTGTGGATCTCTGCAACTCCTCCAGATTTACCATGGGCCTATTGGCTTCTCTGATAAATGCTGTCCTTGCCCGGCCTGTCAGTTTAGGTGGACGGCCATGTCTTGGTAGTTTTGCAGTTGTGCCATACTCTTTCCATTTTCCAATGATGGATTGAACAGTGCTCCGTGAGATGTTCAAAGCTTGGGATATTTTTTTATAACCTAACCCTGCTTGAAACTTCTTCACAACTTTATCCCTGACCTATCTGGTTTGTTCCTTGGCCTTCATGATGCTGTTTGCTCACAAAGGTTCTCTGACTAACCTCTGAGGGATTCCCAGAACAGCCGTGTTTATGCTGAGATTAAATTACACACAGGTGGATTCTATTTACTAATTAGGTGACTTCTGAAGGCAATTGGTTTCTCCGTTTGCCTTTTTACTGAAGCGAGAAACGGCATTTTAAAACATTGCCAGGTTTGTAAAATTCTTATATTAGCAGCTCCAGGGAGCTCAGTTCTTATTGCCATAGACCCACCCCCCAAAAAGGGACAAAACACAAACAAAAGTGCATGTATTACAGATATTTACTATATATGATTTTATATTATTTCGCTCTGACATACACTTTAATGCCATCTCACCACAGTTAATTTCTTTGGTATTTTCAAGAGGGCTAATTTCATTTCTTTGTTATGTATACTATATATAAAAGGCTTTAACAAGGGAGCAACAATTGTGTACAAGACAGACACAACTCTGTCGTGCTCTAGATTGTACTTTGATTTAGGTTTGAGATACACAAAAAAGATGGAACCAAAGAATATAGTAACAACAATGAGGTGAGAAGTACATGTTGAAAAGGCTTTCTTTCCCCAACAGATGACCGAATTCTAAAGACGGAAATAATGATGTTTAGGTAAGAGATTATTATTAATAGAACTGAAGTTGTGACAAGATAGCTACCTAATGCAAAATGCAACAATTCATTGATCCAAGTGTCAGTGCAAGACAGTTTTAGTAACGGTGCGACATCAAAAAAGAAGTGATTGATATTTGAACCACAGAAAGGCAGACTAAACATAAGAGAGGTGTGTGTTACAGCACTAAGCACACCCATAAGGTATGGCCCAAGTAAAAGTAATCTGCAAACAATTTTATTCATACAACTATTATATAATAATGGGTGACATATAGCATTATACCGATCATAGGCCATGCTTGTAAGTATGTAACACTCGGCACCACCCAACAACAAACCACCAAAGAGTTGTGTGACACAACCATAGAGAGAGATCGACTTGTCTTGTAATAGTAAGACAGACAACATTGTGGGTGATGTGTCAGTTACGTAGCAAATCTCCAGTAGAGAAAAGTTGAAGTAGAGAGAAGTACATGGGGGTCTGAAGGTTTAAGCTCAGCTTGTAGGCAAAAATGATAGACATGTTTCCAAGTACAGTGATGATGTAGATTAATAAGAATAGAATACAAAGATAACATTTCATTGCTGGGTTCTCAGATAGTCTTACAAGGAGGAAAACGGTGGCTGTTGTCCTGTTTTCTTCATTCATATTAGTCTGGCGGAGAAAAAAAAAATAAATATTACCAAAAACATCAGAATGTATGAATTGAAGCGCCCATAAGCCCGCTCAATAAAGGTTTATGAGAATATTGGAGGAAATAGACCATGGTGGGTGGTCTATAATGTTACTGGGAATTTTTTCAGTGCTAATAGCACCGAAAAAATTCCCACTACCATTATAGACCACCATGGTCTATTTCCTCCAATATTTTCTATCTTGGGGAATGAGGTACATGTAATATACCTGGCTACCCACTGGTATACACAGTAAAGGTTTATGAGGTTTATAATTTCAAGCATCACACATAGTTGTTGCTGTTTCTAAAATACTGCAGGGAAACGATAAGCATGTTAGGCAGTAGGAGCTGGAGGTACTGCTTTTTACAAAGGGAGATTTTCCAATCTGATCAAATCCAAACTATACAATATTACCAAAAATGTCTGGACATCTAACCATCACACCTACCTACAGTATATGGTCAAAGGTTTGAGGACACCCTTCCAAATTATTGAGTTCCCCAGTGAAGGCCCTCCTCTGATCCAGAATGACTGTGTCCCTGATCAGGTTTTGAAGTGTTAAGTGCAAAGGAAGGTGAGTGGTCTGCACAAAGTCCTGACCTCAACCCTATATTAAACACCTTTGTAATGAATTGGAATCAAAAATGCTTGCCAGCTTTTCTTGTCAAACATCAGCCGGACATTTATATTCTACCCATATCTACATCTTATATATCCAAGGACTTATGTAGTTACTGAAAAAATCTTATCAATATAGTATACATTTTCTAGATTTGCCATAAGAAACTACTTGAATTTAGAGCATTGCTTCTAGAATAAACAATAGTTGCACTTTACAGTGTTTGTGGCTCTGCCCTCTACCCTCCTCATCACTACTATTTATCCAATCAAACTCCTTAGATCAGACGATCACAATATGGTGGCCTATTTTGACTGAGTAGCGTTTCAGAACTTTGGGAGTTGTAAGGCTGTATAGTACCTTTCTGTATATGACTCTTTGTGATAAGTGTAGCCCAGCCCATCTCCCTGCAGGTAGATCAGTGGACCATCATACTGTATGTCTAGGTCTAGCTGCAACATTCTCAGTACTGAAGCCCACAAACCTACTTGAGAATTAATCACTGCATAGTCCAGAGTAAGCTACAGCATTGGAAGCTAGACATTGTCTGATCAAAGGTCTGTGTTTTGATATTTAGTTTTCATGAGAAGCGAGGAGGGGAGAAATGGGTCATGTTCACACTAAGGCACATCCTTTACAGAGCCAATCTTTTGAAAAAGAAAAGCTTTTCCATAAAACTGTGGCATGAAACATTAGGTCAGCAGACTTTTGTAGAGTAAGTTGTACAGCTCTCAGTGAGAAACTGGTCAGATGTGCATGGCATTTAAAAGATCATAGAAGAGTGAGGACAGATCTTGTAAGATTTGGAGAGGTTACCGAGATGGTGGTCATATAAAGAGTAACTTACTAATAATTGTGTTTTATATATATACAGTGGGTATAGCAAAGAATCACCCCCTTTAAAATAATCACATTTTGTTGCGTTGCAGTCTGAAATGAAAAGACAGACAGTTTTTATTTTATCCAGCTGTATTTACTTATAGCATCCAAATGAAAGATACCGTATAACAGGGATATGCAATTAGCGGACCTCCAGATGTTGCAGAACTACAAGTCCCATGAGGCATAGCAAGACTCTGACAGCCAGAAGTATGACACCCAGAGGCAGAGGCATGCTGGGACTTGTAGTTTTGCAACAGCTGGAGGTCCACTAATTGCATATCCCTGCCGTATAACATCAACAGGTCATGAGAAAAAATGTAAAAATTCAAAAACAAAATCACTGAGTTGGAAAAAGGATCACTCCCGTGTGTCGGTATTTTGTTGGACCAACTTTTGCTTTAATTACAGCCTTTAGTCTGTTGGCATATGTTTCTACTGTTTAGTGACTACTAATATTTGCCCACTCTTCTTAGTAGAATTGCTTTAGTTCAGTTAAATTTGATGGTGACCGTTTGTGGACTGCAGTCTTCAAATCATTTCACAGATTTTCAATGGGGTTTAAGTCTGGGCTCTGACTAGGCCATGCAAGAACATTCACATGTTTCTCCTTCAACCACTACTTTACTGTAGAAATGGTGTTATTTGGTGAATGGTGAGCTGTATTGCATTTCCGCCAGACATATTGTTTGGTGTTGAGGCCTAACAATTAAATTTTAGTCTCATCTGACCACCTTAAACACACCTTGAAGATTCTGAGGCCACGTAAAAGGTGTTATGGTCAGATGAGGCTAAAATTTAATTATTTGGCCTCAACACCAAATGGTATGTCTGGCGGAAATCCAATACAGCTCACCATCCAAATCATCCAACACCATTCCTACAGTAAAGCATGGAGGTGGTAATATCCTGCTATGGGGGTGTTTCTCTGCAGCAGGGACTGAAGCACTTTTCAGGACAGAAGGAATAATGGCTGGGGCAAAATACTATCAAATTCTTGAGGAAAATCTGCTGCCCTCTGCCAGAAAAATGTCAATGGGAAGAATGTTTACCTTTCAACATGATGATGACCCAAAGCACCCAGCAAAAATGACCACACAGTGGTTAAAGGAGAAAAAAATGAATGTCCTTGCATGGCCTAGTCAGAGCCCAGACTTAAACCCCATTCAAAATCTGTGAAATGATTTGAAGACTGCAGTCCACAAACAGTCCCCATCAAATTTAACTGAACTCAAGCTGTTATGCAGAGAAGTGTGGGCAAATATTGCAAAGTCTAGATGTGCAAAGTTAGTAGAGACCTATCCCAACAGAATAAAGGCTGTAATTAAAGCAAAAGGTGGTTCAACAAAATACTGACATAAGGGGGTGGTCCTTTTTCCAACTCAGTAATTCTGTTTTTTATTTTTTTATTTTCTTCTGACATGGTGGTTTTATATCTTTCACTTGGATGATATAAGTTGTACTAATAAATACGGCTGGATAAAACAAAAACTGTGTCTGTCTTAATTTCAGGCTGCAAAGCAACAATATGTGTTTGCTGTAAAGGGTGATGATTCTTTTCTATACCCACTATATGTATATACAGTATCTCACAAAAGTGAGTACACCCGTCACATTTTTGTAAATATTTTATTATATCTTTTTATGTGACAACACTGAAGAAATTACACTTTGCTACAATGTAAAGTAGTGAGTGTACAGCTTGTATAACAGTGTAAATTTGCTGTCCCCTCAAAATAATTCAACACACAGCCATTAATGTCTAAACCGCTGGCAACAAAAGTGAGTACACCCCTAAGTGAAAATGTCCAAATTGGGCCCAAAGTGTCAATAGTGTGGCCACCATTATTTTCCAGCACTGCCTTAACCTCCTTGGGCATGGAGTTCACCAGAGCTTCACAGGTTGCCACTGGAGTCCTCTTCCACTCCTCCATGACGACATAACGGAGCTGGTGGTTGTTAGAGACATTGCTCTCCTCCACCTTCCATTTGAGGATGCCTCACAAATGTTCAATAGGGTTTAGGTCTGGAGACATGCTTGTCCAGTCCATCGCCTTTACCCTCAGCTTCTTTAGCAAGGCAGTGGTTGTCTTGGAGGTGTGTTTGGGGTCGTTATCATGTTGGAATACTGCCCTGCGGCTCAGTCTCCAAAGGGAGGAGATCATGCTCTGCTTCAGTATGTCACAGTACATGTTGGCATTCATAGTTCCCTCAATGAACTGTAGCTTCCCAGTGCCGGCAGCACTCATGCAGCTCCAGACCATGACACTCCCACCACCATGCTTGACTGTAGGCAAGACACACTTGTCTTTGTACTCCTCACCTGGTTACAACCACACACGCTTGACACCATCTGAAGCAAATATATTTACAAATAGGTTTATCTTGGTCTCACCAGACCACAGGACATGGTTCCAGTAATCCATGTCCTTAGTCAGCTTGTCTTCAGCAAACTGCTTGCAGGCTTTCTTGTGCATCATCTTTAGAAGAGGCTTCCTTCTGTAACAACAGCCATGCAGACCATGCACTGTGCAGCGTATGGTCTGAGCACTGACAGGCTGACCTCCCACCCCTTCAACCTCTGCAGCAATGCTGGCAGCACTCATATGTTTATTTCCCAAAGACAACCTCTGGATATGACGCTGAGCATGTGCACTCAACTTCTTTGGTTGACCATGGTGAGGCCTGTTCTGAGTGGAACCTGTCCTGTTAAACTGCTGTATGGTCTTGGCCACCATGCTGCAGCTCAGTTTCAGGATCTTGGCAATTTTCTTATAGCCTAGGCCATCTTTATGTAGAGCAACAATTCTTTTTTTCAGATCCTCAGAGAGTTCTGTGCCATGAGGTGCCATGTTGAACTTCCAGTGACCAGTATGAGAGAGTGAGAGCGATAACACCAAATTTAACACACCTGCTCCCCATTCACACCTGAGACCTTGTCACACTAACAAGTCACATGACACCGGGGAGAGAAAATGGCTAATTGGGCCCAATTTGGACATTTTCACTTAGGGGTGTACTCACTTTTGTTGCCAGCGTTGAGTTATTTTGAGGGGACAGAAAATTTACACTGTAATATAAGCTGTACACTCACTATATATTGTAGCAAAGTGTAATTTCTTCAGTGTTGACACATGAAAAGATATAATAAAATATTTACAACAATGTGAGGGGTGTACTCACTTTTGTGAGATACTGTATATATATATATATCTAAAACACAAAATGGCCAGAATGCTATTTCAACTACCCTTCTTGAAATGGCTACTCACTGCAACTTTTAGAGGCCCTCACCACAGATTTAATTCATTATTTTTCCATTGGAGGTCTGCCAGAAGATTGCGATAGATATGGCGCTCTGTGAATCTGCCTACCAAACTTGTGATGGAGCAGGTGAACACCTATTCTGACTTCTTAGAGCACTGCAAAATCCTGCGCTAGAGCTAACCCTTTATAGTATGGCCAATGCCAATCCTTCCATGGTCCCTGCAGTTGTGCCCCAACCACTCAAGCTTTTGCCTGGCAACTTTAAAATGTACTTTATACTAAATGAAAATTTAAAAAAAGGAGAATGAGTGTCCATCCTTATAAAAGCTGGTAGATAGGACAAAGCTAGAACTCATGTAAAAATACTGTTGGATTTCCCAAAATATGTAATACGTATGCAATGAAAGATGATCTATCTTTCTACCTATTGCCATCTGCATCTTCTGCTGCTGCCAAAATTGTACTACTATTACTGAGAAATTGATCACGTGCACAAAGCATTTCATGGGTCTGTGGATCCCACATGGTAACATGTGTAAACATATTTTTCAGTGGACACAATGGACATTTGACAAACCTGTGTAAGTACAAGGGCAACAAGGACAGATCTCTCAGACACACCCTTGCCACATTTCACTCAGACCACAGAGACCCGCCACAACTCTTTCCCTAAGCTTGGCCAACTTCTGACTGCAGCATGCATGTCATCATCAATAGTTTCAGTTTTTGTGAGGAAAATGGATCAAATATTCCTGAGTCATAGATTTTCCAACATTGCGGTCATTTCTCTGCCCTGTATTTTTGCATCCTAATTAAATGAAGAGTGGAGAAAGATTTAAATGTAAATATAGAACCTGCTATATTTAATTGTTTGACGAGAATAGCATTTACCAAGGATTAAGGCTCCTTGCACACTGTATCTCAAAAATGACCGTTTTTGGTCGTTTTTTTAAGGGCCCAAAAACGCCTCTTTATTTCATCCTATGTGTCCATGCACACATGGTCGTTTATTGTCTTTTATGAGCAGTGGCGTTTTTGGGCTGTTATCTGAACGCCCTGAATTGGCGTTCAAAAGTCGTTAACGGTTAACGCCGGTAAATGCCGGTTTATCGGCGTCTGGCGTTTTTTGCAGTCAATAGAAGCCAATGAAGAAAAAAAAAACGCCAAAAAATGCAGACGCCGAAAAATGCCGCTAAACGCTGCTTACAAAACACTGCAAATAGAACGTTTTGTAAGCAGCGTCTCCTGCCCGATGCTGAAGAGCCCAGATAGCGTCCAGTGTGCATGGAGCCTTAAGGAGCCTATCATCTTCCCTGTACCCCATGGGAAGATTTCAAAGCAGTAAGGTACACATTATATAATGATTGAAAATAATAATTTTCGCACAGTCCAAATAACTTTATGATTTGAGATTCTTCTGTAAATGAAACTGGAGAGATTCACAAAGTGAATCAAAAATATATCATGAAGTGGGCAGGAAAGATGGTTTTAGATGAAATACCAGACCTCCTGTAAATTATGTTTTAACATGTTTTTCGCATGCACACGTATAAAACACACAAACGTTGCGCTGGATGGAGCTATGTCTTTATTCATCCTTACTAATTACGTAACTGTATTTTCTCACCTTTTTTCCACAAGACATATGGGCCATAATATTGCCCAATTATATTTCATTTGATAGTAAATTTTCCAATTTTTTTTTGTTTCCTAAAAAGTATCAAAAGATGTGTATATGTTTCATGTAATCAGACCCAACTGTGGGACTCTTTATGTATGTGCTTTGCAGTGGGGTAGCAGTTGAGGAATAGCATCTAAAACAGCCTTTCTCAACAAGGGTTTCGTGGATTCCTAGGGTTCCTCCAGAGGTAGCTAGAGGTTCCTTCAACTGTAATGTATTGACCTCCTATCTGATGATGCCTGCATATCTCCAGATCCAATGCTACTTGGAACAGCCAGCAGCATGCCCCCAATGATCTTTTTGGCCACCTGTAAAGGTGGCATTCTGACCACCACTGTAAGGGTTACATTCTTTCAATTTAGCACCACTGTAAGGTACATTTTTCCCAATGACCTCCATAAATTGGTTCTAGTAGGGGGTTCCCTGAGTCCTGAAAACTATTATAAGGGTTCCTCTAGCATAATAAGATTGAGAAAGGCTGATCTAAAATGATCAGCACTGACATTTTAAAACTAACAGTAGGGTAGTATAGAATTACAAGAATAGAATTTTCTTCGATGCATTTTTTTTATTGATTATATTCAGGCTCATATTTTTTGATGCAAGGTGGAGATCCCGATTGCAAATATAACTTATAAGAAGACTATGCCAAGTGTTTGTGCTCACATTTTGGTTGGCTGCTTGTGAACTCTACTATCTGTTTGAGAAACTTGAGGAATTAACAAAACTATCTTTGAAATAATATTAATTCTGAGAATAATAAGACACAAATCTAAATGATATGGGAAAGCATTTCTGACCATGCTTAGCACAGTGTGTAGTTATAGCATTCTAGCCCTTGGAGACACAGTCCCTGATGCTCCAAATGTAAGCTTTGCTGAACATTTTACAGCTGACTTTGGTTGTTTGAATATAGAAAATGTGCCAAATGAGTAATCTGCCAAAAACCTTTTTCCAAAAAACAATTATAAAAGAGTAAGGAAAAAAAAATAAGTTGATAAAATAGATTCAATCAAGACAAAATAATAAAAGCTAAAGTTAAATTCAACTCAAAAATGACTTTCCTTTCAATCTTTCCTTTATACCAGGGGTCTCCAAACTTTCTAAACAAAGGGCCAGTTTACTGTCCTTCAGGGAACCAGACTGTAGCTATTTGGAGTAGTAAAGGTCCCAACATCAGTGGAAAAAAGAATGTCCCATTGCTTGTTTCAGCGGGAGTAATTGTGCCCTCTCATCGGTGGCAATGGGAGGAATTGTGCCTCATCTGTGGTGTCATTGGGAGGGATTGTGCTCCATCATTGGTGTTATTGGGCCCCATTGTTGGTGTCATTGGGAGAAATTGTGTTCCATCATTGGTGTCACTGGGAGAAATAGGGTATAAAGAGCCTCAGATAGGGTATACAGGGTCCCAGATAGGGTATACAGTCACCAGATAGGGGTATACAGGATCCCAGATAGAGTATACAGGGTCCCAGATAGGGTATACAGGGTCCCAGATAGGGTATACAGAGTCCCAAATAGGGTATACAGAGTCTCAGATAGGGTATACATGGTCCAAGATAGGGTATACAGAGTCCCAGATAAGGTATACAGGGTCCCAGATAGGGTATACAGTCACCAGATAGGGGTTTACATTGTCCCAGATAGGGTACACAGTCACCTGATAGGGGTATACAGTCACCAGATAGGGGTATATACGGTTCCAGATAGGGTATACAGTCACCAGATAGGGGTATATATTGTCCCAGATAGGGTATACAGGGTCCCAGATAGGATATACGGTCACCAGATAAGGTATACAGGGTCCCAGATAGGGTATACAGAGCCCCAGATAGGGTATACAGGGTGCCAGATAAGGGTATACAGTGTCCCAGACAGGGTATACAGTCACCAGATAGGGGTATACAGGGCCCCAGATAGAGTATACAGGGTCCCAGATAGGGTATACAGAGCCCCAGATAGGGTATACAGTCACCTGATAGGGGTATACAGGGTCCCAGATAGGGTATACAGTCACCAGATGGGGTATATACGGTGCAAGATAGGGTATACAGTCACCAGATAGGGGTATAAACGGTGCCAGATAGGGTATACAGTCACCAGATAGGGGTATATACGGTCCCAGATAGGGTATACAGTCCCAGATAGGGGTATATATGGTCCCAGATAGGGTATATAGTCCCAGATAGGGGTATATATGGTCCCAGATAGGGTATACAGAGACCCCCCTGAAGTCGGGACAAGTCCCGCACTTACCCCATCTAATAGGCAGGCAGGCAGCTTGTGGACAGCAGCTGTCTGTATGCAGAGGCAGCTCTTACGATGAGCGGGCTGGAGCCCGGCTTCTCTCTATATGCCCAGAAATGACACAGAGGCTCCTCCGAGATCAGTCACCGCCGTCTATTGGATGGCGGTGATTGATTGATAGTACCAGGAGCAAATAAGCGTCTTGGGGCGCAGAGAAAAACGCCTCAAGGCAGGATTAAACCCAGCCATTGAAGCGTGATGCCTGCAATCATGTTATTGCAACAACATCACACTCACCATTGTGCACTGTGTCTGGCGCCAGAACACAGTGCACTATGTTAACCATTTCCCTACCGAGTCATTGTGAAATGACGTCGGCAGGAACTGGTCATCGATCCGGCCGACGTCATATGACGTCGGCCACTTCTCGCCCTTACTGCGCGCCCCTGGGGGCCCGCAGAGCGGCGATCACGGATCGCTAGTCTGCCGGGGGGTCGTATCCCGGCTCTTAAACCACGTGACCGGCTGTGTCCAATCACAGCCGGTCACTATCGATCTTCTTGTGCACGCCGCCCGTGTGTGCTCCCGGGGGCACGCAGCACGGAGATCGGAGCTGAGGCTTGTCTCTCAGACAAAGCCCAGCTCCGATCTGTGTAAAGAGATAATAGATTTGGCTCGTTACCACGTGACCGGCTGTGTCAATCACAGCCGGTCATTTGATGTAAAAAAACCACGGTAACGATCGGTGTGTGACAGGGAGATTGCAGTAACAGCTCGTTACCGCCTACTGTACACCAAGCACACTGATCACCCCCCCAATAAAGAGTACCTGTCACAACCCCATCAAAGTACCTGTCACAGATCATCAGAGTACCTGTCACCTGTCCATCAAAGTACCCGAGTACCTGTCAACTGCCCATCAAAGTACCCGAGTACCTGTCACCTGTCCATCAGAGTACCCGAGTACCTGTCCATCAGAGTACCCGAGTACCTGTCACCTGCCCATCTGAGTACCCGAGTACCTGTCACCTGCCCATCTGAGTACCGGAGTACCTGTCACCAGACCATTAGAGTACCCGAGTACCTGTCACCAGACCACCAGAGTACCCGAGTACTTGTCACCAGACCATCAGAGTACCCGAGTACCTGTCACCAGACCATCAGAGTACCCGATTACCTGTCACCTGCCCATCAGAGTACCCCAGTACCTGTCACCTGCCCATTAGAGTACCTGTCACTTGCCCATCAGAGTATCCGAGTACCTGTCACCTGCCCATCAGAGTACCAAAGTACCCGTCACCAAGCCAATCAGCGTACCCGAGTACATGTCACCTGCCCATCAGAGTACCTGTCACCAGCCAATCAGCGTACCAGAGTACTGTCACCAGCCCATCTGAGTACCCAAGTACCTGTAACCAGCCCATCAGAGTACCCGAGTACCTGTCACCTGCACATAAAAGAGAACCTGAGTACCTGTCACCAGCCCGGCCTACCCGACCACTGTCATGAGACCATGCGACTAACCGACCACTGTCCATGAGACTACCCGTCCACTGTACATGAGCCCATGCGACTAACCGAACCACTGCCCATGAAACCATGAGACTACCCGTCCACTGTCCATGAGCCTATGAGACTACCCGTTCACTGTCCATGAGATTACCCGTCCACTGTCCATGACCCCATGAGACTACCCGTCCACTGTCCATTAGCCCATGAGACTACCAGACCACTGTCCATGAGCCCATGAGACTACCAGACCACTGTTCATGAGCCCATGAGACCACCAGACCACTGTCCATGAGCCCATGAGATTACCAGACCACTGTCCATGAGGCCAT